>VYXH01002582.1:0-45355 GCA_013397275.1 Burhinus bistriatus | reverse complement strand
TTTTTTTTTTTTTTAATTTTATGTAACACTTCAGCTACTACTCTCCGAGTAATTTGATTTTTCATCTTCTTGGAAACTTTTTCAAGTTGCATAGAAATGTACTGCTATCATTTTCCATTGTGTAGTCTGTAAATATTGAACCTTTTTTTACTCTTAGATCTAAAGGAAATATGCAAGTTAGTTACATTAGATATTCTTTAAAATAAAATAACCTGCAAAATTTGGAGATTGTACCAACCTAAATATTTTTAAATCTCTTTCTCACTGGGCTAATATGTCTGATTTTACTCATTAATTTGTTTAGGATAACAAGTTATAGTATATTCACAATGTGCATTATTCTTGAACTGTTCTGGATTGTATATAAAGTGAAGATATGAGATGTGTATTATGAATTTTATCAAAAAGTTACTATATGTTTTTATTCAAACAACATCGAACAACATGTTGCCACTGTATTTTCTTGTTGCCAGCATTTGGGCAGACAGCGTAGGTTTAGTTGCAGAGAAAGCTCTCAGTATCTAGTTATAGTTGAAATATTTGAAGGTTTAATTTTGAACTCTTCTAAATTCTATAGTTTATATTTGTATAGTTTGCAAGCTCATATATGGTGTTAGTAAAATGAATACTTTTTTCTAAAATAAGGAATAAAGTTGCCCATTTTATTTAGTTGTATTGAAATCAGAAGTGGAATATCTAAAGCACTAGGGCCTGTATAAGCTGTGTGAGATACGGTGATCTCAATTTTGGTACATTTCTTTTACAGTGTATCTTGTGGTGGGGGCGGAATTGGCCTCAAAGGTTATAGTCAGCACACACTTAAGGTTGCATGCAGTGTTGGTAATGTGAACATTTCCTCTGCCAGCAGTGAACTAAGTTACGCATTATTTAGTCTTATAGAGGTCAGAACTTCAGCATTTGCTGGAGTAGGGACCAATACGCATAAGGTCAGTGCAGCCTAGACGGTACTGGTATTTTAAATTAACCTTTGAATAGAAGTATGTATGTTTATATACACACATCTTTTTTTCTGTTTTTCTTATTTTGCTATTTAGCATGTTTTTATATTATACAAAATGTCCTGTTTTGAGTAGTCATTCTTATATGTCAGATTTGTTTGCTGTATGTTAATTTCTACAGTACCATGTTTCTCTTAAAGGTGTTATTTTAGAAGTATTTATCATAAATAAGAACATTTCTTTTGTAGTGTGAACTGTCTGTGCTTTCCTTTATCTTCTAATTTTCATGCTGTGCAATGCTTAGAGTTTGTGTATTCATTCAACTGTAATAGTCCTTTGTACATATACATAGCAGCTCTCTACAAGTTGGATAGTAATGTCTCCTGAATATTGCTTGCATCTGCTAGGTTACTTAAATTTTAGAAATACTTTTGTGCCTTTGTAGGATAAGAAACATGATGGATTTCTACCAAAACATACGTGTTATTTTTTTTAAAAAGGGGGCACATTTCAACATTCATTCTTTATTTAAATTACTCGGGATTTGACCGAGTAAAGCTGAAGTGGCAGATCTTATGGGTCAGTTTTTAGTTCTGCAGTGTATAGTCTGGGGTGGACAGTTTGCAAGCTTGACTTGACTTTCACCACATCACTCCCTGGATCTGTCCCTTAGTCCCAGACTCAGGGCACGCTCAGATGATCAGTCTGGCCTCTGCAGACAACTGGTTTATGAGGAAAGCCAGGCCTGCCTTAGCTTGCAGCTCAAAATCTAACAGTAGCCTTGTGCTACAGGGGAATTGACAATCTCTTTGCTTTGTTCTAGGAAAAGGTGAAGCTAATTCTAGATGTCAAGTTGAACACCAGCGAGTTGCAAAATGCTGTATAATATCACGGAATCTTCTGCATGCAAGATTAAGTTACTGTTTCTCAATCAGTGTTTAATTCTTCTAGGCAGGTGGAAAGTTTTAAAAAAATCAGTGGTTGTAAGGTTTGAGAACCACAGCTGTAATGGAAAGTGAAGAAAAACTTCCTTTCCTGTCACCAGACACTGTGACCTTCAAGATAGAATATTTCCAATCCATCTCTTGAAACCCATGCACAAATAAATTATATGATTATTATTGCACACATGTACATATTTCATTCTGACTGAGCAGATCGTGAATGATTTTTACTTTGATTCTGGATCATCAATCTGAAAAGGATGCAAAACAGTGTACTAGGAAAAGGAACCCTTTTCTGAAGCCAAAAACTGCATTAATTTAAAGGAGATTTCCACGCAGAAGGAACACTAACTTCTCCTAGAGTGTACATTTGCATAAATCTTAGATAACTTCTGGCAACATTCACCTCGACGATGTATGAAAATCCTGAGCTCTTACGTTGTGCAGAGCTACAACTGATAGTAGTGGAAATATTATGTAGAAAAAGAGCAAGGACTTTCACAGCAAAGAACTTCAAGCAGAATGATTTATTCTTCTGTACGTGCTGATTATTTTCGATCAGCTTTCATCACAATTTTAGTCACTGAAATCGTCACACACCTTATAAAATATTAAAGCCAACATTTGTCTGTAATAATATGTGACAAAGAAATAGCTTTGAATATGTGGTTGGAAATACTTTTTCGTATTGCTGGCTGACTGTCCATGAAAATGAGTAATATGATGGCAGCAACTGTGTTAATAGCAATTACCTTGTGCAGCTGAATGTTAAGCAAGCTCTTCACTGCTTGTCTCTTAAAAATATTTCTGAAAAATCTTGGCAGTGTATTGTTCCAGTTACTTGAAAACTTGATTTCCAGGTGCATCAAAAGGCAGCATGTCCTCCACAGTGCAGTTCCTCCCCCAGTGCTGGGTTTACGGGTTTTAACCCCATACAATATAACTGAAACTCGAGTCAGTGGGTTCTTTTCCCGTAGCTTATTTTTCTCAGTGGTACAAATCGGCTACCACTGTATGCCTCAGCATCCTTGGTAAAAGGAATATAGTAAACTGTTATGTTAATGCCTCACAAAGGTCATGGTTCATTCAGTCTTTATTTGTTTTACTTAACATAACCCTTGAAAGGATAATGGGGCAAATGTATTCTGTCAGATATAGGGCTTCGGACATGGTGCAATGGGTTACTTGGAAGAAAACGACATAATATTTTTCACTTTTTAGAATGAACTCATTTTTTAATTAGAAACTTTGAATGTTGAACTCAGTTTCATTAATGTCCATTATCAGCCTTCTTTATGAGATGGACTAATTATTAAAACATGGAAATAATTTCTCTTTCAGCATACATGGAGACAGTAACCTCTTGGGGTTTTTATTTTGTGTTGAATTTTCATTATGCCATTACATTTTTTGTTTGTCAACTATATCATGACAGTGTCCTTTTTAAGAACTGAATGTCAATGTTTGCAAATCAGACTCCATTCTGAAAACAAACTTCTTAAAGTGCTTCTCAGCTAACATGAAAGAGTTACAGGGTTGAGATAATTCCATCTCAGTAGTCTTTATGCTTCAACACACATGATCTTTGTGCTTTAGTGATGGAACCACATTCCTGATGTAGATTATTGTAAATTATGGATTTCATGAACTGAAATAAGCCTCTAAATTAATGTCATGAACGGCACCATGGAGATTTTATTTTCGCCTTTTCCTCAGTAATCTTCAGTTCATCATATTGATATAGAAGAAAATTAATTCCCTTACTGATGAAGAACATGTGGGTGTTTCCTTTTTGCCTTTGTTTTCCTTTGTACTGTATATAAACTACTTCAAAAATAATTTTGTGCTAGACATAGTGATTTTCACTCTTCTGGCAGTGGTGAAGTATCTGATTAAGTGATTGTTTAACCACTTAAATATTTGCCTTGTCTCACAGAAACAGCACAGAGAAGCTGGGGGATATTCCTGAAGCTAAGCCAAAATATTCTACTTTTTTTGGTCTATGCTAGCATGCTAGACACTTTAAGATCAAGAAAAGTCCATGCAGTTCAAATTCTGGCTTTTTCTTCTGTTAGCTAAATCAGATTCTTAATACCATAAGGTTTATATGTGTGTTATGTTTTCTAGCTAGCCAGCTGCTAAGAGTTTAAACCCAGCTTGGGAGAGGGTTTCTTGGAATTATTTATTTCATGTTGTAAAATGGTCATAGAAAAGAACATATTATGACTGTCTCTGCCATGAGAAATTCTTTGAAGGCATCAGTATGCAATTTAGGAATTCTGCTTGATACCAGAGGTTTTCTGCCTGTAAAAGTTCAGTCTGAGTGAACTCTGTTTTAAATATGGGACTTGTTTATACTCTGTATTACTGGGCGTCTTCATATTGATTTAAAAGCTAGAAAAAGTAACAGAAGAAGTTCTTGCTTTAGACACAAGACTAACAATGGAGGGCTGCTAAACTTCAACAGCCATAGATTTAATTACAGCACCCACAGACCAAGAGATACTGCCAAGAGCAGACTCAGCTTTAAAGTCTGAGTTCCAGATGTTTGGTAAATAAGCAACAGATTAACTGACTGATGGAGGACTTCAGGTAGCAAAGTGGTCAAATTCCACTTAACAAAGGAGAAGCCAGAGTTGTGGAATAGAAGTGAGGTTTTAGATGGTGGGACTTCAACAAGAGCAGAAAACATAAAGACCTTCTGAACTACCACCAAAGGATAGTCAAGAGCAGCAAGGAATGACAGAAGGGAGATGTCTATCTGTTTTATTTTTATGACACAGAGTAAACTACTTTTCTTGTGCTGGATCATGACTTATGTCTCAAGAAGCTAAATATGATTTGTATGCAGAATCTTTATAAATCTTATTTGTCTGTTAGTGTTCAATGTCTTTAACCTTGAAAAGGTAAACTCAGAATACCCGTAAGCCGAGGAGAGACAAACACGTTCATGATCCCACAAAACAACATAGCTGAGCTTCAAGTTCTCATTTTGTGAGGTGACAGCAGAAAGACCATGAAAGGAGATTAAATACACCCATTTCTCTTACTGGGGAAACCCAATATAGCAGCAGCATCTAGCAGAAAAGATCAGCTGTGGATGTGATAGAAGGTGTAACAGAAGAGGGACCAAATCCAACTTCATCATTGGAATTCTTGCTCTATTCCATCGATGCATTTTTTTTCCAGCCTCATAGCCTCCAAACGATGGCAGGTTTAACACCTACAGTGAATTTACTCCCTATTTAGCATTTTAATATTTCTGTGGAAAATGCTTGTACTCTGCTAAACCACATAGTACCTCTCTGCCATAATTACTTCATAGTAGCTGGCTCAGGATTTGATGTATCATCTGAATGACTAGGCATCCCAAACTGAAATGACTAATTTGTTTGAGATGGGAAGGTTAAGGAAATTTTGCACTAATTTCTTCTACAAGACAGGTGAGTGCTTGCATCTGTGCTCTATTCCTAACATCTTTGAGAAAGATCAGCCTCTGAATATGAAGACATATAAGTCTTGTGCAAGATCTTGCTTACTTTATAATAAGTCTTAACTAGACATTGACAAATCAGTCATTCCAATTCACAGGGGAAAGAAATAGGCAATTTGTTACTGTCTTCAAGAATGATGGAGATAACAGGCAGAAGAGTTGGAGGAGGATCCAAAGTGGAACATTGACAGAAGCAGAAACAAAATACAGCCCTAGCTGACTATGTAGTCGGCTGCTGTCCCTGCTGACTGATCACAAGGTTTGCAATCAAAGTATACTTAGTACTTAGGTCTAAATAACTATCATTCTGTAGCAAACCTAAGTTATCTGCACAACTGAAAATGAGATTACCCATTAACATGTGATGAGTTATATTTCCAGTTGAATCTTCAGAAACAACAAACTTTAGAGACATAAATTCAGTACTTACAATTAAAAAGAGATAGTAATGTTCCATATTGTCTTTTGGGACACTGCTACAGATCCATTATTAAATAATATATTATTGTAGCTAAAAAAAAAAAAAAGAAAATACTACAATCACTGTATATGGCTTTCAGTATATCTTTTTTGTCAGAAGAATTTTCTTCAGGAAAACCTGCCAGAGAATTAAGTGGTTCCAACTAAGAATTAAAAAAAACCCAACAAATCAACATTTGAATGACTTTTAAGGTTTAAAAGCTGTGGTAGTAAATAGTGCAATTAAACACTGCAATTTATTTCTGAAAGATATGTAGGAATCCCAAATAAGGGCATTTTTGTGGTTTTATAGCCTGGTTTATTAACAAGGGTTCTTTCAGATTTTTATTTTTTTGAAAATGTAGTAAAAGATCAGTGTCCCATTTTAAGCTGTTGTGAGTTGGCTGTGATCACCTCACACAATGCCGTGTCATTCAATAGGCAGCAATGTGACCACAGTAATAGAAGGCTCTGAGGCAGAACATAACACATATAGCTAATTTTAAATACCTAACGTGTACACTCTCATCAGGATGTTTATGCTTATTTTGTAGTGATTGGTTGGTTATTAAATTCTAAATTTCAAATAATTTCTAGTATGTTTTGGTTGAGTTCATAGAGACCTGCTTAATAAGCTGTATGATCTAAAAACAGATCAAATGTACAGTGAAGCCAAAAGAAATTTATGAAGTGAAAGTGACACTATTTAGCAGAAGCAACACTTCAATGTAATTTGAAGAAATGAATGATAATTGTTTTCACACTAAAAAGTGGGAGCACAGCAGGGCAATTCCAAGAAGCGCCAGGATCTTTCTCTCTTACTGGCTTAGAAAGAGATAAATGCAGTGCGAATACTCAGAGCTTTGATGTTGTCTTCGACTCACCAATTCCTTATAGAACATTTTTCACTCTGTGGTAAACATCTCTCCTGTCTCACCGTGAATTTAGAGCCCTAAATCCCCACACCATTCTTCTTTCTGTTTCCTTGCTGCGTAATGTATCATACTCTATCTACTGTTAATATATGCACAGTGGAGGATTTTGTTTCTTGTTTGAACAGATAATACATTGATTAATAAATGCTGCATAATTTATTGAAGAAGTAATTGCTCATACAGTGGTAAGTTAAGCTTCCTAGCAGTACTGAACTTTTGCCAAGCTTCTTTCTGGCCATAATTTCTGGTGGAATAACATTGATACAGTATCTCTCCTCAGGAGGAGTGACTATAGTTAATACTAATTTTAAAGAGGTGATCTATGCTTACAAGAGAAGGCTCAGAGGGGATCTCATCAATGCTTATAAATACTTAAAGGGAAGGTGCTGGGAGGATGGCACCAGTCTTTTTTCAGTGGTTCCCAGTCATAGGACAAGAGGTAATGGGCACAAACTGAAACATAGCAAGTTCCATCTGAACACGAGGAGGAACTTCTTTCCTTTGAGGGTGGCAGAGCACTGGAACAGGCTGCCCAGAGAGGTGGTGGAGTCTCCGACTCTGGAGACATTCCAAACCCGCCTGGATGCCGTCCTGTGCAACCTGCTGTAGGTGACCCTGCTCTGGCAGGGGGGTTGGACTAGATGATCTCCAGAGGTCCCTTCCAACTCTGGTGATTCTGTGATTCTGTGATGCTGTGATCTGAAATTTTAGATTGAGGTTCATTTTTAAAGAAAAGGTCAGACTTGTTGAAAAGAAAACTTGTCATGGAAATGTAGGGATTCAGATGACAATATGCTTACTAATGTTTCCTAAAATAAATGTACTCAGTAGCTGATTGACAAACTTGCCTTCAGAATATGTGAGATGATGTGAGAAGATGCGAGGGACCCTTCAGTCCCTACTCCACTTAGTTCAGAAGAGGGACACTGAAGCTGAGAGTCCATTTTCCCGATGAATGCCCTGGTCTGGATTATAGGCTAATGTAGAACAGGTCTCCAGTGGACTATGTAATCATTGCTTCTTTGAGACAGTAGATGGTTCTTTATCCATAATGGTACAAGAGAAATGGATAAGCACCTTAACCAAAAACGGAAGCAAAATTCAGTCACCTTTTAGTGTTCTGTTTATAAGGAATAAAAATGAAACACGGGAAGTGCACAGAAACAGCCCTGTTCAGTGAATTATTCCATTTTCATAGCTTCAATTTGTTTAGTATTTCCTATGATTTACATTTTTCCAGTTTAGGAAATGTTAATGTAGATAATCAGATCTAAAGCATGGCCCCTTGGTATATATCCCAACATGTTTAAGAGACATTTGTAGAAACATCGCATTTTGGAAAGACCATGCACTGGATTACTAGCTGTAAAGTCTCACTATTTACAAAGGCAATTTTACTGAATATTATTTGGAACAATAAAAGGAGAAGCTTACTGTGCTAGTTGCCAGTACGTTTCTGGATGAAGTTTATGATGCTGATGTCAACCTGCCTGGTTTGGATTATCTTTGTTGACAGACAGCTTCCTTTTGAGTGTGACACTGAATCCACTGTGCACACTGCGGTGCTTGAATTTACAGCCCTCGCTAAAGCAAGGGGGCTGCTGGCTCCTGGACAACTGCCGCACTAGCCTTACTCTGTCCTGCCTTCATCAGCTCGCAAGGGTTAATTTCAAACCGAGTCTAAAACAAGTGGCTTCCTACAATGACTGACTAATCCAAGCCTGGCCACTTAATATGTGATTTTTGTGTTTTCAGCGTATATGAGAAACAAAAGATAAAATAATACTGTGTTCTACAACATGTTTTGTTTACCCTCAAGTTAATTTGTGTCTCTTACCATTTTACCGCACTGAGTAGTGAAACAGCCTTGATCCTCAAAACAAATGTGGATGTTTACATCAAGTAACAAAGGTGAGCTTAAGGGCTGCTGTCTGAATGCAGATCAAAGCTTCACCGAGTGACTTGTTTTTCAGTTTTGCTTTTTGTTTTTTAATGAGGATTAAAAAAAAGTGTTAATGCAAAGAAAACCAATTTGTAATTAAGCATATTGCAGGAGTTAAACATAATCCTGAAACAGAACATCTCAGTTTCTTAGGTAAGCTTGATATCCAAATCCGTTCTGTCCTTTGTCTCTTTTCTCAAACTGATGGCCAAAAGAAGGCCGACTAAATTTATCTACAAATTATTTCCCTCTCTTCCCTCTGTGCTTTCCTGTTTGTCTTATTTCTACCAAGTAGACTTCATAAAAGTCTAAATCAAATAATTGAGTGTTCGCACATACGATTGTTTTGATTACTTTTTTTTTTTTTCCAGAGCTGTATACTTAAGGGATAAGATAGCTGGATGGGTGGACAGAGACGAAACTCTTGAGAGGAAATTTGCAACAAGAGTAATAATAAATTAAGACCAATAGAGAGTAATAATAAATTAAGACCAATATATAGTTCCTGTTTCTTGTACAGAAAAGTATTAAATATTTTGAAAAGTCCTTCAAATGATTCTCTAGTTCCACAGCCTCTTCTCCCTAAATGTCCATGAACTGCACTCATAACAACACCACAAGTGTCGTATGCTAGTAAGTATGATGCTTGACAGAATTGCCCTGGAGGTTCAATTACTTGGGTGTGTGATGATGAATGAAAACTGCTTCAGCTCTCAGGAGATCTGCAACAGACTGGCAATTGTTTGATCAACTGTGGCATCCCTATTAAAGCTCTGGTGAGAGTGGAGCCTTTCAGTAGTTACAGAATACAGGCATGTCAGAGCTTTGGCCATTCCCAAAGCACAGTAATGCTGTGAAGATGGAAAAAAGCTCACTTGCAGAATTGCAGTTGCTATGCTCTGTGTCTGGAATGCACATAACCCTAAGATAAATATTTCAGTAGCTGAGGATAAGCAAAGTACTATTGACACCTTTACTAGAAGAAGGTGAAATAATCTATTCTTGGAGAAAATCCAGAACTGGAGAGGTTATAAAAAAACCCAAACAATACAAGAGAGAGGAAGGAAGTGCCATGAGAGCAGCAAAAATATTGCTGATGCAGGATGATATAGAAACTAGGCTTGTGAGTTAGTCAAAGGCTTATTATCACATGACACTTGTGCATTCTACTGTTGACCTACTGGGCCATTAGGACAATGACAGCAATCCTCCACAGGATCTCAGGAGACATTCTGAAGTACATGGTTGTCAGGCCTTGGACCAAGAACAGCATATGCAATTTTACATATAAAATTCAATGGTGAAATTGCTCGTTAGTGTCAACCAGCAACGTAAGAAAGGTTAATACATTATTTGTTTAGGTGTCTGCTCAGCTGGGCAATTGAGCACATGCTTTGCCTTAAGCAGCCAAGTTTAAATATTTCATTATATTTCAATAATAATCAGCTTAAGCCTATGCTGACATTTGTTGTTGAATTAGGTATATTTGTTTGACAGCTGTGGAAAAAGAAAGGTTATTTGTTTCATCGATTGGTAGGACCTACGATTGAATTCCCGTTGAAAAGTATTGGCTAGCCTCGTAATTGTCAAGTCAGCCTTAATTGTCAAGAATGTGAAACTGACTATTACAGTGAAGCAAAGTGAAATGGGATGGAAAAAGTAGGGGTTCAGGGCTATATATTGGGATTTTCAAGGGTACATATATGCTTCTCTGTTGTGCTGTATTTGTATAATCAAGTTACCAAAAATATAGAGCTGAAATAAAGAATGACTTAAAGTTATAAAAACCTGAGATATCTGAAATGGGACCAATTTATGAAATGGTTTCTGTATGCAAACCCATATTCTAAAAGCCGACTTTCGATGAGAACATTGCTGCTGTTACTAACTGACAGTCAGGATGCTTACATCTATGTTATCAAACTAGTGCATTTTCTATATACAGATATCCCCCGATACCTCCAGCAGTTAACTCATCCACTGTAAACACAGAGAATTAAGTTTAATTTGCGGTTGAACAAAGTCTCCTTTCAGGTGTCTTTGCTGTTACAAAAACAGCCCAAGCCTGTTTTTCTTGCAAGAAACCTTCAGACAGAAGCATATACGTATTCAAAATGAGCACTTTTACCATTGTAATCAATTTTGAGCTTAATATATTTCATGTAATTTATTTACTATTTAACATACGACCTCTTTGGTGAGAATTACGAACAGTTAATGACCTGCAAACCTCTCCTATGTAACTAAATTCTGAAAGCATTTTACAATTAATTGAATTCATTATGTCTTGAAACGTGGCATTCTGGGAATAGTCTAGCAATTGATAATAAGTCTGTTTTCCATACATATACCAAATTCTTCTGTTCCTACAGCTTCATCCATAATTTTCACTGTGAATCAGTGTACTATATGTGTAAGCGGTCATAAGATAAATGGCCTTAGATGTAATAGTTTTAGTATAAAAACTTATTTTCTCATTTTAGATAAAAAACATATCACAGCTGTAACTATTAGATCACTTGAACATTTAAGTGACTATTTACTTTTTCCTGTAAAATGATGCTGAAATATCTAGGGAAAAATATTTTCATGAGTTGTCCTCCCACTTGCTTACAAGTGCTATTTGTTGTTAGCTTAGATTTTTAGCAAGGTTTTTTTTGTTCAATCCAAGGAAAACATCAGGGGAAAACATGTGCACTGCAAGGGGAACAGCTTAGGATGATCACTTCTGTAATGTTAGTCGTGGATGAAGATTTTTGATTTGTTTTCCATTTTGCATGTGGTTTGGACATCTGTCCATTGTGTTGTCCTCCTCATCCCTTTAGTCACATAAAGCAGTTCCTAAAGAATGGGATGACTCTCATGAAAGAGGTAAATGCTCTTCTTTTTCTTTTTTTAATAAACTCCAAGTCCCAACCTGTAGAATTGCTGGGGAGCAAGGCTGAGGACCTTTTTTTTTTTGTTATTAATCTCTACAGTCATTTGTAAACTTAATCCTAAACTTATTTCTGAAAATTAGAGTATCTGTTGATTACTCAACTGCTGCACAATTCACCAGTGACAAAATTAAGAAATAAATGTACCAACTCGCTTTAAAATGCAAAATATGGTCAGTGACCCATAAATGAACCTTAAAAATATAATTCAAAAGGCTATTTTGTTCTGGATGTCTCGGGTAAAGATAAGGACTGGAAAAACATGTAAACCAAGAGCACCATTCCTAGTAAGTCCTGGGTAGGTTATATATCTCAGCCATATACTGACAAGTAATACCATGTCTCCACCAGCCTGTACATCCTTCATCTCTCACTGCTGTAGGCTATTCATCATTTTGCAGATACAGTTACTGTCCTTCTTTCTCCCCCAAGCTCTTCTGTCTTTGTTACTGTCTTTTCTCATTCCTCAGCAACTTCAGACTACCTCAGACTCACCTTCAAACCTCGTATATCAAGCCTGCCTACAGCTTGGCTCACACTTGGCCCTGCTGTGACTTGTTTACTTTGATTTAATTAAAATGCACCCATCCAGAACTCTGGGCGCATTACTGACTGCCCGCCTTGCAGAACCTTTAATTTCTGCAGTATTTTCACATTGCTTTCTCTCTATGCCTGGAACAACCTTCTTCTTCAATTACAACAAGCAACCTAAAATTTCTCCTTCAAAACCACCTTTTGAATCCTTGCTAGGACTTAACTACCAAACCCATATTTTTACCTTCTTTACCCAGGCAGAAATTTAATTTATTTAAGTCACTGAAGAAATAGACTACTGCGCTTAGGAAGGTTTATTCCTCACTCAACCTTTACGTCATTGGTTATCTGTGGATTCTTTTTTACCTGGTGGTGTTGAGATTTTTATGTTAGTGTTAGGAGAGTAGCTTCATCATATGAACACTAATTCCTGTGTTGTGGCTAAACAAAACCAGTGTGTAGTCCTCTGTTATCTAAGTATCTTTCAGATGGGAAGATTTAGCAAATGGAAAAGTGTGTCTTCCTAAGTAAGCCAGTGGTTAATCATGTTCACCTATTTAAAAAAAAAAAAAAAAAAAAAGAGAGACTTCTGACTTTCTCATGTACAGAGCCTCAGCTTTATTCTTAAGTGCCAAGAACATCAATAGCACTCTGTGAAAAATGATTAATTCAAACAGTTAGGAAGCTGAATAAAGAGTTTAACCTTTTAGATGTTTGTTTTTCAAGCAAGGGAGCATTCTTATCCTTTCTTTCTTTCTTTCCTTATTTCTCTCTCCGTTTCCAGTTCTGTCCTCCAAAACTCTTCCTCATCCTTTCTTCCCACTCCATTCTGGTACTACTCCTTCTCTTTGCATGTTGCTCATGTTTGGCGTTTTGCTTTTTTCATACCCTATAGCCATAATATAGCATCCTGCACCTTATACCCCCCTACAAGCAACAAAGAGAAATAACCGTGCTTCAAGTCTGCTCACGTGACCTTTTTTTTAGAGACCTCTATGAGGTGAGATGACTCTTCAGTGACTGTAGAAGCAATGACAGAAGCAGACGTCACAGAAAACTGGAAATATCAGCTCTTGGTCAGATAAATCCCAGCCTGTGTAAGTGCTCCAGTTTTCTTTGAAATGTGCACTTGGAAGGCCTGGATCATTTGATCTAGCAGTTGGTCAAGACCTGATACTGTCCGGATTGCGTGGTTCTGCCTCTGGAGCCTACACAGAGACTCCTAATGCTCCCATTTTTCTGGATAGAAAGGAGGAAACTTTTCTTGCTTATATATTGCTGGGTGAAGAGAGTCATCACTGCTATCTATTGGAAGCAGAAGTAGGTGGGTTAGTAATTACAGGGATTCTAGGACTTTAAAACAGCACTTTGTATATAATAACATGTCCATGGGAGGAGAGCAAGGGAAAAGCAGAGGTACTGAATTTGCTGCTTTGCTGCCTCTGGTGCATATTTTTTTGCTAGGCTTGTTACAAAACTGCTCCGTTTTGTTCTCAAAACACCCACGTTGTGGTTGGTGCGCTGCTGTGCTCAAGACTGCAACCAGACTTTCACAAAAAAGTGGGGAGAAAATGGCAAACCTTGAATTTCTTCAACTGTAGGTGCAGTTGCTTGGAAAAAAATTGGGAGATGAAAAGGGGGGTTCAGGGCATCATAGCCTTCAAGGAACTCTGTGACTGTCGGAAGATTCCCAGTTACAAAGCTGTTCTAGAAATGCAGCTTTAGAAAGTTTTTTCGGGAGTAAGGCTATGCGTACATTTCTAAAACTCTTATGTTGCTGCAGAACCATTTTTGAGAAATAACTTTTTTGCTTTGCCATTGGGATGTAAAAACATAGGTGTTATGGTATTTAGAACAAAATATTTGTCAGAAAGCATTATACAGGTAACAAAGATCTTGACAGATCTAAAGTCCTTGTGTGCATTTTCAAATCAATAGAGTATTTTGGCTAAATATCTTCATTTCCTACATTAATCTAACATTGGTTTAGGTTTCCATTTTTTTTTTTATTTTTTTTCCAATGATGGCTGCAAAAGATAAGGCAATATACCAGCTCACCTGCAAAAATACTTAATTCTTTTCCTGTAATCAGGGTATTGTTTTAATGTTTTATTGTTTGTTAGTATACAAAGTATTGTTCTGTCAACTTCTAATTACAAGTCAGTGTTTTTCTCTCTGTTTTGATGGTAATTTCAGTCCCAGAAAATCAAGCATTACTGAACTTTACTCTGACTCTAAAGGTGGTTAAAACTGGTATAATACTCTGTTGAGAAAAGAAAGATCTTCATCTAAGTAGGTCTGTTGAGTCTTCTGTTCACTTAATAAAGTGTATTTCCAACATATGATGTTTTTTCTGTTCCAGTTAGTTTTACATGTGCTTTTACCTTTCTCTAAATTGGAACAAACTGTTCAAAGCTTGACTTTGATAAACAAATCTATTTTGTGTAATTCAATAACTGCTGATAGATGGTTCATATTGCACAAGATGGGATGTTATCAATACCTTTTTCCTTCTCTGCCATGGTACAAGAGTACTAATAATAGACCTCAGAGGGTTGTGATTAGTGGCACAGAGTCTAGCTGGAGGTCTGTGACAAGTGGCATTCCCCAGGGATCAGTACTGGGTCCAGTCCTGTTCAACATATTCATCAATGACCTGGATGAAGGGATAGCGGGTACCATCAGCAAGTTTGCTGATGACACAAAACTGGGAGGGGTGGCTGACATACCGGAAGGCTGTGCTGCCATTCAGTGTGACCTGGACAGGCTGGAGAGTTGGGCAGAGAGAAACCTCATGAAGTTCAACAANCAAGAGGTAATGGGCACAAACTTGAACGTAGGAAGTTCCATCTAAACATGAGGAGGAATTTCTTTCCTTTGAGTGTGGCAGAGCACTGGAACAGGCTGCCCAGAGAGGTGGTGGAGTCTCCGACTCTGGACACATTCCAAACCTGCCTGGATGCTATCCTGTGCAACCTGCTGTAGGTGTCCCTGCTCTGGCAGGAGGGTTGGACTAGATGATCTCCAGAGGTCCCTTCCAACCCCTCTGATTCTGCGATTCTGTAATTCAGTGTAATGAAAAAATAGAGTATCAATTTGATTGTAATAGTTTTCTCATTTACAGGAGCGGTGTTTCGGATCTTCTTTAATTTTATATTAAATTTCATTTTTAATTTTTATTTAGCTATTAGATGTAATCAGGTAAAACAGGCAATGGAATAAATGTATGTGAACATCCACTTCAAATGTAGCCAAATTCTTGTTTGTATTTTATCTGACAATGGCATAATGACAAATGTGACTTCCTTGTCTCACCTTATTTAAAAAAAAGGAGTAGAGTTAGGCTTTTTTGAAAATTAATACAGGAAACGCACTGGGAGATGTGGAAGGTGTCTTGTAAAGCAAGAAGCTACACCTGTCTAACCTTTTTATGGAAATAAGCCAGAGTTTTATAAACAATGAAAATATTAGGTCAAACAGAAACTAACAGTATTGTATTTTTCCCCTAAAAGACTTTGCCATTTCAAGATAAAGAATCAAATCTCCAAGTAAAAAATGTTATTTATTGTAGGTGACATTTTGACATTTTATCACACATTCATGTAAGAAATAATTGTTTCTGTAGAAGATCCTGGTGATGTACAAACTATACACATATGGATGGGTTTTTTAGTTCTCTGTTGGGTTGCCAAAGCGTCAACTCCCCAAAAGTGCCTAACAAAATCTGTTCCCAAATTCTGAGTGAGCTCACTGAGGATGTGGATAATGGAAAGTGAAAAAGAGGAACTTTCCTCTAAGCAAACTAATGCATTTTAGGGGGTAGGGGGAGACAACGATAAAGGTACATGTGATAGTGTTCTGATTCCCTGTTTGTCTACTTCAAAATGCCATATTAGAAATGAGAAAGCTGTTGTATTTTTTTCACTCCAGCACAGTAACAGCTTAACTCTGTTCTGCCTCTGAAAGCTATAGGTGTCCTTCAGCACTTAGAGGTGTGCGAATTGTTTGCCTGTTCAAATGCAGGGCTATGATTGCGGTAACAATGCAAATTTTGAACCAGGATAAAACTCTTTATGTAAGCATCTCCCTAAGAGTAGCAATATATCTTCAGAAGGACGTAATTTAAAAATGAAATCCCACTTTATTTATATTAAAAGAAACGTCTCTGGTGATTTCCCTGGGAGCAATGATGACTTTTTGGTTGTAGCTGCACTAGATCCACTTCTACATAAATTTGAATACTTTGAGTGTTTTTCAGATTTTATATCGTTTTATGATCTTTTAGAGTTGTTTTCTTTCAGTTTCCTGTTGCATCATGTATTTACCAGTATGCCCTGTTTTGTTTAAGCTTCATTGTTCTCTGGTAAATGAAATTATATTTATTCTTGCAGAAATGTCACATATGTAGTGACACTCATGGGTGTCCCAGTTTTTTAGCTTGAGATGGTTGTTCTGAATCTGGTTCTGATCAACAGGAATTTTTCCCCTGTTAAAGTATGCTGTGTGCTTATGTGAAAATATTTTAAAGCCTCATTCTTGGGCTGGATGTCCACATAATAGTTAAGACTAATCAGTATCATGCTGAAGGTCTCAGCTTGTCCAGACCATCTGAACATCAAAGCAGAACTTATTATTCAGAAGTGGTGTGGAAGCATATGGGCCAGGCTGATTCAACTTTGTAATGTAACTTCTTTGTGATAAAATTGTTGTCCCAATTATCTCAGGAACTTAGGTAATGTCAAAGATAAAATCAGCAACCTCTTCATAGTTTAATGTGATGGGTTTCACAGTTCATTCAATATTGTAATGATTCCTCCAATATCAGCCTTGTCAGCAAAGGTTTTCAAAGACAAAGTTACCATTATATTCCTCCCATTCATTAATTTTCCAGTTGTTTAAATATATATTGTTACTTAAACATTTGAAAGTCTGCAGCTACTAGCTTGGCATCTCCAGCTATAATGGATTCATCCCAATCGTTGGAATAAATTAAAAGCTTGAGGTGGCTTCATCTGTAGTTATTAGTTTAGAAATATCTGATATTAAAAGTGGTATATATTACTTGCTCATACTTAATTCATCTTTAGTGGTCAATATCAAATGACAGATTCAAATATCAGAATCATAGAATACCAAGTTGGAGAATACTCAGGGATCATCTGCTCCAAGCTTTCTTGGCAAAAGCACAGTCTAGACGAGATGGCCCAGCACCCTGTCCAGCTGAATCTTAAAAGTGCCCAAGGTGGGGGAATCCACCACTTCCCTGGATGACATCCAAATAGATGACATCCAGAAGAAAAGTCAAGTAATTTAGTCCAGTCTCTTGGCTCTAGCAGGATCTACTACAGCTAAACAAGCTGGACCAGCGATATATCTGTATTTAAATACTTCCAAATAAATGATTTGGTAATATTCCTAATTTCTTTCACCCTAACAAGTGTAAAGTTTCTGGCTATGCAGCTTTGATATTACTTTCTGCAAATTACCTTGGTTTCTTCTCTACCCTACAGTGGCCACTGAGCAAAGCAGACCACCCTTTTGTTTATAACATGTTTGTGCGTGTTGGAAGAATATTACTGTGTCACTACTCAGTCATCTCATCCTTAAACTAAAGAAATTCTATTGTTTGAACCTTTGTTCACAGGTTATATTTTCTACTCTTTTTCTAATCCCTTTTACTGTTCCCATTTTATCTCCTTCTTCCTTAAAGTGTGTGAAGAGAGGACACTGCATTACTGGGAGCTCACTGGTGCTGAATTGAGCACAATTATTGCATCTTTATCTGCTCAGCTGCTGCTTACCCTTATACTCCATGTGTTATGACTGCGTGTTTGATTGCTGTTTTCTGGTATTACACTTTGCACTTGCCTCTACTGAATTCCAGCCAGCTGCTGAAATTTCAACCCCTAGTCTAAAAATAATTTTTATTCCAGCCTCCAATATGCTTAGAACCCCTCCACACTTAGTCTGACTATCAAATTTGGTCTTGTCTTTGCCATTACTAGTAGAACTGATGAAAATGCTTGGTAGATCTCAGCCCTTACAGTCCTCGATCTAGTCCCGCTTGAAATCCTCTTCCAGTTTGACAGCAAATCATTGACAATTGTTCGCTGAGAGCAATTTCTCGACTGGTTGTCCACCCACCTGATGGTGATTACATCTCCTGCCTTAGCTTATTTATGAGAATATTATATGGAGTAGTGGCAGAGGCTTTAATTAATAGTCTGCATATATCATATCTACAACTTCCCCTTTATCCAGTTAGCTTGTCAAAGAAGGAAAGTAGACTGGCTTGACATGATTTCTTTTTGACACGTGCATATAGGTTGTTTTACTACCTTATCTTCTAGGAACTCACAGATATAATGTATAATACTTTAAAGTTATTAATTTGACTAGGTGGTTCTCTGTTAGCCCGGAGAAGTTTTTGTTGTGTGGTTTTTTTTTTCTCTTTCTCCTACAGGTCCTTGATATATAATTACTAATATTCAGAATTCCAATGGCTAATTTCCTAAAAACGCCAAAGTGAGTATTTTCAGTCTCTGCTCCAATGCTCGCATTTGACTGATCTGCATCTTCTTTCAGCATGTTTTCCTCATCAGTGCGTTTTAATATCCTTGTTAAATTAATTCTGTTAAGTGGGTCTTCAAAATTTGTCTTTCATGTGAAGATTTAGGAAAAAGGCAATAAATAGGTTAACCTTATTTTTTATAATCTGTAGTTTGGTCTCTGTCTTATTTTCAATTCTTTGATTTCATCATTCAAATATAGTTATGGAGCCTTTCTGTTGCCTTCTCTTCCTTGTTCTAATAAGACCTTTTCTTTTTTTTACACACTAGTCTTTTTGATCCGTTTTCATATGAACATAAACTACTCCTTTATCCTCAGTGATATGTGCTCATTATCATATGTTTCTATGATTCCTTTTCTGCTTTCAGATCATTAAAGAGCTCCTGGCTCAGCCAGAAAGATCTCTAACTTTGCTTCATCTGTTTCCTTCTCATACATATAATTTGTCTTTGTGCATTTGATAACAAAAAGTTCAGTCTTGCTAATGGGAATATTTTCAAACTATATGACACTCAGATTAGTGGAAATGTGGCTTACTGTGTTTCTGTACTTACTAGGATGTATTTTTTGAATAAGCTACTAAGTATACGGCTGTTTTTTCAGACTAAGAAAAGGCAAGACAGATTTTGAAGTGTACACACAAAGATGAAAAAAGTCTTATGGCATTGATCATAGTGGAAACAGCAAAAGATTCAGCTTTCAGCAACGCAAGTCACTTAGATTAGCAAATTGTTAATTGTTTGAGCTTTTCTGTAGCTATTCACTCTGTACTTCTGCAGAGCTCTTTTGCACTTGATATTTTGGTCCCAACAGTGTCAAGAGTGGCATAGCCAATTGGACTGCATTTTGTTTTCCCAAAGATTACGGCTAAGTCTCAGCAAGAATTGAAAGGTATGGCCTATCAAAGAGACAGATGCTGTCAATCACATTATCAGTTACAACATTCTTTTATGCCAGATAGCAGCTCTTGGTAACTGCAGAGCCTGTAGTTCAGTAGGAACCAGTAGCTGGGAGATGTCGCCTTCATCAATGCCTCTGATGATGCTCAGTCCTAGTTCTTGGTCCCATATTAGCCCTGCTTCGTAGCACTACCTATCTACCTCTACTGTCTCCAGCATCTCTATCTCAGCTTGCTTACTTCAACTTAGATTTTCTTTTCAAGGGACGCTTGAGGGTTTTGAAGTCCACTACCCTTATTTATTTTACTCAATCTTCCAATTAATTCAAATATTAACTATAATAGCTGTTTTCCCAATTAATTTTCTCCCTCTAGATTGTCAATCAATTCCGCAGTATTAATTAAACTTAAATCTGACGTAGCTGCTCACTGCATCAATGAAAGGAAAGCCTTATCCATCCTCATTTTCTTCTCAGACCTCCTGTTATGACATTGAATAAACTGGACTCTTCCTTCTTCCTGAATTCAGAGGAAACATACTTCTTATGGAGTATAACACTTCCAGTTCTTGCCTGCCCTTACAAAATTGACCACTCAGGTCAATATTGCAATTCTGTGATTTGTCTCGCAAAGAAATGGTGAAAACAATCTTTGTGTAACTTCGGTTGTTTAGTAGGACAGATAAAATGTTCTGTCTCAAGAGAAAATGATTTCACAAAGAATTCCAGAGTAGACATATGTATACCAGGGTCTAGTAGAGCTTTAAAATACAAGCAGCAAGTTGCTTGAGTCAGGAAATAATTTGAAAGCTACAGAGTGTGGGCACCAGTTGTTTTTTAGTGAGCCGAAACAGTTTCTTCTCTGTAGGAAAAATGTTATCATTCAGCAGCAGACACCAGTACACTTTACCTGAGAATTTTTGCCAGATAGTGTTATATGGATTTCCAAAGCTTTATATAATATCTCCCCATTTATTGTGATGCTGTTTTCAAATGCAGTAAAGTCAGAAAACATCACTACAGTATTTTGTGTGAATTTATTGTTGATCATACGCTTTTTTTGAGAGAGCTAATCAGGAAGAAGTGTGATTATCCCTACTCTGATTGTGTAGTTTTGTTACATGCAGTCTACTCCTGTTTCCACAAGTGACAATGTTTACACTGAACATGAAAGACAACATATGTATATTTCTTCATAACAAATTCTCAATAGGTTTTGATTCTGTTAGCTTTAATCCTTTACACACTCATTTACCTCTTTGGCTCTATTCATGTGAATTTTATATATATATATACATATATATACACATATATACACATATACACATACACTAGTGGACATGTAACCTTACCAAAGAAAAGAGAGATGCATAATCTAAATAATTTTCAAAAGAGGGAATAATGTTATTGATTTCAATGCCTGAAGAAGGAAAAGCCTTCTAACCATTAGGGGACAAACACTAGGAAACCCTCAAACTCTGGGAAAATTGCCTGCATCTTGCAGTTCCTAGACGATGCATTTTTACCATCCTTTCTACAAAGAGTCACAAATGCAGCGTTTCTTCCTTTCTGAGACCTGAATTGAGGAGGTGGGGTCTTCTGTGGAGGAATGCTGAGTCTCCTTAGCTGGGACAGAGGGCACTAGGAATGCTGCTTGGTTTATGTATCAGATGGGATACATAAACCAAAATTATCTGAAAGATTGGCTTCTAGGCAGTTCAGAATGGACACTCAATGTTAGTTGAAACATCTCATTCTTTTTTTCAGCATTCCTCAGTTCTTCATGCATAAAATGGAGCATAAAGAAAAGAAATCAATTTGTGAAATGCTCTTAAACTCGGGAGTTGAATAATCTGTGAGAGTAATAATAACTATAGATGTTGTTTGACTGCTCATTGAGACAAAAGAATATTGTATAGATGCATGTTAAGTGAGCACGCACCATCATGAGTTCTGAGTGAAGCCAGAATCCTGTGGAAAATAGAATCAGATCATGTAATTAAGGCCAGCAGAGTTAGGGTGGCAAAATGAAGTACCCCAGGAAACTTTAATTCTTGCACTTCATAACTATTGAAAGGCTCAGTTATGAAAATAATGCTCTTTAATGCATTTTTTGTGTGCATAGATAATACATATTTGCAGTTGGTTGGTTGTTGTTTGTGATTGAAAGTCTAATTAATCGTCATGTTGCCTACTGCTTTTCAATGCAAATAGTATTTTTTATTTTTACTTGTTATGTGGAATGGTATCTTTTAGTACCTTTCCAGAATATCAGGCAGCTTGTCCTAATTTTCACTGTGAGCAACAGATTCTGTCCAAAGGAAACAAAAACCCAACACCGCTGATATTTCAGTAGGAGCTGCAAGAAGCAGCAACAGGCTGTGGACACATACTTGAGCCTGAACACTCCAGTTTATTAACTTGGGAATACCTATAAACTTTCCTCTAAAGAAAACGCTGAATATGGAAAGGCACATATTCCCTTATTGCCCTCTCCAAGGAGATCTGTTGGCAGTGCTTGTGCCAGCTTAGGAAGTTTGGCAATTGGTTGACAACGTACAGCTGCCTGGATCACAGCACTGTGAAGATGAAGGTTCTCTCTACCACTTCTCTTAGGAGCATAGGCTGTTTGCTTGGCATCTACTTTCCCTATGGGGGAACCATGCACACCATAATCAAAAAGAGAAAGCTGGGAGAGGAGCACTACAGAAAACCTGCCAAAATGAAATAGTGGAACCAAGAAATGTTCTCATAGCAACCTCACCATGATATGTAGTACAAACCTAAACCCAAGTAGGTAGTTGTGCATAAAACAGCAAAGAAACTCAGAACAGAGCATGTTGGAAAGTATCAAGGGCATGCTTCAGAGAGCGCAGTTCATTGTGCCTCTTGCCACTGCAGACTGAACATCCCTCTTGTCATAGCCATGTCTGAAATGCTCTGCAAGACTGAAACATAGATCAGAAGTTAGGTCCAGTGAAACCAACTGCTTCCTCCACCAAAGCAGTCCGGAAGAGCCATCAACAAGTTCTTATGAAACTTCATGTTAGAAATACATTTCCTACTGGACTGTGTGGGAGGGATGAGTAATAGGCTCTCATTGTGTTTCACTTGTATACTCTTTTCCCCCAGAATGGATACACGGTACTTCTCTGGAATCTCAGCAGTAGACCACTTGCTTTGCAATTCATCAAAATTGGCTATTCTTTATTTAAATAAGTGCTAATATTTATTTTTGGTACTTCAGATTTGAAGTGTTGGCATACTTGTGTTTAAATATTTGCTAGAATTTTCATGTATGTTTTAAAATATTTAAGATGTGTTGAATGGGGAGAGGCTAGAAATTGTGGCTTCAGAAGCTGTGAATAGGTATGTGCTATGTTGGAAAAGAATAATTTACCAAAAACTTTGGTGCAAAGTAGTTCATGTGCTAAGATTATCTGTCTTTGTTGCTATCACTCTGATAATTTGAAACACAAGAATTGTTGAAAAGGGGACCCATGTAGTTATAATCTCTCTGAAAAGAATTAGCTATGAGGGTCCTATTCCCTGAGGGAATCCCATTTCTCTCTCATGATTGATGGTTTTCCCTTTCAGATATTTTTTGCTTTCTCCTATCTCATCACAGTAGATAATTCCACACTGTCCTCATCATGACTGATTTTTTCCACGTTTGCATTAGCCTTTCTAGATAGGTAAGGTATTAACTCTCCCATATACCCAATGTGTTGCATCTAGTCTTATTTCTGTTCCCCCAGACCTATCACAAAACTCTTCATCTGTTAGACTCTTCTCATTCTTTTTTTTTTTCCCTTCATCGGTCCTGTTACAGTTCTGCTTCTGTCTAAATCTTTTCACCTTTTTTTCCTCCCTCGTTTTCCATCAGTACCCCATAAACACTGTCTACTTTGCTCTTTTTATTGTTTTTGGTTTTTTCTTTCTCACCACAGCACTGTGACCTCTCCAGTTACTAAAATAATTCCTTTTTCAAAGCCATCTACTTTTGGATTTCTTTCTCTTTTCCAACTCAGATGCTGAACACATGTATGTTAATGTCTGTGAATGCAGACATTTTTAGGTTCAGAACCTTTGATTATTTCTTTTTCCTGCTGCCTGAGGTTGCAGAATCTGGTAGCCCAATGCAGTATGGCTGCTATGGCTCTGCATCACCAGGCTCAGCAAGGCTCAGCACCTATTTCTGGTCGGCATACATACATATGGGCATATATACACACACACACATGCACATGCGTATATCACTATTCATATGGTTGCATATATATACACATATATAAATACTTATGTATGTATACACCCATGCACTACAGATCACTTTGGTAGCTGCCCTTAGACTCTCAGTCTACCTACAAGTTGGCCGTTGGATCCCAGGTCTTCCCAGTTGCCGGTGCATGGACATAGGAGCCTCAAAGGCCGGCAGCCCTGCTCTAGTTGCTGGTATTCAGACCTCTTATCCTATTTGCCACATAGTCCAGCTTAACATTTACTAGCTTTTACCCATGTCCGCTTAGAACAGAGGTGCATCCCCACAGAAGTTAGATAAGAACAGGGTTAAATGTGTATATAGAAGAGGTCACGGTGATCAAGCAGAAGGCATAGTCAGACAGGTGTACTGTACCATTGCCTGTTTCCAGTTGATTGACCTCTTTTATCCCATCTACCCGCTATGTTCCCACTCCTCTCCCTCCCTGAGCCACCTAGATACCTCCCTTTCTCCTCCTTTAGTCTTTCCATTAAACATCCCAAAATAAATATCACACATTCCAACGATCTTTTTAAAACATCCCCCCAGCAAGTTTTACACAGTCTCCAAATGTTCTTCCCTCTGCATCCCACAGTGAGTCTCAAACCCTCATAGACACCCCCCCCTTCAGCATGGAAGGTAGTCATGCAAAGGGGTTTCTTTCATTGGGTCACCTTGGGTGGTTTCACCCCGGTACCATGGCCTAACCACTCCCCTTGGTGGTCTTAGGGAGCAGCCGATTCATTGAGCCACTTTTCACTGATTAGGTTACTTGGGTTCCTCCACCTGGCATTGCTCCTCCAGTTTTTATTTTTGCTTCTCCAAGGTTTGGGGTTTTTTAATTTGTGCATTGTATGGATGAATTTCTGTCAAAAGCTTTAATGCTGACTATAAATTATCCCTATGTATTCAGCAATCACACCTGACTTGTGAACTAATGCAAAAAGTGGTAGCGTCTTTCAAACATTTCTTTAGTTTGTAGGAGAGGAATAACTACTCTAGAAAGCAACACTATTACTTTAAAAACCATCCTTCACAGGGAATGTTATCATAAGAGATACATAGAGATCACAGAGATCCATAAACTGAAGCAGATGAAGATGAATTTTGCCCTTGTTTATAGAAAAACATGAACTTATATCAATTTTAGAGGATGGGGAAAGCATAAATCTGCAGCAAAGAAAGGATAGTAAAAAGACCAAGTGTAGTAAAGAGATAGGATTTATCTTTAGATGTGATTATGAGGTAGGCAACAAGTCAATAAAGTCAGAGGTGATAAACTTTTTGGTTTAGGAGTAAGCAGTTTCTGAGCATTCAGAAAGTCGAGAGGGAGGGATTCTGGAAAACTATGGTGGATGGTGGATTAAAGAGATAAAGAGTGAATGTGTAAGGATGAGTTCTGTGATGCTTTGGAGCCATTTAGTAGGTTTGTGTATGAGACACATGAAAGGAGAAAATTAAAAAAAATCAAAATAACTAAAAATTCTGGTCTAAGACAGTGGGTAGGTATGTGTACTGGTGTTCAGTGGGGAAACAGGTGGAAGGAATTCATCTCATTTAACATGAGGTTTTGCAATTTGGATTTTTGTATGAGAATAAGTTGTACAAGGCAATCTTCATAATCAAGGGAGAGAAGTAACAGTGTAACTGATCTGACCTCAGCTTTAAGATAAGGTAAAATTGTGCCTTAGAATTGCCTGTTTGTAGTCACTGACTTTAAAGGGAGGCTAGATGATGAAGGCGGATACAGTCTCTGCGTTAGATATCTGTATTTGGTCAGTGAAACACTCTATTCCTCTCTGTCCTGTTCTTCCTATGCTAATTTGCATTTATGTAGTCACCTTTGTAACCTAAGGAGAAAAAGCATATGAGGCTAAGAGAATGGGTGCTGAAATCCTCTTGTCATTTCAGCTCTTTAATGAGGGTAGTCTGTATGAAAACTAAATCATAGGTTACAGTGTCCAAATCTGGTATCTTCAGTCAAAAGAAAAGGGAAGGGAGGAAAGCAAAACCGTAATGTACTCATAAATGTGTGGCCGGAATCCTGTGTGAGAAGAGAACCCTTCCTGGGTCACCTGCACCGCAACCATTTCCCATTTTCCTAACCATTTCCCATTTTCCTTTCCATTTCTCAAGCAGGGAGCACAAAGACAGTTACATTAATAATTAGGGTTCCTGTCAGCTGCTTTGTTTTGCTCGGGGGAGTTAGGGCTAACCTAAAGAAATTAAGAAACCAGATATGGATTGTCAGTCCCTCTCCACTGATGTAATGTCTATAGATGAGTACGTTTTCAACCACATGTACAGCTTGCTGAAGCCCTTTGCATGTTGTATTATTCATATGTAATTGTACAAGTGGGTTAAGACAGACTGAGATGGGCTGTTAAAAAGTTTTGTAGTAGTTTGCATTAGCTTTTCTTCTGAAACAGGTGTCAGAGCCTCTCGAGCAGAATAGTCCCAGTCTTTTTCCATTTCCAAATTTTTTGTTTTCATTATGTCATGTCTTCCTCCTGCTGTTCTTTCCTATTATTTCTTTTCTCACACATTAGTTTAAGAGTATGTGACACCACTGTCAGTGAAACGTGTGGAGAATTAAGAGTGACTGTGCTTGATAAGCCCAGATGCTAAAAATATTACCCACTTATGCACCCACACTGCTACTTTTTTGTCTTATTAGCTTAAGGATATGTGGCTTTGCTGTCACTGTGGTGCAGTGTAATGGAGACAAAAGCTGGTCCACCTGTCCCAGTTAAACAAAAGATTTTTACAGATAGTCACTTTAGGGTGTTATTGGGATGGCCAGCTTGGGATTCAGCAGAGATGCTGGGGACTGTGGGTGGAAATGGCTCCAACTGCCAGACTTCTCCCCTCTCTCTTGCACCATGGGCTGCACAGCACGATGTGGGGACAAGGACTGGAAAGGACCTCCTGACTGTGGAGCCCAGTACCCTTGTGTCGCAGGCAACCATGTCACATAAACCAATAAAGGTGTGGAGTTACGCTGCTAGACTGTGGTAGAGTCTGTCTCAAACCTGTTTACTGAGATGTTCAGTGTTGTTCAGGTGCTGACTGGAGGGAATAATGAGTAAGAGGCTAGAAAGGTGATAAATTTATTACTAGAGTAAGTAGAAATAAGAAAGTAAGAGGCTGGGGTGGATTAATTTTGTCAAAAGCAATGAAAGCACAAAAGCAGTGTACTGGAAAGGTTTGTCTTGGCAGAGAGAAGGCAGGGTGAATGTATGTGCAAACCTTAAATGCTCTGAACAGATTCACCTTTGATCACTGTGGGAAACTGAAAGTTTGTAAATATATTAAATTACTGAGAGTTTTTATCTGATTATTCACCACTTGCAGTGAATTGGGAAATAGCGTATTTATCAAATCTTTTTTGCACATGAAGTCACTATGATAGTTCTGTATTACTAGGAAGCTTTTAGCAATGTGAAATCTGATGACAGAAATAAGAATTGTACCTTTCAAACACAGTAATAATTTGTTCCTTTTCATTATTTAGCTCACATACATCAGCCCCTCTACCTCCCCCAATCTAAAGATCATCAATATACATAGAAAGAAAATTTCTATTATCCTAGAGTTTCACCTGGTTAAATTATCTTTAATGAGGTGTTTAATATGGAGATAAACATTCCATATATCATGTACACAAACAATAACATAAATTAATACTTAACATCAACCTCGCCACCTGATTCTAGCTGTATATTGTCAAGTATAGTGTTATTGATTTCTCATTCATCTTTTAAAGAAGCTTAGTGAAATGTTAAATTTTTGCTGTGTCTCAAACTCTAACTTGTTCACGAATTCCAGGTAAAAAGATAGCTTGCAACTTCATCTTGTGAAAATTTTTTATCTGTAATGAGTGAAAACCTACTTTTATTTCCAATCAGCCACTTAGTATTCAGAGGGTTAAGGCAAAAAAGCCCTCTTAAATATGAAGAAAATTTCTTGGTAACAGGATTGGACTTTGCATTTAACAAGTGCTGACCAATGCAAGGCCTTTTTTTTGAATTACCTTTCTTAGTCTAATAATGTATTTTCGCTGTTGGAGTTGTATTTCATTCCCATTGATCATAAACTTAGGAAGAATATAAATACATGTTGTGGGAAAAAAGCCAAAACTGAGTTTCTGAGTGATTCAGTGTTAATGTTGTAATCACACAATCCTCTGCCCATGTTCTCTCTAGCTCACAAATGTTAAGTTCACTTGATACCATCCTTGAACCATCTGTTCAGTCTTTCAGCTGTAAAACCAGTGCACAGTTACATTTTATCATTTGGTTGAGTACTTCTCTTAAAATTGATAACACCTGTGTCTCCCTAAAAATATGGATTTCCATTTAAAAAAAATATTGTTTTATTGATTTTTCCTTTTTTTGCCTCCTGTTTTGCAAAAAGTTTTGAAATATAGCACTGCTCCTGTAAGATATTTTTAAACATGCCTGCGTGAGCCTATTGGGAATAACTAGGTATAAATATCACTAATGAGTAAACAAGTGTTTAATCCAGGTTGGAGCATATCAGTGTAGGAAATGTTTAAATCGCGAAAAAAACAAATATGAAGTGTGATAGTACAAATATTTTTTTTCTTCTATGTGAGCTATTTATTTCCAAATTGCTTGTCACTCAACTGATTATGAATTTGTCTTTTGCAAAATGCCAGAATGTTGAAAGGACACCAAAGGCGATGGAGTAAGAGAAAATACTTAAGGTCAAGGAGGCAATAATGTTCATAGTAGCTTTCTTGTATTTATAGCATGAACATTTGAATTTGGACTCAGTTTTTCTATTTGTATGTCTGCTGCTTAAATCTGCATAGGAAAAGATCTTTGCTGTTCATTGGTGTAACAAGTCTGTCCAAATACAAAATACAGTGTGAGGTACAGGATTTGGGCTGGTTCCCTGCTTCTGGGTGACCTTATCCAAGTTTTTCATCCTGTACGTTACTTAGTCTCTTTGTCTTTACATTAACAGCAGTTGTCCACAGCCATGCACATTGTGAACCATTCATCTGGATTCCCTGTGGTCTGCAAATCCCAAGACTGGAAGTTTTATCACATGCTCTAAGTTTGATCCCTCCCTGTTCACTTTACATCTCTCCTTGCTGAAGTGCTTCTGGTCATTGCAGGGTCTGAAGAAAGACAACAGCCTGAAACAACCTCATGATTTTTGGGCCCTGTCTTCTAATTATTCTCTGTTTTCTTTCCATTGAGATGTATGATTGATTCCTAGAAGACCCCATAACTAGTGTAAACAGGACAAAGTGGTCAAGTCCTATGACAACATGCTGTAGCAACAGGAAAAAATGTAAAATGTCCAGTTCAGCTTTAAACTTTCACAAACACTTCCATAAAAGAATTTATTTGAAGTTTGTCACGTACTGGTCATCTAGCTCTGCCTCCTACAGAAAAATCTTAACATAGCAGTATTTTATTTCCAAAAAGCCAGGTTTAGAAACAAAAGTATCGTGGAAAATAACTGAGCTGCAGAAGTACTCTGTGCAAAGGAGCCTGTAGACTGTGAACCAAGTATGCTGAGCTTGTGTGACTGGTTAGCTGTCTAATGAAAATGACCCCATTACTGTCATAGGTAAATACCTCCTAGCATCCCCAAGAGAAATTTTCCAAAGGGAAAATGTAGGGACAATAAGAAAAAGTCTCCCATAGCTCCCTCTAAACTTTCAAGCTCAGAGTTCGGGTGCAGTCATGCCTTTTTCTCCCTCCTTTTTCTAGCCCTCTGGGTGCCCTGGTTTCCTGGGCAAGGACACCCAGGTTTGTGACATGGTAACAAGCCACAGGATGCTTTGGCCAAGTCTCTGTTCTGGATGACTTTAGAGATTGGGAGCTCAGAAAGTAGTATGTAGTGTGGTCACAATTCAGTTTACATGCAGCCAAAGTCACTTTCCCTAATATTTATTAATTAATCTTAAAGAAATTCTTAAAACTTACTAAAATTTGAAAACTCTGACGAGTCTGGATTCTAGACTATTATCCTGTCTCCTGGTATATAACCTTAAATACAAGATATTAATAAATTATGCTAACTCTCTCGGCTACTTAGCTACTAAATTTGTGCTGCTTTTATTTATTTATTTTTAAACTAATGTAAGGCAGGCTAATATTTCAGATAATGTAAAATTTATGAGGCTTTAGAGAGGTTAAGTTTTTAAGCAGTGTTCAAGACCTTAGATCATTTTAATGCTGCCTCATTTAAAGAAAGAAAGAAATCCTGGAAAGAATTTGAACCGACTAATAAGAGACTGAAGGTAAGACCATAAAAGAAAAATATTATGGAGACCAGGATCTGCTGTGGTTAATGTGCTCTGCCTGAGCGACACTTACCTATTCTTTCAAGCATGTATTTCATATGCTCAATACAGCACTCAGCCACTCCCGTTTTTTACTGAAAAAAACCTTCTGTTACAAACTTGATGAAGGATGTACTACTCTCTAAAGATCACCCACGTATCACTCTTAAGCTTCTAAAGTCTGAGTGAAGTTCTGGTCCTGCTGAAGGCAATAGGACTTCTGCTGTTGGCTCAAATGTCTATTTTGAAAAATTCTTTACTTTTTGCACAAGTGATCAAAACTGTGTGGCAATGAGACTGACAAGGTGACAGCATTGCCGGGACATTTGTGCTATAGCCCTTGGAAGAACAAAGACTTAAAATTGTTTCTTTTAAAATTCAAAACAGCAGAAAGCGTATTTCCAAATATATATCATCAACAAATATGTTTTTCACCCAAGAAGTCTGGAAAATGTCAAGCCCAGAGGGTGAATATTTTAAAATGAAGATGTGAAAATGGGAACTAGATTGGAAAGTACTTTACAACCTCAATTATAGCAGATTCTCCCATTGCAAACACTATAATGTTTTGCAGAAATGTCATTCTACTACTTCCTGTTCTGAAGAGATTTCAAGAACGGTGTGGCCAGTTTGGGGTGGGGTTTTTTTCCTCTTGCAGTACAGGAGTGTGGCACTAGACAAGGCTCTTATCACTGAACTGGCAATTCACCAAGACCTTGACTTAACCGTGCACATTCCACTAGTGTCTGTGCAGTTTACGGTGCATTATAGATTGCTCTTGCAATTGACTGTTACTTGCTTGTCATGACAGACTGGAGAAGTCATGAAATGGGGTGCAAAAAGCAAAAAAATAGGGTAACATTTAATTTATGTAACCAATGAGCCATTAATGAATTGCTAAAAGATTCTACTTACAGCAAGATCGTATGGCCTGTGATAACTTTTTCACATATCCTACCTAAAACAGACTCTGCAGGCTCAAAACTGCATTAGGCAATCAGTCGTGATCACCTTTCTTTTATCTTTGTTAATTGTTTTACGATCACAATTGTAATCCAACCAACAGGAGGCAATAAATTCCAAATGATAAATTGTCTTTTAATTACTGCTTGTGCAGTGCCCAACACAGAAGGACATCAAATAAAAATCAAACGGTTGATATTAATAAAGACTGATAGAACATCCCAGCATTCCATCAGCAACATCCTGTGCTGGCATATATTTTCAAAATTTTCTCTTTGTGTTCCCTTTTCCAATTATAAAGCAAAAGATAAAAGGCATGATAGTGAAATATGGTAGGACCTAGGAAATTGCTGGAAAACATTACTGCTTATTTCTAAAATGAACTGTGAAACCTTTACTAAACAGGAAATGGTATTGTGGGGTACATTTCAAGAACTGGAGAGTTGCAGATAAAAACCGAATGAGACTGAAGAGAAAACAAATACTTTTGAATATAGTTTTACAACACATTTGGAAGGCACTATGTGTATACTGAATAGCTAAGAACTCTTATTTGTTAAGGACTGTTTTGCCAAGTTCACCTTTCTGAGTTGTTTGCATAGCATTCAGATGTAAGCATTGTGGGAATACACTACATTATAGTACCTGATGCATAAACTTTTGCTTTTTACATCATTTATCATTCCACTAGTGGTATTGACATAGCCGAAATCTGGTTAGTTACCTTTGTAAGGAAGTTTAAAAGTAAGGCTGGAAATCTACTCTGATGTAAGAATGATAAGAAGAGCTAAGATGTGAAAGCCTGGCTGGAGTTGCAATCGCTACATGTTTTGTCAGGGACTTAAGTGGATGAAGGACTTCATACCAAGTTTAGCTGCCATTCTAAATGCATTCAGTTTGAGGGCAGAGAGAAGAAGGGGCTTCACTGATCTATCCAAACTGCTGTTAGGTGCTTTGCTGCTAATGAGGATGTCTCTGATTCATATAGGTGGGAAGTATATGTGATATGACATACAAATTCTTTTTTATTTTTTTAATGTAGATATAGACCCAAATAAAATCTTTTGAGTCAGATGAAATCTAGATTTTTTTCCCTTGAACATTCAGGACTCTTTCTGTCCAGGATACATTGAATAATTTCCAGATTTTACTACTTTCTTTTAAAATTAGAGATATATTTTGGTATAATATCATTAAACAGAATGAAAAATTAATTAACATTATTGGATTATTTTGTATATGTTCATTAAATACCAGTTTTCAGCATAGATTTTGCAAAGTAATTTATGTAATTTAAATCTGATCATAGTTCTCTTACCAGCTCTTTCTAGTTTACTAGAAGGAGAGCTAATAGGTTATGTCAGGATTTGAGCCCAGTTCTGAAATGTACTGATTTGCGAATTGTCTTGTAATTATAAATAGTAATATTGCTGGTAGGAATAACATCTAGCTGTGTGGCAATTCCCTGGTTCATTGTTCTGACATTTCTAGACCTAGTATTTCTTTGTACACCTGTACTGTGTCTCTAGTGAGTTTATGAGCTGCACAGCTGCTCTTGTGTGCTGTTAACAAGTCTCTTACAGAGTTTTCTGTTGTGTGGAAGCTTGCTAGATTTTGATCAGTGAATTTTTCTCATTTCAGTGTTGAGGACTAATTGGCTATTTTTTTGCTAGCTGTATGCAGCCCTTATCTCAAAATACAACATCGTTCCTTGGTTTAGGTTGTTTATTTTTTAATTTGTTTTTTAAAAGTCCGTCCTTATTTTTGCTCCAAACAATAAATTTTGTTAGGTGACTAATAACATTATGTTTAGTAAATATGATTCTTCATCATTGTTGCTCAGTTCATGTTTTGTGGTAGATGATGTTCCAATCACAGCATGTGCCCTGTGTCCTGTGTGGCTGCCAGCTGCAGTACAAATTTTTCCCCTTTTATTTAAACAATTTTGATCTTCCCTGGTAATTAGCTTTGCAACAAATGCTTGGCATTATGCCACTTTGGCGTAGCCCAGGGTATCTCATGATTCATGTTTAGAGCAGAGAACTCCAGTGTCTTCTGCTGTGCAAGCAGTACAACTCCTCTATGCAGTTTCATGACATGAACTTTGTTGCTACCCTGTGTGTGTCTGCATCCAGAGCTCTTTGCAGTTATGTTTGAGTTCTTGCAGAAGGAGACAAGATATCAAGAGAATTGGAAAAAGGCAATCACAGTGCTTGACTGTAAACAGAACAAAGAGCACAATATGGCAATTGTTGTCAGTTAACATCAATCCTCAGAAAAATTCTAGAGCAAAAAGTCAAGTAGAGAAGCAAAGCACTAGCTGTCACGTATCTTACATTTCATGCAGTACACTGTCTAGGATCCTTTTATTAACAATCTAGATGATGGAATAGGGAGTGAGTTTATTGTATCCATATGATCCAAAACTGGGAGACACAACTCATACACTGGAAGATGGGATCAGAATTCAAAATAATAATCACAAAGTGGGAAAGCACGTGAAGATATAAAGCAGGAATTATTTACTGCAGCGATACAAAATAAGGAGAGCTGCTTTGGTAGCAGTTTTTCAGAAAAAGCTGAGCATGAGCCCACAGTGCTGTGAAAAAAGCAAGCACAAAGCTAAAGTACAGCCAGCAAGATGTGTGAAGTAATCCTGTACTCAGGAATAAATGAGGCCTCTCATAGACTAGCCAGCTAGAAAACTGCAGTTTGGGGCGTTGTACCTCAAGAGCTACATGGTCCAGTGGAGACAGTCCAGAAGAAATGAATGAGACGGATTAGAGTTCTGGAAAATTTGACCTATTTCGCTATCAGAAAACACTTTAAAATGGCAAAGTCAATGAAGTACTGTCACAGATTTCTTGGTAAGTAATTGAACCTCCACCACTGGAGGTTTTTAAAAGCTGATCAGACAAACAGCTCTTGGAAACAATGTAGGTATCATTTATCTTACCTGGGGGCTAAGTAGAGAAACTGGATAACCTCCCATGGTTCCTTCAAGCCCCATTTTTCTATTATTCTGTGATTATTAAAGCCTAAGTTCAAGGTTTTGATCACAGCTGAATTAGACACCAAATAAGTAGTTAACATTTCTTCATGACTCATTAAGTTGACAAAAGAAGTCAGGGAGCAGGGGGCTGGCTGCTTCTTCAGGACCAGGGAGCCAGGGTGACCCAGTGCAGGTTGTCCCCTTGTCTATGGAGCACAGTCTTGGGAAGGCTGAACACAGACAAAGCCAGCAATGAACTAGGTCCAGGGTCTGCCCAGGGGCTCCAGTCCAGAGCAAAAGGAGATGTGGCCAGAAACAGGGCTGGAGACAAGGCTATAACATGGGTCCCAAGTCCATCCAGGAGCCAGGTCCAAAGACAGGGCTGCAGACAAACTGCAGCCCAGCACCAACAGCACAGGTCTCAGGACCATTAAGGAGACAGGATCAGAGACACCCTACACCTACAGCATTGCTCAGACAGAGACTGAGGGCTCTGAAGCGAGCTGAAACGGGGCTCCTCCTAGACAGAGGGTGGGGTGAGGCCGAATGGGATGCTGGGCAGGCCATTGAGGGCTGTTAGTGCCCTCAGGGGCCTGACAAAAATGGCCTTAAAGGAGTGCACATTTTCCATTTGTTCTTTGTGAGAAACCTTGGCTTGATATACATACAACCTCTTTTCTTCAGAAGCTGGGGGTATGAATTCCAAGTATGCAATTGTGCATTGTGTTCATAAGTGATTTTTATTTTTGTAAATTAAGTTATGAAGTTAGGAATATTTTGCTAAAACTAAATAAGCAATAATGAATGTTGAGAACTTCTGTTTGTCTTAGACAGTTTTGGCAATCCTGGTATAGTTATTCAGATGGAGTTTTCAATGTTGCTCATGTTGAGAAATTAGCTAGTATCTATGATAGACACTGGTGGAGAAATTAAAATTCTTCTGTTGTCTCCCAAGCAAGTCACTCTTCTAGCTTCCTCTTATCACCTGTCCTTGTTCATGCTTATACTTCTATCAAGGAACATGCTTCTGTCTGATTTTATTACTTATTTTAAAGATAGGTTCTAGCTTTTCCCCCATATTAACAAATAAGTTTGAAGAATAAAGGAAAAACTCATTTAAGAGTTGCAGAAATAGGACCTCGGAATAATTTAACTGACAGAGTCTCACATCAGCTGGAACTGAATCTATTCTTGTTTTTGAACACTTAAAACCAGGATTTTATATTATTTTTCTCCTTACTACTGAACCCATGCCTTCCATGCACTACTGTGGTGGTCTAAATTTTCTTCCTCTACATTTAGATGAAATATTTAAGCAGAATATAAAAATTCTCTGTTGGATGGTTTGTATTCAGCTTGAACTACTTGGTGTCACCTTAATGATAAAACTGGGATAGTGTAACAGGTGCTTATTGCCTTGTTCTTCCTCATTGTTTTTCAGATGTTATGTTTTGGCATATGTTAGTGACTGTCAAGGGGATATTATTGATCTGCTGAGACATCTGCTCCACTCACATTAATTTGACTATTCTTTCATGAAAGATGAGTTCCTTATGACTTCAATTCCTAGCACAGGATCTTTGCAGCTGGAAGTTAACATTATTTAAACTGAACGTCTAAATTATACAGTTTTTGTTTGCTTCTAAATGCCTGCCATTCTTTTTTGTTGGAATTATGATATCATAAACNCTTTCATTCCTAACACAGTAATACTGACCAGATCTTTGCAGCTGGAAGTTAACATTATTTAAACTGAACGTCTAAATTATACAGTTTTTGTTTGCTTCTAAATGCCTGCCATTCTTTTTTGTTGGAATTACAATATCATAAACTATCTAAGGAATAAAAATCTAAAGAATGAAATAGTTAGTTTTACTTTTAAAATACATTTTAACTCATTATCTTTGATGTAGCAGAAAAAAGGCAAAACTTTTTGTCATAAAAGAAGCTTTAGAATATTTTAGGGAATAACCAAAAGCCAGAAAAAAAAACAATTGACCTTCTTAAAAGCAGAAATGAATTAGTGGATCCAGGCAATACTATACTTTCAGTCATATTTCTGAAAGAAAAATCTGATTAAGTTGAGGAAGAAAGGGAGTGAAACTTGATAGGAAAGTGACATGCTAAATGCAAGAATAGAAAACTAGCAGGCATCAGTTAAACCGGTATCCACAACAGTACCTCCGCTTTTCTTCCTTGAATTTAATGTGATTCCAAAAAGCCTTTCATATCATCCAATTTGGAAAATGCACTTTTATCTTGATTTAAAATTTAAAAAGATTTAAAAACTATTGAAGACACAACAGTCATACAATCCAAGTAACCTAACTTCCCTCTTGCTTCCTAAAAAGGTATTTTAATTTGTGTCTACAAATACAGTTTACTTCAAGAAATGAACGAAGCTCTGCTTTGAATATCAGTTCTGCATTTCCCTGTAGTCTTCCTTATTCATATTCCATTGCATCTTTGAAGTAGTAAGCAGATTACTGAATGAACTGGTTTGCTAGCTGTGCTCTAATCTACATGGGGCGCAAAAAAGAGGAAACAAAACTTGGTGGAATTTGCCACTCACTCCTATTATCTGACCTGCCTTATGAAGTGACTCGTGACTACCTTATCTCTTGCCTGTTGTGGAGAAAGACATTTCTGCTAGAAACTTGCACTGCTCTGGTGATTACCTAGCAGCAGTTGGCTACTATACTGACCCATATATAGGACCTAAAACGTATCAAAAAACTGTGGTGCCTTCTGGATTCACAGGAACAACTGAGTGCGAGAGAGGACTGAAGAGGAAGAGAACCAGAGGGTGTGTGGAGGAACAGAGACGAAAGGGAGAGTGAGGTCAGCATTTGGATGATATGAAAAAAGAGATTGATGATAGTGAAAGGTCTAAGCTTTTGGGGGCAGAGAAACAGTGGCCAAACAGACATGCATGACTGAGTGACCATTGTTACAGTTTCTGTAAAATGCTGTAATCTACCTCCACATCTTCGTGACCATTAGGAAATTCCTATGCATATTGCACGTACCATGATTTTTACAAGGTCATGTACAGACAGCACTGTACCTTGGAACATCAGTGAGCCAGTTCTTAACTCTGATTTTAATCCTTACGAGAAAGTCAGACCTTGTAAAGAAATAGCACTGAATTCTGAAAGGGGAAAAGTGTTTTCTATGTCAAGGCAGTGATATCATCTCTCTGGAAAAGAGTATGTTTCCATGGACTTCAATAGAGTATGAAAAATTAAAATTTCAAATGTTTGTTACTCATCAGGTGATACCGTTCTGAAAAAAAATAATCTTTGGAAGGCTCTGGAATATATATATAAATATACAAATTTTTATATATGCATAGTTACATAGGTAGGTATAGATATATTTCATTAGCAGAAGTTCTAGGAGCCCGGGAGAAGGGACATCACGTTTCTATCTATGCTAAAACAATTTGACTGTGCGATTCTCTTTGCTATCACTGAAATTTTAAATTATATTAGTATAATTATGAGTGTGCTGTATAGGATCTGGTCTTGCTTCCATTGAACTTAATGGCAAAATTCCCGTTAATTTAAATAGCAGCAAGAACGATCCCCAAATGTTCCTATTAAGCTGTTCACAAGCTGTGCTTTCTTCATGTTAACCAGCAATGAATTTTGTTTGTCAGTGCAGCTGATCATTTTGCATTAAAATAATAATAAACAGATGTGATAACAGCCTGCCATTTTTCATTCCTTCAGTCAAACGCTTGATGTGATGGACTGTGTGATTTCCTCATTTAATGAACTGCCAGCTGAAGATGCAAAAGCTGTAACTGACACAAATCAAAAATGTTGACAAAAATTTTTTAATATGATTTAAGAAATGTTTTTAGTGAAAGATGATTTGTTCATTGGTTTCCTTTTTCAGACAAATAGCTTGTTGAGTTCTGTATGCTTAAATTTAGCCCTGTACCTTTGAGAGAGGAAATAGAAGAAGGAACAATGCATTCAGTTGTTGTTTTGGGTACTGCAACCAAATGTGCTACATAAATAAATAAGTACAAAAATTCAAATTAGTAGAGTAGCAGGCTTCCTTTAATATAGATTAATCAAAAAATCCCAGGCATCATTCTACTCTCCTTCCTAATTTTCATGTATACAAGAGATCTTTTTGCTTCTGTAGAATATGAATTCTGTTATGTCCAAATTATTGTCTTCTCACACACGTAACTGTAACCCATGGGGCCCTTTACATATTTGTGCAGGGAAAAGAGCAAATCTTCCTTATCTTCCTTTTCTTCCATGGTGAATACTGCCTAAGTCTCTTCCTCCTTCTCTTTTGACCTTTTTTTACTTACCTTGTTGCTTTTGAGGACACTTAGCAAGCTGTATTAATTTCCATGAACCAACTGTTCAGTAGGAAACAAGGAAAAATGTAATATTAACATGACATGACAGAAAAATTGTTAAAACGGTTCTACTGGCAACTGATAGGTTTTTTTCAAATGGCCAACAATGTTCATTGTCATTTTATTTTACTTTTTTCACCATAAAATTCTGGTGACTTGGTAGATTACTAACTACATGATGCTTTTCATGGATTCTTTCCTGTAATGCCATCACTTAGAGTAAAGCTTTCCCTGTTACTGCAGAAAACAGGCTAAGAATCTGTATTACATGGAAAAATGGCTTGAAAACAGCCATCTAGTTGAAAAAAAGCAATCCCTGGAAGCATCCACCTGTGTGCCCTTTGACACTAGAGCCAATGCACAGTTTTAGACATGGTGGAATTTGATACATAAAGATGACAAAAAAAATCACTATGTCTTTCCAAAAGACAGTCCCACTGATGCAGATCTCTAAATCCTACCAGCTTTGTCTAAGGCCCTCAAGTCTTGAAAGGGAGTCCTACATAAAAGACATGGAACAAGAGTCTGTTCTGCACCAGTGCCCTGGACAAGGACAGAGGGAACTCAAATATGAATGCTGAGGGTCATTTCTTTTACTTGCCACAACAGATGTTTCTCAGAGAGATAAATGTAAGTGGAAAAGGAGGCATGCTACTGAAGCCTGATACAGTGTCTTAGAGGAATTGTACTGTGCTGCTTTAAAAGAGGAATGTGACAAAATTTGTTTGTATACGATCAGGTTAATCACTTGTGGTTTGCTGTACAGTACCAATGAAACATGCTTACTGAAAACAAAAAGCCTATGTTTATAATAATTTGAAAAGTCACTATTAATAACAGTACCTGGCCCAGTTATTTGTCCCTGTCGCATCTCATAACCTTAGGAATTTTTTTAAGATTTAAGTATTGTTGTGATAGCTCTTAATTATTATAAAAATATACTATGACCACAGTTGTAATAAAAAAATTATGCACATAGATTTGTGGAGGAACATTCATAGCTGAACTGTGGCTTATAGCAATGTACTTTTAAAGAGATGTTTTAGTACCACTTTTCAACATGACATTCTTCATTGTTCAGGCACCCATCCTTTTACAAAAGAGATTTCAATACAAGTTTTTACCAGTAAGTAGCAATTATTTTCTCACTAATTCCTGAAAAGTTCTCTATGTAAATTAGAATTAAAAACTTATGAAAGAAAACCTGTAAAACTTAGGTCCTGAAAAATCTTCCTAAGTTTTGTTGTTTTTTTTTTTTTCTCTAATCACTGCTGAGTGCTCAGCTAGATGAGCCAGAAAACCTCATTTGCTCAGGTAACAAAAAATGACCCTGAAACAGTATGTTATAATTGACTGAGAGTAGAATGGCAGCCTCTTGTTTGCTGACATGTTATAGATAGATTTATTGTTTCAGGAATAAATACATACTAAAATGCCAGCTTTGGTGTGGTGACTCGATGCATTCCTTTTGTAAAGGATATGGAAGGAATCTGCTCTAATTAAACTTGCATGTCATTTTTCACTCACGTTGTCTTTGAGAGTGTTTTCAGAAAAGCCAGAAACATTGACCCGGAGCTATTTGACAATACAGATTGGCACCAAAGAATATTGCTGATATACTACAACAAATGCTACTATGTTGTATACATTGAATTAATAATAACTCTAGCCTGAAAAGTATTCCCAGGACCTAACATTAAACTTCCAAGTGCCTAACTTGGACAGCTAGTTTAACTATGGTTCAGGTATCATCAAGAAATAGAGATGGTCTCCCCAAGCCTAGGAGTAGGAGTCTAATTTAGGTACCTTTACTTTCTAGTTGACACTAAGTTTTGTCTGGATACCTAAAGACAAGCATTGTGAATACTCCACAAAGGCCCAGTTGCAAACTTTACATTTGAGAAAAACAAGTGAATTAGTTGTGCAGGGTAAAATAATCCCCTTCTAGCTGTTGATGTGATTTCTGAGAAGTTTTAAAAAACGAGCTTTCTCGCTTAGGTGTTGTCCTAGTTCTCATTTGCAGTAACTAACATCTCCATACCTCTTCAACTGAGGATGTAGGTGTCATTCAGGTATGATTTAATAATTATGATGCAGATGTCATGATTTAGAGCAGTAGGAAGGTCATGTACATAATGACATTATTCACCTGTTGCATCCCACTTTACTGTGTCTCAGTGCCGCACTATTGATCACTTTGTCATGTGGGAAAATTGAAGGAGAAAACACTCAGAGACACAGGCTCCTCTTCCAAATTCTGATTTGCTTAACCCAGCTACATAGTAAAAGATGACACTTTAGCTACAACTGCTGAAATGTGGTGAATAGCAGCACTGCCTTCTCTGCTGACGGGAAGAGAAGACCCTCGGGTGCTGACTGGGTGCAGCAGCCCTAACCAGAGCAGGCACAGCTGGATCCATTCTTCCTCCCTCTTCTTCCTCTGTGTCGTGGTTTGGGCCAGATTGGCCCAATCCGGTGGAACGACAGATGCTCAAACCAGGACACTCTGCTCCCATTTCTGCACAGGCTGTTCTCAACCTTCCATTGTATTTTCAGTATATTTAGGTTGTTTGTGTGTTAAATGTATATTCCTTGTTCTCTGTTATGACCTAAAATGGGTTCAGCCCAGTTCTCAGAGTTGTATTCCTTTGATGACCATTAATTGACCATTTGTGATTTGTGTCCATACCCTTGGGCTCTCTAATAGCATACCATGCTTGCCTTTTAAGGCTTTTGTTATCATATAGCGCTTTAACTCTCAAAAGCACCTGCTATAATCTGTGATTGCTCAATCAGGAAGGCACCCCCAGTGGGTATAGTTCTATTGTAAAAATACATTTTTGTACTTTTCTCCATCTCTGGCACAAACCAGGAAATTTACAACAGAGCTAACATTAATTGGTGATGCAGATAAAGTACCAAAGATAGCCTCCAAACATCAATGATACTTTTTCTGGACAATTTCCTAATCTCCTTGTGTTACTCATGAATCAACATACCCAGACTGCAATCAATCTTAAGAAGTGTTTTCACACCACAAACAGGGCTTTACCTTTGATTATCACATAAAATCATTCTGATTTTCTACATTTAAAAATTGGTAATAGAACTCAATAAGCCTATCAGTAATCCAAGGGATAATATGCAGCATGAATCAAATGGGCAGAGGTATAGCAGGTTTTATTGTGTCCTTAAAAATGTGGCCATGTTTCTGTGGTCATTATAGTAACAACTGTTTCTATATTGACTATATTGTTACTATATATATTACATTCAGAGGGCTGTATTTTTTAGAGATTAATATAAAAGATATCATATAGACTTTTAAAACCTCCATGTTCTCACATTTTTTTGGATATTCTTACTCAAGTGTTGTTCAGCCAACAAGCTCTTTTTAGGCAAAAGGAGGCTGCTTTTGCACGGTGTGGCAGAGTAACATTAGACAAAGCTCTGCTTCATCTTTCCTCTGGTATAGTATATACTTGATTAACCATACCCAGATTTCTAAATGATACCTCTGTCTTTTATTATATTTTCAGTGTCCATCTTTGAAGAGTTCTTTTATGTGAGACATTACAGACTCCCTGTACTTTCTACTGCTTTGACACATGAAACATTCATAAATATTGGGGTTTTTCCTTCAACATTTTTTCAGTTTGACAAAAACTGCTGGAATATATTGGCAGGACAGAACTTGTGAAATTAGTCAAGCATAATGTTCAAATTATTGATAAGAACCCACTATGCTGTTTTGTAACTTCCAGTGTTCATTTTTCTAGCCAGTTATGAATGGCTATTATATTCTGGGAGTTTCTATCTTTATGATATTATCACATAGTTTAATTTACATAACTTCTTAATCCTTAGGAGAGCAGTGCCACTTGGGTTTTAGTTGGAGTTTTAGTATTTTGAAGGGTGTGTGAGATGCCATTTAAAATATTCAGTCCCAGCTGACTGCATATTACACAATCAGTAACCTTATTTTCTTATCCCAGCAAAAAAAAAAGGTTCTCATCAACTGAAAACCAGCTCACTGTATTTAAATGCCTAAGATTTTTTTGCCTACTTGTAGTTTTTATGGACCGTTTTTTGGAACAGTAGTGTAACTCGTCAGCAGCTTGGTATGAAATGCATTGGACTTCAGAGATTTTGATGGGGACAGGAAATTATTTTGCCACAAGGAAAAAAGTTGTCATGTGAAACACTTAAGAAAAACCCTAAGAACAATTCAGCATATCGGTTAATAAATACACAGTGCCAAAGCTAAAATATCTTGGTTTTGTTTTCTACTTTATTTTTTTACCAAGAGCTGAAATTTTCAAAGTCATACTGTTCATTCTATTGGTAAACAAATACAGAGTGCCAAAGTTAAAATACCTGGGGTTTTGTTTCCCAGTTATTTTTTTTAGGAGAGGTGATTTTTAATTTTTTTTTAATAATACAGTCTTATGATTAATAAAATATTGCAAAATATTTAGTTAGTAGTTATTATTTCTCCTCAGTGTTTAGCCTCACAGAAAGATTAAATTCTTTGAGTCCCACAAATATGTACTCATAGCAGACTGAAATATTAATACTTTCATACTGGGGAAGAGAGTGAATTAAAACAAGCAAGCTACATTGACTATTTTTAGGTTTTATCTTTTACTAGTATCTATTAAAAATTCCAGAAAACCAAATTGTCACTGGTAGTAGCTCTCCTAGCATAGTTACTCAGCTGTTTTGTTTGCCTAATTCTTCTTCTTTCTCTAAGTATATTTAGGGAACATGTGGGGGAGTTAAAAAAGGACCACCACATGCTTAGCTTGTTTACAAGATGTGAAACTCCCACATCAGTCTCATTTTAGGCTTCTTCAGGCTTTCAGGATGATGTAGGGAAAAAAAAGAAAAAAAGAAAAAAAAAGAATAAAAATACCCACACACAAAAAAGATCGTCTAAGATGTATAAACCAAAAGGTGACAAACCAGAAAAGAGTACCTTACACAAACACATTTCTAGGTACGATAAAAGAGCAGGGTGCAGCAAGAAAAAGATTTTATTGCTCTATGACTTTTATGATCAAATACATGTGAATGCAGTAGCTCTACATCTTCAGCACAAATGAATGCCATACCCACAATTCCAGCAACCTTTATTCTATTGAATTACTTCTCAAAGCTTCCACCTCTCTCTTTTCACGGAGTCTTGCTGATTTTATTTCGAAGAGAAAATAAACAGAATATGACATGACTTTCCTTCTTTCCTTTGCTGGCTTGTTCTTCTCCCTTTCCCCTTTTCATCATGTTCAGAGAAGTTTCTCCTTCTCTTTTCTTCTCTCACCTCTCCACTGCTTGAATTCCTGTATCATTCATCTCTCCTCTGTAAGCTCGTACCCATTTTACACCTAACTTTTCATTACCTTAGCCGAGGTTGTAAGAGACGAGGTTTCCACTAGATAATGGAAACTTCTAACTCTTTGCTAATTCTTCTTGATTTTTCTAATGTTTTCCCTCTGATGTCTTATAAAGAGTAATGCTTGTTTGTAAGGGTGACTTTTTCTTACACTACATCTGCACAGCGCTGGGTACAAAGAACTTTACTTGTCACCTAGCAGAAAGATATTATTACAATAAGCACAGCAGTCCTGATTCAACCAACCTAAGGTGTATCTACACCTCAGAATCTGTTCTTTCTTTTAAGCTATAGTTCCCTCAGGTGGGAAGCTATTTACTTGGAGTTAGTTAGTAGGAAAAACAAGCAGAAGAGCATTGATTGACTTCAGGCAGTGTGTAACTGGAGCAATGTGTGTAAATAGGATATATTTATTACTGTCCTCTCCTGATATTTTAGGACTAATGCATCTTTACTTCTACAAAAATACAATCCCTTTTAGAAATCTGATGAGCTTTTTCTACTGCAGTGTGTGATTCACATATAAACTATGTTTTTCATGTGGGCGTTTAAATCTGGCAGTCTGCATGCAAAACATCCCTTAGCCACAAGACATCTCTAAAAGCATATAAAAGACACTGCTGTAGTATGAACATTTAATTTCTTCTGGTGAGTTACTACTGGAGCAGTTTATAAAGAAAATACCCATGCATACATCCATTTAATGTGTAAAGAGAGCACTGCCATAGAGCAGCGTCGTGCCAGTTCTTGAGTGAAGAGTAAAGAGCATCCTAGATGATCATATGTGGGTTAATTGATTTAACCGAGGGAAATATGGCTGCGGTAGTGGGGTTCACACCATCATAACATGTCTAAAGTGCTCACAGTGTCAAACTAATGTTGTTAGATTTCTTCTGAGCTGAACCAGAAAATGCCAGAGCTTCTCTTTTTCCTGTTTGAAGATCAAGCTGTGATGAACAGGATGACAAATGAATACTGTCTTTTCTATTACATCATGTTTCAACACTGTAGATATCTAAAGATGTAGTGCTGAACAGGCATTTTAATCAAACCTCTCAGTTTAATTTATCAGTGCGATATTTTTCACAGTTTTGCAAAGAAAATTGAAGGACTTTTCTCCAATTGTTTCAAAGTTGTGATAAATAAGACATAAATCTATCCTAAAAATGCTTGTCATAAGCAACAGCAGTGTCATTCAACAAACTTGATTTTCATTTCTGTGTTTTAAGAACAGGAAATTTTCTGAATGGTTTCAGAGGTATGAGAAAGACTGTTCAACTTGCAGAATACTAGGCAACCAAAAGATTGCTCATAATAAGTCAGGCCACAGGTAGGCAGTGATGAAGTCAGGTAGGCAGTGATGAAGTAG
>VYXH01002581.1:4394-37618 GCA_013397275.1 Burhinus bistriatus | reverse complement strand
GTCAACCCCTAACCTGTGCTGGTTCATGGGGTTATTCTGATGCTATACACTTCTACAGCCCATGCAATTCCTACTTCTTTTTCTGTACACATACTAAGAATGTTTTTCTGGTACTCTCAATGAGGCATTTGAACATTAGTGAAGGGAAGCAATTGTCATTGTTGCTACATTAAAAAAGACTAAGCTTTTTCCTTAGTGTAATGCAAGCTTTGGAAATGCATTGAGTATTTGGAACTGTAGAATTTCCATTCTCAGTGATTTTACTATTCTGGGTTATAAGGTAATGTAATTAGACACTTCAGATTTTCAAAGTCATTTTAAGAGAACCATTTTTAAAACCTCTTACATCAAAGTCTAGGATTAACCATGGAATAAATTTTTCCCTCAGAGATTATAAAATATAATATATTTTAATAACGAGCATGTCAAGAGAAACAAACCTGTGATGTTACATAACTAAATTCCTTTTACATTACTGAAGGATGCTGAAAAATAAGTAGGTCTTATCTGATCTGTGAATTTTTTGAGTGATAGAAAACAAATGATTTTACTTTTGTATTATACATCAAAAGAGATTGACAGAGAAAGAGAAACTAGCTGAAGCTGTATGCTTTCCAATGTGTTGAAGCTAAAGTATCCCTTTAAATCACTGTAAAAATACATTTTCATAGATAAATGCAAGATTTCATTCTGAAAGGTAGTGTGTGGTGGTACCACAAACTCTCCCTGGAAAAGGTGAAAACTCATGATGGAGGACTGAATGCGCGCTAAAGTGAAAAGGAGTGGACCTGCCAGACATTTAGTTTATATTCATTAAAGAGAAACCTGATATGTATCTTCATTAAAAAGCAAGGGAATAGATAGATCAAAGTTGTTTATGTGAAATGTATCATGAGTTATCATCCTTTTCTCTGCTGTAAAAGGAACTGAAACCAATGCTGTTTTTCTCTCACTCTTCTACAACTGCTTCTACAATATAAAAGTTTTGTGGCAGACACCGTGTTTTCAATTTTGAACAGTAGCTAGATATCAGTGAACACCAGGATTGTCTTGTTCTGTGACTGCTAATGCTAATACAGCAAATGCTGTATTTAATATTTCAAGTTATTGCTTGTCCAAATCTTCCATACAGAACTTACAGAGGGGTCACATTTCACTGTTGAGAATAAAAAGGAAAGTTTATTTCAGCCTGGCTAATTTATATAAGTAGTCATATTTTTTCAGCCATAATTTTGTTCCATGAGTGGTGTTGCTCTGATTAAAATCTGTTTGCTGTGACTGAAGACATGACAGTGAGCTATCCAGAGTTCTTCATTCACAAAGATATAGGAACTTTATTGAAAGTTCCCCAGGTTCACTAAAACACCATAACCTGAGGAATACTGGATTTTGCTTTGGCATTACGACCCCTGTGCTGCAATAGTTCCTGTGCTCTACTGTTGAGCACAGAGGTGATACAAGACGCAGGCAGGTCCTTTTTAATTTCTGCCCCAGCATTTCTACTTTAAGAATCTGAATCATACACGTATCAATTTTGTAATACTGTGCTAACTATGGGCATGTCACCTCAAATACAATCCTGAAAAAAATACAGCCGACTTTCTAACAAAAATTAGCCATATTAACTGCAAGGCAGTATGACATACGACTAGATACTTCTTTCTAGCCCAAAAGAGGCTGGAAGAGAAGCCGTGTTCTGCACTATTGGAGAGAACTTCCGAGGCCTTCAGTTCCAAGGTTAATTTATTTATTACAGCAGCCTGAATTTATGTATAAAATCAAGTTGGCTCCAAATAGGTCATAATATTTAGAGAAAAGAAAACAAATTTCAAGTCAATTTCTTTCTGTCTTTTGCCCTGCTCTTTGTCTTCACTGAGAAAAACTTTGGTACTGTTATACATCTGGATCAGCTGGACTATAAGGAAAGCAGCAAACAGAAAAAACAAAGTTAAGGGAAAAAAATCATAGCTAAATAGTGGGTTTATATATTTAAGTAACTGAAGAAGGTTAGGACAGAATGCAGGAAAGGGTGCAGTTTATTTGACCTGAAACAGAGAGTGTCATGTGTGAAGATGGAAGAGAAAAGCTGAGTTTAGAGAGACTAGCTGGAGGAATTGGAAGAAAAGCTTGTGATGGGCAATGATTCAATTTTATCAGAAGTCTTTTTAAATTTGGAGGTGATGCACTAACAATACAATTCAGCCTCAGAAAGAAAAAAAAAAAAAAGTCAAGATTACTGTATTTGGCTGTCTGGGGGTTCTTTTGAAACTTCTTTTCCTTATATTAGGTGACATTGCAATGACAAAGAACTCATAAGAAATGTCACATAGAGTCTAATTATAAATTCAGTCTTGAAAAATAATGCAAGAGGTAGGTGCGATGTATGTGTTTATGTGTGTGCATGTCTGTATGTGGATTTCAGCAGAAATGTTATTTGTAACTTACAGATATATTGGCACTTTCTCCCCACATAGGCTCCTAAAAGCCTGCTATGATGTTAACAACCCTTTGGGACAGTTTTGACGGGTCTTACTGCCAAATAGCTCTGAATCAAAGTTTGCAGGGGGGGGAAAAGCCCCAGCTTGTAATAATATTATTTGTGCATTTATTTATGAGAAAGTCCCCACCTGTGTCTATTGCAGAAAAATCAGTAACTATTTTATCTGCTGTGGTATTTTTTAAAACAAAGTTAATATCATCCTAAAGAGGTGTAAACTGCATTGCCTTATTTGCACATTAGATGAAAATTCAAAGCATTCTGAATACCAATATGAAATCCCCATACTTCCATTTCAACCCATAGATGGCAACAAAATGTCAACTTCCTCTCATTTCAGTAGCTAGTGAATTGTCTCCTTTTCATATTGGACAAACATACAAATAGTTGAACTTTTTTTTTTAAATTTTTTTAGATTTGGCGATAACTGCCGCCTTGAAGCAGAAACTGGATTTGTGCCACTGGATTCTCATCTCTTATGTGTGATAGGTATATTATAGCCAAAGATACAACTAAGGTATAAGATTAGTATTGCCATAAGAGCATAAAACTCCGTATGAGTTGCAAAATTTCAAGGGGATTTGTAGCTGAGTGTCCTGTGCTGCCCTCTTGCTGCTTCTATCCAAGACTGGTCCTACTGTGTTGTTCTGGGTACTTACGCGTGTTCTGAAATTGCAGTCTGGCTGCAATGCAGATAAACCTATTGCTTATGCAGGGACATGGCAAGCAAAGCCAAATGATGTGATTGCGTTTTAGAAAGCTGTTTTAATTTGTGTGACTGAATAACCATTCTGAAGTAGCTTCTTTGTGAGCCATGATAATCAGAGGCTTGCCAGGAGGTTGCCTTCAGACATCCAATTCTTATTCCATCTTGGGAACACTTCATCCTAAGAGGCCCAGGAGAACTTTTGTACTCAAAGCAACTTTAAAATCATGATGCAGATGACTTCATGAAGTGAGCAACAACAATAAAATAAATCTGTCATCTTTGTAAAAGATTTTGTGCAATTACACTTATTTAAAAATAACAAATTAACTACTGTCCTCTGTCACAACAAAATCTAACATCAGACACATGTAAGAGAATTCTGTTACTCCTATTTCACTATACTCAAGTCAAATGATCCAAAATCTCAGGAGAAATCCATCATGAAATCTAGATGCCATAAAATAATTCTGCTAAATTGTAAATATTTGGGTCTAGAATGAAGAAAGAATGATAGAGATCATTCACCTCTGAAATAGAAGTTACTCCTGATATTTTTCCTTACTAAACCTTTTTTTTTTCTCTATTATCTGTAAGGTAGTGGTAGAATTCTTAAAAAATGGATACCCTTACCTGTTTTAGAGTGGATAATGTGAAATAATTAGATTGCCCGAATTTGACATTTACTTGAGTTCGTCCTTTGTTGAAACAGCACATCTTTGGACACATCAGCCTTTACCTTCCTCTTTCATCTAGCTGTATTTTGATGTTACTGTACTTGAGCTGTCCTCCATTAAATATACTACCATACTTCCCCCTCAAAACAACAGCCAAAGTTTGTCTGAGCAGGCTCCTAAGCTACTATTTTAGGCAGATGCACATTCCCTTTTTTTGTGGCTTGAAGACTATCATTCTTGCAGCCACTTGTTTCTGTAAAGGAGCTCAAAGCCCTTTTACAACAGTATTGGATGGAGAACAACAGTTATTCCCAATAGCTTGAAAGCAATTTCTGGTATGAGTATAGAAGAGGCCTGTATAATGTGAAATTCCTAAAGTGGAATTGGTGAATGTATATTAATGTTACTATACTAATATAGTATGCTAATGTTATTCATAGATATGAATGTGATAGGGTGTTACATAGAGTTAGCCCACATGAGATGCAGGAGGAAATCTTAATGACTCTTGAGAAATCAAGTATTTCAAGCCAAGTAAGCTTATTCAAAACAGAATTATTGAATTTCTCTTTTTGATTGCATTGTGTGAGGCTTACCTATAACTGTTCAGTTTGTAAATTAGTCATAGATATGTCAAAGCTAACCTCTTATTTAAATGGGTTAACAAAGGTATGTGTTTGTTTACTTACATGCAGGATTTTTTCATTAGAGTACTTTGTAAAAGGAGCGTAGATTAACTCATGATTTCCATTTCAATGTAGCAACACAGAAATATGTTTGTTGTTGTCCTTTGTGTTTCCCTAACAATATTGTCTTTCACCTTAAAATATGCTGCACACAAGAATTCATTTGACAGTTATTACAATGATGCCTCCAAATGTATGATGTGTCGTATTAGAACTGCAGGAAATTTCTGGGGCTGGTTTTTGCCATGGTGAAGAAAAAAAAAAAAAAAAAAAAAGGCATAATTTTTATCAATACTTCCAGGATTTTTGACTGATAAAGGATGATATTTCACCTCCAATTGGAAATTGCATAGTGCAAAAATACATTTTCTGTGTACATATTCTCAAATTACCCTAATTTTGATTTAGACTTTAGTTTCTGATGTGAAACGCAGTTACTGTGTGTGCACATCTTTTCTATTTAGGGACCAGATTCTATTATGAGCAGTAGCTCTTCTATTCATGTATCAGGTATCACTTATGTATCACTTGTGAATACTCATCAGGTATCACTCAGGCATCATGCATCAGTCAGGCATATGAAACACAAAACTGCGTTTAGATATATATAAAGTTGGGGGTTTTTATTTGTTTGATTAGTTGATTTTTAAACACTTGGCTAGAATTACTTTGCCTTTCATTTAGTCCTAATTCTAGCTAGCAGTATTTTGTCTTTCCTCTCTCTCCTGGCATTTTGATATTTTACAGCAGAAGTTCTGGAGAAAAGAAAAAAGCATGGTTTGTACTGTTTTGTGAGAATTATCTCCTCGGGCTTAACTGACATATTCATCCAAAATAAGAAAATGTTTTACCTTATTAGAGATTATTTACCTATCAAAGAGGATATTTAAAACACACAAGGGAATTTATTTCATTTGGCCTAGTGGAACAGAAATGAAGTGACTCTTAAGAAGTAGTTTATTGATTTGAACAGTTGTGTAGCTATAACCGTGTAGAAAATATTACATCATTAAATGTATTATGTCTTCACAGAAAAGAAATTGCACTGGAATCTCTGAACTAGTAAAGAGAGTTCATTAGAAATAATGGACACTTTTCCCCAAAGCTCCGACTCTTCTGATTAGTTTTGCTGCTTTCTATATATTGTTGCTGCCTCAAAGATATGAATTACTAGGACTTCATAACAGATAGAATCTAGATTTTTATAGCTTCTAATAAAAAATTTCTATCTTCTGCAGTCTGGTGTGGTTGTGAATAATAAATGTTGAATTCAATATATAAAGCTTCAAAATGATGCTTAAAAATTCTAACTAGAGTTCATTAGTATTAAGCAAACATCTGAAAATTTTATAAACATACTTGCAGACTTCTCAGGATTCCTAAATGTTTTTATTTTAAGAACGCATAATAACGTTGCTCATTGTGATATGGTGCTACCAGTAATGAAGGTATGTTGTAAGAGATGTTGGTGCACTAGTGGTATTTTATACATCTAGAAATGGTAGTAGAGTGTTGTATTTAAGGAGAACAGAGTTTCCCTGAGCTAGGGCTACAGCAAAGCTTTCAAGTCATAGAAAGGGGATCGTGTCAGTACAACCCTTTGCTAACCTTTCCTGTCCTATTTACAAACTTCAGAGACAAACTATTAAGAGCAGCTGATGTTTCCATGATTATTTACTTAGTCTAAAAAGGATTTATTTTTGGAGGTAGTGAGAGATGGTTTTGTTTTCATTCTAAAGCACTGGTAAATATGCTGATCATCTTTAATTGCTGTTTTCTAGGAAATACATAAAGGACTGGCGACTTCAAAAAGACAAAGGTAGACTCAAAGTCCCACCCAATATAAATTGCAGCTCATATCTAGCTAGAAGTAGGCAGCAATCAATAACAGGTTCATTGAATACACTACTCTAAAAATGAATTTTTACTGTTCAAGTTCATTCAAAAAAATCAAATATTAAGAGTAACTGAAACCAGTCTGTCTAGTCTTTGCAACTACATTGCTCTGAGTAAGAGTGGATTCACTAGCTTGTCAGAAAGTCAATTGTTAGAAAACAAAACCAATTTTAATTTAGAAAAAATTAGAGATTAATAAGAATTTATTTGGTACTCAGTAAATTGCTCTATCCCACAACTTTAAACAATACATAAAAAGATGTGGATCGACCCCTCTTTTTAGCTGGAAAATGTTTCTATCAGTTAAAAATAAGATTTATCCTTAGCTGAAGCCATTCATATCTGCACTGACCTGGAAAGAAAACTGAGCTGTTTAGGAAGCAAAGCAGTCTAATTTCAGGCTGAAGAGATTATTCTAAGCATTTTATGTATGAGTTAAACTCCAGTAGAGGCATAATAAATTCCACTGTATATTACAAGGAAGGTTTTAGTTAATCAGACAGAATAAACTGATAATAAAGTTGTGCCTTGAATAGTCTGCCTCATATCCTGTATAATTTAATGTGAGTTATAAAAGAAGCTGGTGAAGGAAGGAAATCGGGATCAACAATTAATCAACAGTAAATGCAGATAAGGGTGTAGTAGACAGCATCTGACTCTGCTGAAACTGCTTTGCATTGCTTTTCTTGGTTACTTCACTGTTGCTAGACTAAACTTTATCAATGTTTATTCATCCACTAGAGAAATGCACTTGTTTTTCCTAGGTTACAATCACCTTTAAGAGTCTGATATTCACAGTATTCACTGTAGATCTTATTTAAATGAATTATTGGGAAGGTATTTAGGAGGAGAGATTTGAGAGGAAGGTACAGTTTGATACATAATTCTATATATGTAGTTAATGTTAGTTTCCCTTGGCTGTGAGAATATAACTGTGTGAACAAGTGCATGAATTATGTAGTTCATGTTATTGACAATCTTAAATCTAAACTTCTATGTCTTTAAGAAACTCATTCAAGTTTGGGTGAAACAGTAATTTCCAAAAGTAAATGACAGTCACATTCAGTTTCCACTTTGAAGACTTACATGTGTAAAAGGGTCACCTGTAAATTATGGCATCAATATCTGTCTTTAACCCTGGCTGCTGCTCTAGCCTAGATTCACCATTCTGCTGCCTCTTCTATATCTGGTTTTTAGAAAAATAAAACAAACAACTTCTGTGGATACTTTTTGCATGTAGATCAATCTTCAAGACACTTGTTTTTCAAGCATTTGATTTTTTTCAAAGAGAATGGAAAGTTTCACACAAAGTATGATTCTATTTTTTAAACATTCACAGCTAGTTGAAAATCCAGATTTGCTATTCTAAAGCTATTGTAACTATACTTTTATCAGATCGAAATATACAGGTAAAAAAACTCCAACAAAACCCACACTAAAAAGCAGAGTCTCTTCATTTATAACTCTTAATCTTTAACTTGAAATCTTCTTATATCACTCAGTACCAGATAAAGAACCTTCTGTAGCTGGAAGCTATCTCCCTAAGCACCTACTTAACAGACAGCTATCAGGTCACCTTCTGTTGAAAAGATAAATAGCAGAACGTAGGGCCCAAATACAAATCAATACTGTACGTGCCTCTGTCACAAGCTTTGTGGTGATCTCGAGTCACTCTTGAAGTCCTGACAGATCGTACTTTACAAAGTGCCTTCACAACTAGCAGTGATGTTAACACTCTGCAGATCAGGTCATGCTGATCACTATAGGTTTGGGAAACCAAAGAAATATGGCCTCGAATTTGAGGGAATTTTGTTATTTCTCATTGAAACAAACCAGTGATTGTGTGGAACAGAAGATTCTGTGTGTTACTTCAAGAATATTTCAGACTTTTCTAAGGGAGGAAAGGAAATAATGCTAAATGCAGAAAACTGAGGACAGGGAAAAAACCCTAAAACTATTTCTCCAGTTTTGTAGAGGGCTGCCCTAACCAGTTATGCTCGAGTCATTATTTCTTCTTGGTAATGACTAAAGTAGATATTTTATGGAGAACAGAAGAACATTTCACCAAGTAAAAATATCTTGCCAAAATTTCATAACAGTCTGCTTAGAAAGATTTTGAAATTGGGAGAATATTCAATTTCTGAGGAATTAGTTTTTTGGCAGTTTTCTGTATCTGGTCTCATACAGATTTTCTCATCTAATTCTGTGAATACTTCTGGGATGACTGAAATCATGCTTTTTCAAAGAATAAATAATTTCCACGTCAAACATAAAAAGTGGGAACTTTTTCCAATATAAGTATTTATCTTTCTTTTCCTAGGAAGGGAATCTGTGAAAACAAGCCCACAGGTGATATTTTTGATGGCATGTATTTGGAGAGAGTTTCTCCTTACCAGCTCCGGTTCCTTGTTAGAATAATCACTGCAGATGCATGCATTTCTACTGTTTCTGCCAAAGGTCACTTCTTCCTTCCCTGACACTTTTTTTCCCTTCCCATTACAAAATTAAGTGAAATGAATTTTTCAGTAGTTTCCCATTCTTATGTTAGTGAAATTATGAAGGTTATTAGCCATTAGGGAAACTAGTGTGGAATAGTGACTGCCTTGTGTGGTGTCTGCTTGGAGTATTAGTGCAAGAGTTCACAATGTTCTTAAAACTTCGAAAGAAAGTGAGGAGAGTCAATGTTCTCCCTGTTACTTACTTTTCCACAGCGATTGACAAAGGTTTGTGTGCCAATGGAGTTCTTAGTGTGTTTTTTTTGGTTTGGCAGTGTTTGTTTATTTTTTAAGAATGTCCTGAAAAATTACATTGAAATTACCAGGATTGACAGAAATTTTTCTAATGAGATCTGAGTTTAGGAATGAACATGAAAAATTGGTACTAATTAAAGACTTTTCCAGGCCTATCTCTTGTCTAAGTTCTTGCAAGGTTTCCTTGGAAGTCTTATGTCTTGCAGTATTAGCCCCACAGTTTGTGCAGTGCCAATGTAATAATTGTCAATTTTTTAATCATGAGTAAGAAAGTATCCGAGAAAAGTTTTAAAGTTTTGACCCACCGTGATGCAAAAGACATTAATATTTACTACATATTTCTCAGATTACTTTCTTCATTAAAAGAAACATGATGAACATATGAAATACTAGATATAATTCCATAGCAGAAACTTTTTGTTTGTAAAAAAATTTCTTACTTCCTTGCTACTTCAGAGTTGATTCTATTGGTGAGTTCTATAAATATGCCAGAATGCCACAATGAATTGGTTCCTTGTATTCAATCCCATAGCGTCTGTTATTTTTTACTATTACTACATATCATACAGTATAATACATTTGGAAACTGATGAAAATTAGTATCATTTCACCAGAGATCTCTTAAATAAAAGTCTTTTGCTCTCCTCTCTGTTTATGGGACCATTCTGAGTGATGTCCACTGAAGAAAAATGTGTGGCATTGAAATTTCTTTTACCACTGCTGTTTTAGTTATTCGCATTGCTTTCGATAAGTAAAGCTGAAACTGTGTCTGTAGAGTTAAGATCATTCATAATCCTGCCTGTGTATTCATGTTTTTATGAGGTTTCTTCCATTGGACTGCATTGTATTTAACCATTTTATTAATTTTTATTTCTAGGATTGAAAGGTAATAGAATATATTGCATAAACCTGATTTATATTTAAAGTGTATTGGTTTATAGATGCACTGCATATGTATTGCATCAGACAGATTTACACATACTGAGATTTACATGTGCAGTATATTTATAAATACAGTTTATAATTTAGAATTTTTCACATGCGTTTGTGATTTTATGGGGAGTATTTTCATTCATCTTATTCAGGTGTTTTTCTAAGAGTGTAACAAGTTTTACTCTACATCTTGGGATTGATTTATACATACCAGGCTTGTTTTACTCTTTTTGTCAGTGAAAACTCATACGTAAGAGAGAATTTTCAGACATGCAGCATATAAAGAGCTTGACTGCATTTTTTCTGCTAGCTTCAAGCTACTGTACAGATCATTGACGTAAGAATAGAAATTACATTTATACCTTTCCACATGAAAATATTGAGCATAGCTAGGATAAACCAGGAGAAGGAGGAGGTTAAAGGAATCCTGGCGCTTTTTTCCCTCCATTCCTCCCCCCTTTTAAATGCTTATTCCAAGTCTTTTTTCATAGAATTTTATTTTGTCACTACTGGCTGATTTCCTTTAGCTGTTACATTCTGCATAGTATACCTTGATTTATGCAAGAACGCTCTTTCCAGTAGGTACAATCTTTGAAAATAATTCTTGATGCAATTTTATACTCAAATTCTGATTGATTAATGGTACTTCATTGTAGATACAGATATTTTAAATACCTGGAAGGAAGATTCTCAACACTTCAGGTTTGAATCTAGAACTAATAAAAATTTTTGTGGGAAGTTTTTGAAACCTTTTGTCACCCTTTTAGGAATCCCATTCTCTCCCTCTCAATAACATATGCTCTCTTTGCAGCAAGATGTATTGAAAAGAATTATAATGACCTGTTAGTGCTCTTGTTTTCATCCCCTGTCCTAAAGCTTTGGTCAGTTCATAATTTTTCCTCTTGTTTATTGTGACATCCTCTGATGGACTGTATGATCTTCCTTTATTATACAACTGTAGCTGGCTACACATAGCTGATGATGTTTTCCTGTCTTACCTAGTAAGAAATAACGTCAGAGTAGCAGCTTTTTTGTGTTCACAGTGGTTTTGATTGTCTCCTGTCTCTGAAATTCTTCAGAGCAGATGAATGAACTTAGAAGATGGTGATTTTGTATGCTTAAAGGAGCCAAGTAAGGCTGCACAGCCTAAAGAGTATTATTTGATAACCCAAATGCATGATTACATAATCTTCTAGTGTTGTTTTCTCATAGAAAGATACAAACATAAGAAAAAGCTGTTAGGCAAAGTTTCATAAAGCTGGTGAAGCCTTATTTTCATCCCCAGCATTTATTTTATTCTGATTATCACTCCTAGATCTGAATTGACTATTAAACATAACTGATTTCTCTGGCAGTTTTTTTCCTGTGTGGTAAATATTGACAATTCTCCGATTGTTAGTAAATCTATTCAGGGAGTAAATCTGAAGCATATATTTGTTCCAACAGTAATAAGGAAGACTAATTATCTTCATCAGAGCCAGTTAGTTATCCGGGTGACGTGGCTGTTTCTGTCTTCTAATTCAATAATTCCCCAAATTAACCAGCATACCCATAAATCATGGGGTTTTTGATTCTTAGTTGGAATATTTTTCAGTCTCATATGCCTAGCTTTGCTATTTTGGATTAACGTGAGTTTCACTAAATCAGAATTTTCGATAATCAAGTTACCCTGATCTATTTCTAAGGGAAAACATATGTCAGAGTCTTTTTTAGAATAACGCACTGTAAAAAATTTTAAATAAGGACCCCCAAGCAAGCTACAGTCTTTGTCTATTTCATCCTTCCTGATCAGCATATGAGGCCAGCATATTCTGGCCTATTAGCAGTACGCTAGTGCTGAGGAGTGATAACCGTAGATCATAGGGAACTACTTTAGAAAATTCTGAATCAGGTTGTAACCTGAATTATGCTGCTGATTGCATCGCTTTTCTTGCAGTAACTTGTATCAGTTTTCAGTAAACACTATTTTCAGAAGTAAACTAGACATTGCTACAATAAAACTGATTAACTAGTCACAAATTAAAAAGGGTTTTAATTTTTCTGCTGCTGTTTAAGTGTATTAACTGTGAGGGGCCAATAACCAATCCACTAAATCACAGATGGTACTCTAGTCAGGGCCCAAGGGTAAAAAGATCTGTTCTGGGAAAAAAATCTGGTGAATACAACAAGACTAAGATTTATAATTAGATATTTTTGTGACTCATTTTTTGGGGGGTTGGGGTTTTTTTACATTTTTGATACTTGTGTTATATAATTAATATGTTTGTGCACTACGTAAAAAATGTAAAGTAAATGTATGTTTTTAATTTGGGAGTATTTTTAACAGCCTAGAAAGTGACTGTCTACAAACTACAGAAAAAAACTCCACCAGTATTACATTGCTTAATCAAGTTAAGACATAACAGAAGGTCTCAGACATAGTTTTCCATTTCATCTGAAGAATTATTGCTATTAGTTTATCTTTTCTACTTAATAAATATTATCAAACTAAACCATGATTATCACTGTCTCTTATATACAATCCACATCTTCAATAGGCTACTGAACTGGTTCTTGAAAGTAAATCCTGAAGTAGCTTTTTTTATCTGATGCTTTGTAAGGGTCAGAGCTGGGGTAAATGGGAGGGAATGGAGGTATGAAGTAAACTTCTTGTAATATTTGTACTGATATATAACACTTATTTCTGCTTGATGACTAGACTGTAACCTACCAAAGGCTAATAACTAAAGAGTTCTGTATTTAAAACGTGTTATATGTTGTACTCTAAAGAAAATGTGTCATGCTTCAGAAATATATTTTGTCTTAGAAATGGGACATGGTAAATAGGTAAACTAGTATAGTGCAAAAAAGCAAAAGCTGGGATTATTTTTTTCTTCAGAGTGTCTACAGGTTCCATGCCTGCAAATATGCTACATGATCCTTGAATTCCCAGCATTGTGATAGTTTCTTTTAAGGCAGTGTTTTACTGAAGTAGAGAAAGGTTGCTGATAATCAAACTCAGAAAAGGCTGTAATTTTATCATCTCAATATATTATTTGAATCGTTAGTGATTTAGAATTATAATGCTTTTTTCTGGCATGGAGGCTCAACCTTACTGTTAAATGCAGGAGCAAAAACTCCATTTCAGAACAGAGTAACAGTAGTTGTTCCTGTTAGGAAATGATAACACACCTTATCTAAGTTTCATTACACTGGTATAAATCCAAACACTCCTACTGAAACTAATAGTTATTCTAGATTTATACCAGTGGAGCAGTGCTCAAACTCTGGACCAGTGCCTCACGTTATCTTGTTACCATAAATTCATGCATGAATTTTGATAGCAAAAGGCTTGAGATGGGAAAGAAGAAGGCTGAAAACATATGCACTACCTTTTAAGAGATGTGCTTGCACTGCATAATGGGACTAGAAATAGCACACAATGTGAATCACTGCTAAAATTATCTTTCATCTTCCATGCTTTGTTTTTCTCAATGGAAAAATTGGATGTTGGTGATAGAGCAAGGAAAGGTTTCATAAACATTTTGCTAGGTAAATAAATTCAAGAATTTTTTGTTTCTTTTCTCAAAGAACATAATTTGTAATTGCTTGAAACAATGTAAGAATTTTCTTTTAGACAGTGAACACACAAATAACAAATAGTCATCTTCAAACATAGAGATATTCCAGATTAAGAGTCAGACATTGACAATTTTCATCTCATTACATTTTACAGAGCTATTGCTTCTGTGTGCACATGGATTTAAAAATTTCAGCATGATTAATAGCTTATAAATACATTAATCTATCTAAACACCTTGAAAGTGCATAAGATTAGAATTATGAAACAGGTCCTGATTCAAGTAAGCCACTGAACATGTGCTTTGTTTCACTGAAGTTCAAATGTAAAATTAAGCCTGTATTTGCGTGTTTGTCAAACTGAAGCTTAAATGAATGTGGCAGGTCATCTTAGAAAGAGCAGAAGTGTGTTTGACTGCCACATACCAAAAGGAGAAGCTATTAGAGTCAAAGCACAAAGCTAGGAGAGAGAGAAAAGCAAAACTAGATCGCTAAAAGAGAAGCCTGTCAGACTAAATAAGGTAGAGAGAAAGTGGTACGGATTATGGAAAAAAAAAAAAAATTACCTCAGAGATTCAGGGTACAACAGCCCATAGGGAGGAATGTTACAAAGGTTTTGGAGATCATGGTGGAATTGTCTCTAAATTGAGCTTTAGAAGGCAGCAAAATGTAGTTGGTGTCCTGACATCCTGATTATTTTCCTCCAGACATTCTTATGTATTCATCCATCAGAATATAATATTCCTCCCTGAAACCCAAGTAATGCTCATTTTTCTTTTTTTCTTCCTCTTTTTTTTCCCCTGCCAACCTTCCTCTGTTTCTGTATGTGTCCTGCTCTTTCTACGTTCCCACTTTCAATTGGTTATATTATCTTTTCAGCCACTCTATCCATGCATGCTTTTGGAGTGCTGGACATCGATGTTGTAGAGCAGACTGTATGCAAAAAGAATGCAAGGTAGTCAGGCGAGTCACTGGCATTTATTAGGAAAAATCTGAGGAAAGAAGGGAAGCTGCATTATTCCTAAATGCAACTGCTATTTTCTTTGCCAAAATTACTGAAAGGATATTGGAAAGCTGAAGAGCAACACATAACTTCCCAGAACAAAAAAAAAAAGCTTATTTAAAAAAACCCAAACACAGAAACAAACCATTAGCCATATCTAAAGAAAAATGTACAGTCTAGCTACAAAGAAAATTATTAGGAGAGAAAAAGGATCAGTTAGACCATGGGAAGTTCTTATTTGGGCTATGGCAGAGTACTTCCTCACCAGAAATTTTTAACCCATAGTAAAACATTTGTATCTCATTTCCTTCCTCTTCTAATGGCAGACAACACACTTGCTTACGCCAACTTTTGCATGGCAACACGACCAAATCATGAAGCGCATATTCAAGTAAGATATATGCTGTGCTTGTCCAGTTGACCTCGGTGGGAATTTCCACAGCTGTTCCCAAGATCATGAGGATATAGTGACTGAGGCTGAGTGCAAAACTGTCATGTAGAAAAAGATTAGAAGGTCCCAACACCCTGCCTGTCCTGGCTTTTTTGAGCAGAATGCTGAGAATTTATTGAATAACTTCATGCTTTAGACTTCTTTTTTCTGTAAGCATAAGGAAAATACTTTTTTTTTTTCATTGAAAAAAAAGTTCAGTACATGCAACACAGAGTTTTCAATGCACACGTGTGCCTTTACAGTAGTCCTCAGTGGGGATTTTGCTGGCTATCCCCCAGCTCGGAGCACCAAACGTGAATGGAGGCATGTCAGAGAAAGTTAGAAGGCCTTTTACAAAGTAATGATTACCACTTCTAATTTCCAACATGTAAAAGCTAAATAGAATTTGTAGAATCATATTCTTATCTTGCTATTATTGTCATGATAATGAATAATCTAGACTGTTTGTGTTTTGTGTGGTAATTTTCTCCTAAACCACAATCGTATCATACCTGTGTGTGTTCTCAAACACGCGTGCCCATTCACATATCTACTACTACAATTTTTTTGGTTGAAATCCCACCAGTTTAAAGGGTAAAGCTAAAGGCACTGACTTGGAGTCACAGTCTGTCAGTACAGCTGGTGAAACCGCAGCCTCTTGTGGTAAAACGAAGGAGAAATAATGAGGAGGTAAAACCTCATGAGGGTGTGGCAAAGCTTCTTGTGTGCAGAGTAACACCAAACTTTCTGATCCTCTTGTAGTGCAGGTGCAACGATTATCAAACAAAGGCATACACAGACTGTCTAATAGTTTCCAAAGGGAATAAGATTCATTTGTTTGTAGACTGGGATGACCTTTTAATTCCCAAGCGTGAATGTTAATAGGCTTCCTCATTAAAGAACCTCATTAAAGTCAAAATCCCACTGAAAATTATTAACTATGCTATGATAATGCTGAAAAGAGAAGCTCATACAGAAACAGTAAATATATTTTGAATGTCCTGTTAATCCAGTGAGATTAGCTATTAAGCATGTTGTCTCAGACCTCCAATGACAGTAATAATAAGTTCACTTTAACTCCATAATCACCATTCTATTAAAGGACTAACATTTAACATCCTGATGTGTCTGCCTTTTGCAGTACTCTTTTTTGACGACTCTTTCACTCCTGATTAACTGGAGTGTTTCACTACAGATTTTTCCTGTCTACTGTATTTTAGTTTGCATCAGCAGTTTTAGTAGCTTCATATATTATAAGGAGTATGGCGTAACAGGATGTTTCATGGTTATCAAAGTGCGTGAAAACAAGATCCAGATGCAGAATGTGTAGAATATGAGAAAAGCAAGAAAAAACCTAGCAATATTTGGCTCTGTTAAAAGCTGACTGACAACTGAAACAGTAATTTAATCATAGGTACATCTTTATTGCTCTTTATTTCTGCCTGTGAAATTATTTTTCTGTGAAGCTTTACCTGTATTTTCTTTTTATTGTCCCCCCTCTCTGATTACTTGAATTCCTCAAAGGAAGGTCTTGATTCCCACCAAGGCACATGGTTTCCCTCTGTGGCCCAGCCTCAGACGGCTTGTTCATGCTACTCAATTCTGTAGGATATGACAAGTTCTTTGCATCAGGGAAACCTCTTTCCTACAGAAAAGTGTGGAATTTGGAAATGGTAATGGTCGCCTCACACTTGTCTTATCCCACAGTCAAGCCATGTCTGGTTGTGAGGCAGAGCACAATGGTTGGGATGTATGGATTCACACAAAAGGTTCATGTTTAGCATCTTTCTCCTCATACGGTTGCAAATCCACTTGTACTGTGGCCTGTTCTGTGCATTGCAAAATCAATCTGATTGTGTTTATGTTGTAATTAATGTTACCTTTATACCCAGTGCACACTTTTGTGATAGGAGGTGAATTATGACTGCAAGAGGCACACCAGTTGTATTTGTGGAGGTGGAAGACTAGTTGTTAGCCAGGATGGTGTTCCACTTACCTGTTGCAGCAGTCTTACTGCCAAGCAGAGCAAAAATGAATCAGCTTTACAGTGGAAGTTACAGTACTTTTAAATAAACATGGCATTTTTTTCCCCTAGTGGGAAACAATGTATTTAAGGGCTCAGGCAAAAATATCTGTTAATCTGCTCCTTTGGGACAGTTATAGGTTTTGTATCAACACGTTGACTGACAAATTGCGGGTGCCTGAATGAATGAAGGGAAGGAATACCATGCCTTTTTTATTGCTAAAGAAGAGAATGTGATTTGGTGCTAGGATCTTGCCATACCATTTTATAGATAAACAGTTATCCTTTACACTGTACAACAGGTAGAGAGAGTATGTTTTAAGTTGGTGTGTGGGTACACATACATAGTCAGAGCCTTTTCCGTTTTATAAGATTTTCTACAGACTGACCTTTTTGTGCAATTATGTGCTTAGGATTAAGTATTTGATTAAGAAACTTGCTAGATTGAGATGTTGGACCTCTCCTTGAGGATAAGGAGCGGTTTCTTGCTCGCCACATAAATAACTCTATTTCCCTACCACCAAAATAATTATTAAAGAAATCTTGCTGCGACTGCTGTTATATTTTCTACTCCTAGCAGATGCATTAGAAATTGATAACAGTAAGTCCTGTATTAGAAATGATCCCCATACTGAGTTACCATGCTGCTAGCTAAAATGGTTTAATCTTCTGCCACAGCAGTTTTTTGTAACATTCTTATTGTTGCTTAGTTCATAAGTTAGATGCACAGTTCACTTATACTTTTATGGTTGATAATATGCCCCTCTCTGGGACATAATTGACATCGCTGCAGTTGCAAACCAAGGAATGAAAGGTTTTTATTTGTTCCAAATGGTTACTTCGTGAGCTTTTTTCAATCAACTCTTTAAAAAATACACAAATAATAAAGGAAACCAGGAAGCTTGTAACAACAAATTTAAGTTCTATTCAAAAGAAACATTCTGTATAGATAACCAAAGGGATAATAGGGCTCATTTTCTTTTGAGTCTACCCAGAGAATCAAAGGGTCATTTATTCAGAAAACAGTCCTTCTCTAAACTCATTTGAACTTGTCAGAAGACTCACAAATCTATTACTGCTGTGAGTGTAGTCCATGCACGTTCAGCCTGCTAACACAGATGAGAGAATGATTATAAATGAGAATGATTCTCAGCTCCTCAGTACATGAGAGACACGGACATGCTGGACAGAGTCCACCAAAGGGCTGATGATTAAGGGACTGGAGCATCTCTCCTATGAGGAAAGGCTGAGAGAGCTGGCACTGTTCAGCCTGCAGAAGAGAGGCTCAGGGGGGGATCTCAACAATGTATATAAATACCTGAAGGGAGGGTGCAAAGAGGATGGAGCCAGGCTCTTCAGTGGTGCCCCGTGTCAGGACAATAGGCAAAATGGGCATAAACTGAAACACAAGAAGCTCCGTCTGAACATCAGGAAACACCTTTTTTTACTGTTGGCACTGGCACAGGTTTCCCAGGGAGGTTGTGGGGTCTCCCTCTTTGGAGATATATCAAAAACTGTCTGGATATGATCCTTGACGACTGGTTTTAGGTGGCCTGCTTGAGCAGGGCAGTTGGACCAGATGACCTCTAGACATCCTTTCCAACCTTACTTACTCTGTGATTCTATGATAAAGACACACTTCAAATGAAACTCAGGGAAAGGATCAGTTGACAGAGCCACTTAAGAAACACGTCATTGCTCTAATAGTGCTCTTAGAGATTATAGAGATATCATGGAGGTTATGATGCCTGTTTGTCTCAGGGGGAGTCTGGTCACTGTTGTCTTTCAAGGCTTTTACCATTAAATAGCAATGGGAGCTCAAAGTCAATTCTGTTGTCATTTATGCCACTGCAGTTGAAAGCAGTATTTGGCCCACACAGAATTAAAATCAATTTTATGCTGCATTACTGTATGTTACCGCAGTAGGCCTTCAAATACAGAATAATCAACAATAAGCCCTCAGATGTTTTTGGAGTTGTAAAGCTCTCAGGACAGTTAACTCCCAAACAAGCTACATCTCCTTCAGGGAATAAATAGTTATTCAAAGTTCTCATACTGATTTCAACAGCACTACACAAATATGATTGAAGGAAGGATTTGGCCCATGGAGAGAGCTGTAACACAGATGAATGAATTTAATAGATCTTTTCAAAGGCTTATACTGGTGCAACAGCTTGTCTTTATTTAATTTTAACTCTCCAAATTTAAAGAGCAATTTAATCCAGAATAATAGAAGCTAGAGGGGAAAGACACCTATTAGATCACTGAGTTAATCTCCTACCACTGCACAAATGTTCTCAATTGTACATTTTCAAGTATTTTGTCCAGAATTGCTCTCAAAATCAAAAGCAACAGGGCTTCCACCCCTTGGAGAGGGTTAGGATTTTCTGTCTAATCACCCTCAGGGCACTTTTCAGACATAGTCTTTCGTTTCTTTTTCATAATTTAATTCATGTAGTTCTGATGTTTTCAGAAAACAGTAGGAGACTTAATAAAGGAACTTTATTGCCAGCTTTCTACTGACAGCCCACAAGGAAATGGTCGCTACAGCTTTTGGAGCAATGCAGCTTTTCCTGATCCAGCAGAGCTGCAGTGAAAGTCCAGCTCCACCCTCGCAGACACTCAGCACAACCTGCTCCATGTTATGCCCAATACAGAGTCCTACCCTCTGGTTTTTTTTGGCTGTACTGCTACCTCCAGAAGCTCTTTTAGCTTATCTCTTCCTTTCACAGACAGAAAGGTTCATTTTCTTTCTTGCTGTTTTGCGAGGATGTCAAACCAAATAGTGAAGATGTCTCTCTTGTTTGTTCCATAGCCAGACACCTCTGAGCTTTTAGTTTCTTTGCACCACCTTACACAGATAATTTTGTTCGTGTACTGTCAGTTTTCTTTCCCCAAAGCCTTAGAAATTTTCTGACTGATAGTTGCATTTTTTTCTTTTTCTGCTCTTTCTCCATTTACTTCTCAGTTTCTTCCGCCATTATCTTTTAGGATTTTCTCTTGTTCTGTTAGTCCCTTGTCCTCTCTATTCCTTTTATTTCTGCTTTCCAGCTACTCCCCCACATCTCCCTCTGCAGCTTGCAGAATTAGTTCTTTTCCATTACTTTCTTCTAGACTTTGTTCGTGCATAAAGAGTGTTGCAGATGCTGAGAAAGAGGGCATTTTGCACTGGAGGTATTTTAATTCAGCCTATTGAATCTTTTTTATTTCCTAGGATATTTTTAAATAGTGATTAGATCTGAGCTGCTAATGAGTGCAATCAACTGGCACACAAGGGTGAATTAGGTTCCACACCCAACACAAAAGATTATAAAATGTAAAATATAACTTTTGTAGAACTAGTGAACTTTTTGTATCTTTAGTTGTGAAACGGTGCCTTACTACTAAATTGGGACTCATGTTGACACTTTTGATACCTTTCAGGTCCTACAGTTTCTTAGGCTGGTCATTAAGGTTGGAACACTTCAAGAGGAGGAGCTGACAGGGCCCTCTCTGTCATAGAAACTCACCGAGAGCTCACAGGGCATTTGGGCAGAGTAACAAATGCTGTCTGGATCTTACATGGATAAGATGATAACCATTGGGATACTAGATTAGAAGGTATCCCTTTTAAAGGGTGGCCCTTTCTATAAAAGCTTGGTATTTTGCATTGGCTGACTTAGGTGGCTGGCTGCTAATTGTTCCTTTTTTTAGATTGCGTAGAAGCAGCGTCTAGAAACCTAGCGCTGGGTTTTGGGGATTGTGTTATGTTCTGGAAAGCAAGTCACTTAAAAACTAATGCTGCCGTGTTTCTTACTGTGATGTACAAATTTGTTTCTGCATCTGTACTTAGTTATTGCAGAGACAGCAATGATAAAAAAAAATCTGAGCAGAACAAGTGGGGCAAATCCTGTAATGAAGGGGAAAATAGAGTTAAGAAAGTTGATGGGTGGGACAAGAACCCAAGAATTACGGTATGTGAACATTAGGATAACTTGATGGGTGGAGATGTCTAAAACTTTATTGACTGAAGTTTGGAACAATGCCTGTGTTGGTGAATCTAAGAAAGTTGCTTTATTCTGAAAAGTTAAAAATATGTGTATATCAGATGGCGTATTGATCTCTGGAAGTGTTGATGCTGAGTGGTTTCTCCTAAATTACTTTGTTTCATGTTAACCCCTCAACCAAATTCATGTATAAAAGACATTATTTTTGTAACATCTATTCTTCTTTCTGTAGTTTCCAAAAATATAACATTGTTGTTATTATTTTAAGGAAAAGGACTAGAAAGGTGGAAAGGAATTTTTAATTCATGTTTAACATATCAAATAAAGCACACTTTTTTGTGAAGTTGAAATAGAAGACTACTCCATTTTCTGTTATTACTTGGAAGTACTATGTTTCTTTGCATTTATTGTGCTGCAGACTGTCATGTTGCAGTGTTTTTGGTCAGAGTAAGACATAGATTTGGTTACTGACATAGTACAAGACTAGATAAAATATAAATGAACAAATAATGATGTTTATAAATAAACACATAAGTATGTTTAAAGGACCCCATAATCAGCTAGTGCAAGAATAAATAAAGCCATTAAAGTTTTGCAACTGCAGCATACAACTGAAAAACACAAAAAACCTAATTACTTGCAACTGACATGACATAAGACATGTTCCAATCTGATCTGAGAATATGAGTAGACAGGTTGATAGACACATCATTGGAAATGCCTTGAGAAAAAAATTATTAAATCTGGAAAAACCCTGCTATTATGCAGAACTCAGCTCTTGGGGTGTGAGGGCCCTGAGAGCATCCAGAAACTCTAATTGCCCTGGCCAGTCTCAATGCACCTAAGTATCCTCTGCCTTTTGGTCCAGGAGCTTTCTTTAAGCTCAAGTCTGCGTCCCTAGTTCTTGCCTGAGCTATGGAGTATGTAGCCCCGTGCCCAGCCTGGTTTCCTGCTGGTCCTGATGTTTTTATTGGACTTACATCTTGACCTCAGCCCTGACTGTCACCTCACATTTGTCTGATGATCGCTGGGCTGAACTTGTCACCTGCTTGGTCCTGTAGGACTGAACCCTTGTTGAAGTCCTTACCCTGGCCTGTGCCAAGGCCACCTTTAGCTCATCCTCCCTCATGTAGCAGTCCTGGTCTTGCTGCTTCATGACGGTCAGCTCCACCAGTCACCTCCCTGCAGCTGATGGCCATGCTTTTGCTAATGCAGTCCAATATGAGATTTGTCTTCACTGCTGAAAGGGTGCATTGCTGGCTTATGCTCAACTTGTCTACCAGAACCTCTCAGATTATTTTGTACAAAGCTACTTTCTAACCACTTGGCCCCCAGCCTGTACTGTTCTAAAGGGTTATCTCATCTCAGATGCAAGACTTTGCTTCATAAGGATCCTGTTAGCCTACTTCTCTATCCATCCAACACCCCTCTGAATGGCATGCCAGCCCTCCAGTGTAGACCAGTCCACCCAGGCTAATGTCATCTACAAACATGATGCAGGACCCTTTTGCTTCGTTGTTCAGGCCATTAATAAAGACTTTAAACAGTATCACCTCCAATATGAAACTTTGAAGAACATCGCTTGTAACTAGCTGTCAGACTTCATTTACAACTGGAATTTTAAAAACTAAGAGGCTAACCTAATGCAAGAAACAACTTTCTAAGTATGAATCTAAAATTCTTGTTTGTGATTTTAGGAATTATTAGAAAGCTAAAGCTTGTGGTACAAGTAGCCCTGCAAATGGACAAAGAAAATGAATTCACAGTCTGTAGCTACAGGGTTAGAAATCAGGCAGCTCTGAATATACCTCTGCCAAACTGAAACAATACACATCTCTATTTTTGCCTTGTTTCTCATTTTATGTTTTGGAAAGGCAGAGTGCTTGGGAAATAGGCATTTGGCAATTTTTCTCACACTGATAGCTTTGAAATGTCTTAGTCATATAACAATACCTTTTAATATTTCAAGCAAAGTAGCCATTTTTGAAAGCAGCTCTTTAAAAGGAAAATTACAAATACTCTTCTTCCCATAAAAACAGAGAAACACCTTTCCCCTCCCTCCAAAGTAATTCATACAATTGCTTCAAATCTTTATTATCTTAAAGGGCAATCTTCTCTAGCGTGCCCAGGACTTCCAGAAGATGTTGAATGGATGCCTCAATAAGAACTGAGGTGCTGTGAACCGCTACTCTCATTCAAAAGGGAATACACACTTGACTTTTTGACAATCATTTCCTTTAAAAACCTGTCATACATTTCAAATAATGAAAAGAAGCCCAGAACATCTTACTATGCACTTGATAGGTAGTTGTATCTGTCATTTATAGGTTGTGTCTTACAGCTAGCTCAGTAAAGATGACAGATGAGGGTAGATATAAGAAAGTTCTTTGTCTTTGCTTACTTCATTTGATAGCACAACCAGATCCTTCACTGGTACCCAGAGAAGTCAAGCAGGCTCCAACGAGTGGTTCTCTAAGGACCATGCGTGAAAGATAGAGCTGAATCTCTGAAGACAGATAGATAGACAGACACGTAGACATTCCTGGCAAAGGTAATGTTCAAAATAATACTAAGTAACATTAAGTATTACTTAAGTATCACTTAAACATGAGAAACAGGGAGACTCTGCCTAAGCTTATCCAAAGGATACATCTGAGGGTAATTTGTGCCAGGGAAGAAGGATGGCATGTTGCAGTGAGCTTTCGAGTCTGTGTGCTTTTCATTCATTACCCATTGCAAGTCTGAGTGCTGCTTGAACCTCAGACAGGTTCAGGCTAAAATCTTTGTTGCCAGATGAATTTTGTGGCTTGGATCCATTTTTATTTGCTGAATGGACTTTATGTGATTGGTAATCTCACAAGTACATTATTATATGAAACACATGGAAAAATAAAACTAGTATGACCTTTTTGTCCTGTAGCTGATTCACACTTTAGAGGAGTTGTTTGAAAAAGTAAGGAAAAAGAAAATTTTTCAAGTAATGAAAAAAAAGAATTAAATGAGAATGTGCATTTGAATAACATCCAAAGTACAATTTACCTCCTGTCAGTTTTCTTTTTTTTGTTGTTTTTCCTCTGAAGTGCTATGTATTCAATGAAATCAAATGCAGAGGGAAAACTGAATGCTATTATTTTTGTTGTGGTTGTCTGTTCTTGTATTTGGGCAGACTCAAGATGTAAAAAACTGTTTCTTGCTCTGCTACCTTTCACAATTTAGTACAGTTAAAAATATCCTGTTTAATTTCAACAGAAACACGTAACAGTTATCTTTGCAGCTGTCATTTCTAGGAATGACTGGTGGGTGAAGTGATCTGAAGCATGAGTACACATCTAAGTGGTTATAAACCAAATGCAAGTTATATTTAACAGTCATGTAAACAATAAATTTAATTAACCAGAAAAAATCATGAAGTTGCTGTTGAGGGAACTGTCCTTCAAGGAATAGATGTGTATAAAGTAAGCTGCATTTAAAAATGGAATTAGGTTTATTAATTTATCGATTTCATTTTATTTTAAAACCAGTAAAGCTATGTGATTTTTCCATTATGTATATTCCCATATTTACAGGGTAACTCACTGTCTTGTTTATCAGGTTATAAAAAGTTTTGTGGGGTTTTTTTATTTTATTTTATAGATTTCTGTTTTCAGAATTTAAACAGACAGACAATAAAAGACAGTTACAATTAAAGCCTGCACAGTGTTATGAACATGCACAAAGTGATAGAAATGTGGAGGGGGGGAAAAAAAAAAAAAAAAGATTTTAAGGTATTGATTGAGATGATTCAGGAGTTTTGACTGAAACATTCATGTAAGTGCTTTTCTGGACGTGTGCGAGCACACTTAGTTGTTCTTTTACTGGTAACTCTCCAGTAAAGTAGATCTCTCGGACTGCAGTTGACACAAGTCCTTGCTACAGTTTATTATGGTAACTTGAGTTGGGATGAAACTGAAGTTTTTGTTTTAAATATCAGTAAATTTGGGGAGAATTCAAAACTGAAATAGGATTTGAACTTTGCTGTTTAGCTGATCTCAGATTCTAAGAGAACTGCTATGAGCCCCTGATGGATTGGTTCCGGTCCCTGCCTACTGGCACCTTCTGAATGAGCTGCAGAACAGCACAACGTTTCTTCTGAGTGGAAGTGTAGTTTTTGGTTACATTTCAGTGATTTTTATTTTGGTTTTCTTCACCTACAGTATAATTTTTTATGGCCTTATGTAGTTTGAATGTGAACTATCTTTCATTTAAGAGGAAATGGGTTCAAGTTAAGCCAGGCGAGGTTTAGGTTGGATATCAGGAAAAATTTTTTTCACTGAAAGGGTTATCCAATATTGGAATAGGCTGCCCAGGGAGGTGGTGGATTCACCATCCCTGGAGCTGTTTAAAAAAAGGGTAGATGTGGTACTTGGGGATATGGTTTAGAAGTGGTTTTGTCAGGTTAGGTTAATCGTTGGACTTGATGATCTTAAAGGTCCCTTCCAATCTTAACGATTCTATGATTCTATGTAAAAGTCTGTATGCTTCACTTTTATTCAATTAAATGTAAAAAGATGATAAGCTAGTCTTTCATCAGAAAAATAATAATAATAAAAAAAAACCCAGTAACATTTAAAAGTATTTAAGGTAAATGCAGTTTTTTTCTTAAAGAAAAGTTCTTGAACTAAAACAAAGGAGCTTGAATAGAAGCTTTAAGGATTGAATCTGTGACAGCTTTAAAAGGAACAGAGGAAACACTTAAACACCTGTCAAATGAAACAAAGACTGTACTCCAAGTATGATTGAAAGATTTTAGAGCTGAACATTTCCTAAGATGACAGTTGGGATTGTGTGTCTATATGTATATAAATATAAATGTGAGAAAATTTTTTCTTTACCACCTTATAATCAGGAAGTGGCAAGAGGTTTTCCATACCTGTGTAAGATCTGATACATTATTTTCTACAAACCTACAAATACATGCTTCCATCTGATTTGTCTTCACCTCAGCTGTGCTACTTTTCCTGTAGTACTCTAAATTATGATTAATAAAAAATTAAATCTACCAGAATTTTAATCATAACCTTATAGAAATGCTCTACAACATATCAAAAGTAATTTAGTGAAAAATTCTACTTTAAGAAGCAGAATAATTTTCAATAATAAGTACCAAAATTATATGAAATACTCATTTTATAAAGTGAAACACATGAAAATATGAATCATGGTAATACATTTTCTCTACTAGAAAGCACAAGTTGTTATTGTCTGTTTGTTTTAAATGCCCTTAAAAATCTCTTGCTCTTCTATCAACAGTTTCTGCATGTCCCTGGAAAGAGAAAAACACTCTTTAAAGATTTCTTATTAAGAATGATTTTTCATTTTATATGTTGGTATCATTGCCATAATCAGTAACATTTTACTATAAAATTACTCGTTTCATAGCACTGTTTTCTTTTAGCAAAGCCAGAAATTAGATCTCTGGCTCCCGAACATTGCAAAAACTTTTCTAACATATTGTAGATACAACATTTCCAAAAAAGCCCTTCAGTTGTGTCATTTCCACAGTAGTTATTAAATTAATCTATATAGCTATCTATGAGTGATCTATGAGATCACTGTTCCACTATACCCAAGATAGCAGAAGTGAAGAATTGCTCATTCGTTATTAAATAATTTGCAAGTTAATGTCAGAGACATGTAAATCCTTAACAATAATTTTTCATGTTTAAAACTTTCTTCTTATTCTGAAAGATATTATTTTCTTTTGCTGATATACAGCATAATTATTGTTGGAATTAATGTAATTTTAACAGGACATAATATTCCTAAACCTTCTTGAAATAAATATGCATATGCTGTTCTGGATGTTATGAAATATTCAGCATGTGACAAGAAATACTTTGAAAGGTAGATATGTGCTGGCACTCCAATAATTGGGTTCATGAATTGCTTCCAATAGAAAAGTGAAAGTTTCTTTTCCTCTCTCCAACTAATTTCACCAGTGCTCATGAAAAAGAAGTCATTTTTAAAGATAGTTTATGAAAATGAATCTGCTCACACAGAGATGAAATACTGAATTTTTGACTGACTTTTTTTTCCCAATGATCCAGGTATTTAGTGACATATGCAATTTGTGCAATAGTAATCTAACAATATGTGCGGTACTCAGAGATACACTATCAGTATTTTTCAAGAGAAATCCCACAGCTATGTTTGTCTTCATTTATGGTAAGCCCTTGTAAGAGGAACTTGAGGACTTCTTGTTAGGGAAGTAGAGAAGATAAAGAGGAAACACCTTCACTTCTTTTCTCCAGCAGATAGAAATGTTTTTGCATAATCAGAGAGAATAGCACTACTCGGTAATGAATGCTTGTTAAATGCATCCTCTCTATGTATTCATGTTTATTTTTGAGAAAAATGGTACCAGTTTCTCACATGTAAAAATGAGACACTACTAGAGATTAAAGTATCAAAAGCAGAGGTTCTGATAACAAATGACAAATTAAACAGCAGAAGTTCCCAGGACACATCCAAGAACTTGGAAGGAACATAGAGAAGGAGGTTGAGCTCCTATAAAACAAAAACCAGACAAAAAAATTCCAAACCCAGGTATTCATTAAAATAAGCTTCTGTAGCAGAAAATATTTTACCTACCTTTGAGAGAGGAGCAAATGAGATCCTAGAAATCACAGATCTTCAGTAAATAATTTGGTTGAAATAACAAACTAAAAATCAATTTATGCAATACTTAATGAATTGTAATTTTACAAGGAGATTGGCTTCTATAAGGGGAAAAAAAGTACCTCTAATTTAATGTAGTATAATTCCTTGAGGGTGTCAATAAAATAGTGAATGAAGGAGATAGGTAGGTATGTTTGTCTAAGCTTTCAAAAGCCTTTGGCAAAGTCTTTCACAAGAAGCCATTAAATTTGATCAGTCTTAAGGGCAGAGCTAAAATTCTGTCACGGGTCAGAAGGTGGATGAGACATGGAAAACAAAGAGCCTGAATAACTCATCATCTTTGAAGAGGGTGAAATGTTAACAGTGGTGTGTTTGAATATTGAAAGAGAACCCCTCTGGTTTAATGTACAGTTTGCATTAATGATCTGGAAGAGAGATGAAATGAGCAAGCCCCTGATTATTTATGATAGAAGTGAAAAAAGAATTTGAGAAGTTTCAGGGGAATTTAACAGAATGAAGTCACCAACATGATGACAGGTATAATGTAAAGCTGACTGTGGTAGAACACTGCCCAGTGCTGGCAATTTTCTAAATGGTCTTAAATATCTTTGAATCTATAATTAAGATATCTCTTTATTAAAGAAAGCAAAACTCCTATATGTATTTCTCAGTGATAGCTCAACTCCCCCCGTGCCCCGTCCCCTAGCCCCCACCAAAAATAACTCTTATATACCTGTGCTTCAGAAGGCAAATACACTATTTGGAGAAGAAGAAGAAAACACCATGAAAAGAAGTCACTTTACATTGACTCCTGAGTTTAATGGTAGGCTCTAAAGCTTAATATATGTACGTGCATGTATATTTGTTGGGTAATTAGAGACCACTGTGACAAGAAGGTTTGGAATACTGACCTAAATTAGCATATAATACCACAGAGCTGATACTTGATTAGCTCTGGTGGCTATAGTCCTTGATGGTTGTAGCCATCAAGGCAGGCAGGCTTCAGAGCTCTTCGGTGAGGAGGGGAGCTGAAAGCAAACCAGGCATCTGCTTTCTCTCCCCCAAAATCTGGGATATATCCTTTTATAAGACAGCTGAGTTTCTATGCAGTTTGCAGCTCTTGGCCTCTGTCCCTGGGCTAAGCATTTTCAGAGATGCTACTTTGTCAGGACAGATGCTTTATGCTGTTTCTCAGCTGTTATTTCCCTTGCTGAGCCGCTGCTTCTTAAACCAAAACCAGTCCTGCACCAACCCTCAAGGCTGCACTTCTTCAACGACCTGTAACTGACCATTAGTGAGTTGCTTACCGTTTTGAGGCCTCCATTTCAAAGCTGTGCCCACATTGCCGAAGTCTTTGCTGTTGTCCTGTGGTTAAAGTGCACATGATAACAGGAGGCACCTGGTATCAAGTTCAGGCTCGCACAGTCAGGTCTCATAACAAGCTTTTGAGAAGCCAAGCAGGTCAGCACTGGCACCTTGCACTGTGAGCAGCAGACATGACTAGCATAAAGTTTCTGACCTCTTACTGGCGGTTATGGTAATGTTTTTACAGGGCACTGGTACAAAAAAAACCCCAACAGTTGTATACAGTTTTGCTATATCCGTGTGCTTATGTTTGTGTTCAGAAAAAGCTAACGTTAAAATCTGCATCGTGTGCTTCTACTTTTATGAGAGCAACAGGTTTTTGCTTTAGCTACATAGGATACAGATTTCCTAAAGAATTTAAGTACTACTTTAATGGTAAATACACACCCTGGAAGGTTGATAGGTCTGGGTTTGAGTCCCTGTTATAAGAAGCAATTATACATTTTTCATGAGAAGACCATTACGTCAAATGTAAAAAATTGTTCTGCTGTTACAAACTGATGAAATTAAAGAACAAAGGCTTACTTTGGTATGTACAGTGATTATGGGTACAAAGCGATAGGGACTACAGTTACTGTGAAAAATGGAGCTTTCACAAAATTATTTAACTTTCCTCCAAATTCATCTGGTGCTGCCTATTGTCAGTATAATGTATTGAACTACATGGATGACTAATTTGATCTGATGTGACCACTTCCATGTTTCTGTAGTGGTCTGTCTCATAGACATGGTTAGCAATATCGTTTTCTACAGTACTGTTGACAGCTTTCCCTTTTTAATGCTGTCACATTCATTTTATTATTTAAATCAATTCAGGTACCAGCTTACGAATTAGGGTATAACTGTCTGTTAAATATTAAACCTATGTTCCTAGGTAGGAATTCTGTCAAAAACATGGAAACTATATTATAAGTCACGTCTTCTAAAAATCTTAAATGTCTGCTGCCAAAAATTACATAAGTATCTATGTTGTAATCAGTGATCATTTGGTGAATTGTAATGTTAGTCTTTCCCTGTAGAATTTTCAGTCACATCTTTTTCTCTGTCAGGACAAATAGAGAACATTATAGAAATATGTAAATATGGTGGGAGAACAACACATGCAAAAACCTTTTATTTCATGTGGTTTCTGTGCAGAACCACAGGAACACTCTCAAGCAGAACACTCATAGAATACCTTTGTAATTAAAAAAAAAAAAAAGGTTTTGAAAAGTCATTGGAGCTCCTAATAAACTAATAAAAGTGATTTTCAGCACTGACCGAGGCAATATATTCCCTAAAATTTAACAAACTTGACTTTAAGCCAGCTGAAAGGAAATATTATTAAATCTATAGCTGTATGACGTGATGTGATAAAAATCCTTTGGTGTATTAGTATACTCCAGGAGCTAAATGTAATGTAAATAAAGAAGATAGCTAACTATAATGAATATGCAATGGTAAAAAATCTGTTTACATAGTGCTGGATTCTAACACTCTTACATTCACTTAGCATATTGCCTTGCAAATACTCTTACCGAGAAGTTTGATACCACTCTCCATGAAAAGCAGTTGAGAGCCTCCTGTAGTGTGAGTCACGTGGAAGTAACTCACTGTTCATCCTAAAGCAAAGGAGATGTAGCCAGGTCTACAGAGGCTGGCCAGAGCAAATTACCTTGAGCACAGGAGAGCCTGAGTGCCTCTCATGCTTCAAGAGAGAAGCAACATAGCAACATCAGCCTTTCTTTCTTCTCAGTTTGTAGGCAAAGAAATGATGGTTATTAAAAAAAAAGAAAAAAAAGGAAATTTAATTTGTTTAAACAAGACTTTGTGTAGTGAATGACATGGGAATTTGTACAATAGAGAGGAAAAGGCAGGCTAAAGAAAATGAGTTCTAATCATGCTCATATGGGATTAAATTTTACACTTGAAATCCAACTCTTTCTTTTTCTTTTTTTTTTTTTTTTAATTCTGTAGTTTACAATACGTTCGGTCTTTATGTCTTTGTATCCATAAATATACATGTATGATAATGACAGAGATGTTATACAAATTTATCTTTACAAATTACACATGGAAATTCATACATTCATATTATTTGTAATTAAATAAGATACACTTACTTTGTAGATGTTTAAATAACCAACTTCATTCTAAGTGCTTAGTATGTGTTAGCTAACAAGGGAAAAATGGACGTCCTTAAATCACTAAATGAAGGGGTTTATTTATTTATTTACTTGCTTACTTTTGTAAACAGAGAGTGACCTCTGTTGTTGTATATGATCAGCCTTCTGTCTTCTGAGCTGTTTCCTTGTCCCCCAGTTTCTTTTGCATTTTGCTGTGGGGAAAACCCTCTCAGAGGTGGCTTTTGTGCTAGAAGCAGCGTATGCAGCAAATCAGCGTTACACTATTAAATACTGCAAACCTCATCCTTCTTGTACAGTCAAACCACACATTTGCCACGAAATAACATGAACACAGACCAGTATGGCTGGGAAGAGCAAGTAAAAACTTGGAATGACTCTTGCTGGAAGAAGTGTCATTACTAATTAGTTTTCAGGAAAATGCAGGTGAGCTGAGGTTTTTTTTCTTTTTTTTTTCTCTTCTACTTCCTAAAGCATTTTGACTCTTTTCCTTTAATACATTTTGACTTCAGCCTCTTGCATTGCCCTGTGGTACCTTTGGTATTTCCTTTTATTTAAGATAAATATTTTATAGTGTATGGAGATATTTTTTCAATTTTTGAGAGTGAGGAAGGTTTTTTTAATGTATGGTGTAAACTGTTTACAGTAGTAGTTACAGGATTTCTGAGAAGTGCAAGGCATCTAAAGATAAATAAAACTTTCATTTCAATGGGTGTTGATCTCTGCAAGCTGGAAAGATTTGCTCTGCAGCTATTCCACTGTACATATACAAAATGTATTTGTAAGAACTTATCAACGTGTCATCATAATATCCTTAAACAGCCAGAATTTTGCAGCAAGAAGATTAGTGTTTCCACCTAGTGAGAGCCAAAGCAAACAATATAGGTACAGATGTAAAAATGATCAATAACTATCATCCCTCTGGTTCCATAAGCAAAAGAAAAAAAGAGAGGACATAACATTTGAGGCTTGACTGCTTCTCTAGCATCTGTTTATGATGGCATTTGAATAATACCAGATGTATGAGAAATACTAAAAGTTAGAGACCCAACAGCTCATGTCATCAGCTAGGCCAGTGAGGCGCGGGAGTAAGATCAGAGGCACAAACAGAAAAAATTCCAAGTCAAGCTCAGTCGCGTGCATAATTTCTCAAGCTGTTTTTAGGAACTCAGCTTAAATAACATTTCTAGAACAGTCCCCATTTTTTTCAGACTGAAAGGATTTTGATATTTTATCTAACTGAAAGGAAAAAGAAGCAATTCTTTTCTTTTTTTCAATTAAATTTTAGTTTCTGTTGAAGCGCAGCTTTGAATGAACTGACATTAAAAGAGAGACCACAGAACCCTGATTGCTCATGCTAAACTCAGCCATTTCAAACCAGAGAAAGATTTAAGAGAGACCCAAATGCCTTAAATTATTAAAGCAAGGAGAAGGTTAGCGTTTTTCTCAATTGAACTTTTTCTTTTATTAAACCCAGACACTTTGATCACTTTCTGTTCACCCACAAAATAAGAACAGCTATTATTTCTCTGGCTCTGCCTCAGTAAATGCCCTTTCCTCCAATTCAAATGACTGGGGAGGCTGGCAAATGATATGATGACAAAACTGTTTCACCTATCTTTCCATTTTTGAGATATACCTAAAAGAGGAGGAATTTTAAGAGATGTTCTGGCTATTTTAAGGATAATTTATAGACCAGAGGATTCTGTCACTTTTATCCCCACATCTGATGAGAAACATTTCCTTTCTTTTAAACAAATCAGCAGCTCCATTCATAGTATTTCTTCCAATAACAATTCCAGAAAACAATATATTGTAAATCAGAAATTCTGACCAGCTGCTAGTAGCTGAGGTAGACTCATATATGCATTCTCTCATAAGAAGCAAAACTAGACAGTTGCATTTGGGAGTTTTTTCTCGTTTGTTATTTGGGA
>VYXH01002580.1:131841-177412 GCA_013397275.1 Burhinus bistriatus | reverse complement strand
TGATTCTATGATTCTATCTTCCTAGACCTTTGTAACAGATTTCCTAGAGAAGACTGAAATAAGCCAGTGGCAGCCACTACAAATAAAAAAGCTCTGTACAGAGTTCTGCCATATCCTTGTGGATTTGCAGATCACCCCATGTTTCCAGGCAAGCTTTCAGAGACTGAACTGTGCAACAAATGATGTCTGAGGCCCTCTAGCCTTTGTGAAGTTTCTTCTCTCACCTCCGAGGCTTAGTTTGGCTGGTCCCACTTCTTTTCAGAGGATTCTGTTTCTGCATGAGCTGCAGGTTCCCAGCTGTTGCCTTTTTCTCTGTGTACAATTTCTGTGGTCTCTGGAGCCTACTTTCCAAACAGTGATCTTCCCAGAGCAGCAGCACTACTTCTGCTGTAGGGAGTCACATATGACTTAGTCTTCACAAGGACTTAATGGTGTTATGACCAAAGGGGCCATAGTGGGGTAAAGGGCGGGAAGGAACAGATGGCATAAATGCTGTCCATCATGTAGTCTTATTCTAGTCTTGCATTCTTAACCTGACAAATGTACCATGTTCTTTCTTTGGTATAAGTTGTTAGAACAAGGCATGTTTTCTTTGCTTGCTTTTAATTAATAGATTCCCAGATGTTACATATCCTGAGTCATGTTTAGACAGACATTGGGGCTTCTCTTAATTTCACAATGACCTTGATTTTTATTTATTTATTAAAGATACATGACCTCCAAATGAAAGAAAAGGTATTACGAGATTCCAGGAAGAAAGAAACAAGACCTAAGGTAGTGGAAGGGGAAAAAAAATCTTCTGTGTGGAAAATGCAAAGCATATGCCTGCAGTACAGATGACATCAGAATTATAAAGGTATGTCTCTATAGAAACCTACATCCATGAACACCAGGGAAGTCAGCATTATTAAACTAATGGCATTCTTATCAGTGTGGAAAGTAGGCTATTTTGTGCAAAATGGAGCAGAAAAAAAATCTGAGTATGTATCATATATTGAATAGATATTGTATATCAGGTATTCTTGACGATGTCCAAGGTGCACAAATATGTGATATGACAGGAATCACTTCAGTTTTCCTGAACCCCTTTCTGCTAGAAATTGATTTTTGTGGAAAACCATGTAATCTTCAATGACATAACCTACCACTGTAACTGCTGGATATTTACTTTCCCAATTAGTATAAGATTAGAAGTCTTCCTGCAGTGGAGAGATTTCTCCCACCATTTCTGTTGACTGAAAATTATCAGTACAAAGTACTGAGAGCAGCTCACTGTTCAGCTCCTTGGCTTATGGGCCAGTTTTCACTTTTGAAAGGCAAGGCAAACCATGGTTTTACAAGATGAGCCCTTTAATCCTTCAATATTACTTTGTTTTCCATTCTTTAGGTAGTTCACATTGTTTCTATGTATCTCATGGGGACATTTTTATTGTACTGTTTCTGAACTTCAAGAATTTCTCTGTAGGCCCAAGAAGCCAATACTCTGCACATGGAAAGTGATGATCATAAAAGAGAGCCTTTTCTGGGCAATTCTAGTTCTGAAATTTGTTCTTTCAAAACTTCTATTTGTGCTGCTCTGAAAAGTGCAGTTATGATGTGATAAGAGGCTTTAGGCCACAGCTGAGCATTACAGAGTGCTTGCCTTCAGGCACTTCCCTTTTTAGTCAAGAAAATATTTTTTTTGTTCTTACCAGCTGTTTTTGGAACATAAATGGAGTTCACTACTCCTCTGCACAGGCAAGGTCCACTGGCGAGGAGCTGGGAATAGCTCAGCCTTGTGAAAACCTAGTTACATTTCTTCTACAAATAACGAGGGGTATTTAAGATACACCTCTGAGTGTTACTCCATTTTGTGCTGCTGGCTTATCACCTATACCTGTGCAAATAAACCTGAGAGTTCAGAAAACTCTTCAAAAACTTTTTGGTTAGTACTCTGCAAACTCAGCTGAGTTCTATCATAGTTCAGCCTATATATTTAATGAAAGTTGCATTTCCAGGGGGAACTAGGGTTTTCAGACTCCAGCTCAAATGGTACACATGCATTCAAATTAAGTTGTTAAATTTTTTTGATCTTTGATTATACATGTTATAAACAACAACTGTAACTCCTTCACCTTGTTAGGGTTACTTTTTCTACCACTCCAAAGTAATTGCCTTACCCCTTATGGAAAGCTGGGGTCAGACAATTAAAATGACTGAGAAGCAGGAGTCTGTTGTCTGGATGACTCTGTTAGTTTTATGCACAAGGCTCAAATACTGCAAGTATGGTTTTTAAAGAAGCCAAGTAAGTTCAAATATGTGTAAGATGGTGACTGCTGATATATAGTAATTTTGGTTTTGATAAGCCCAGGCCTAGGCCTTTCTAGTACCCGGCATTTAATGAATNGGCTCAAATACTGCAAGTATGGTTTTTAAAGAAGCCAAGTAAGTTCAAATATGTGTAAGATGGTGACTGCTGATATATAGTAATTTTGGTTTTGATAAGCCCAGGCCTAGGCCTTTCTAGTACCCGGCATTTAATGAATGAGGAAAAAAAAAAAAAAGAGTGATGAGCCAAGGGGGCTGGAAGGTGAGCCTCCTGAATGACAGGAAGCACCTTATCAGGGAAATAGTATTTGTGACGGGAAGGGGAATGTCAGGAAAAGTGAGGAATGGTGTTTTTACTATTAAGCACTTCTCGCCTGTGTTGTTTCAGGAATCTCAACACACTGTCCTAGGAGACGCATTCAAGAAGTGTTACGTAACAAAGCCTCACCAGAAAGCAGTCCATTTTGACTGTTTTGAGAAAAAAAGCAAGATGTATTGCCAAAATAGTAGTTGCCAGCATGACTGGGGGATTACAGTGAAGTACAAGACATTTGATAATCTACCAGTGATCAAAATCAAAAGCTTTGTAGTAGAGAATGCTGAAACTGGGACACAAATGGATTTTCAGAAATGGAAAAATACTAATTTTTCTTTGAAGAATTCTGATGTTGAAGAAGCATCCAGTTGAACTCAGCATTTTAGTGAGTGTATCACCCTACTGCACTAAGCTGAAATAGTGGATTATCTATTTCCATGTAGAAAAAAATTCTTGTTCTTCATGCTGCCTGATATGCTAGGTCCCTCATCAGCATTTGGCTAGATTAAAAAAAGGCTAATATGCCCACTAAAAAAAAAATCTAGTATCTAATTAAATGTTTCACTACAAGTTTTAACATAAGCATGGACAAACAAGTGCTGAAGCAAGGATCTTAATCCTTGCTGCTATGAAGAAATTGGTCTGAAAAAAACAAAAATCAGGTTGAATGACTAAATAAACATCTAATTTTAGGTGACAGGCCACAACTTCAAGTATTTCTGTGTGAATCAGAATCTCCTTTGTTACCAGTAACTTCTGCTTGGATTGTACCTACATGCAGACAACATCGCTTATGCATACTGACACTTTAAGCACTACTTTAGCTACTTTTAAAGCTTTTTGAAAATTACTTTTAATGCTGTAGGCATGGTAGCACTGTTGTCTTCTATCACTGCATGTTCATCATTGCTGTTGCTGAAGTTGCAGAATGGCACCTTTCTACGCGTTGCTTAACTGAACAAGCCCCAGGGGGACAAGACAGCATGCTGTAAGATGGGTGAAGGCTTAATTTAGATGGTGATTAGCATTTACCCTGATGTCCTGTCTCATGAGTTGTGATCTGAAATCTCTCAAGACACTAATATTAATTCTGCAAATTTCCTGTCAAAGCTGATCTAGAATTGGAACAAAGTCTAGTCATTAGTGTGTTTAAATCCCTCCTTCCCACCCAGCTACCAGACTTCTCTCAGAAAAACAGAAATTGCTTACAGACACAGTTATGAAACTCTGTTAAACTTTAAAGCACCTTTGTTCCTACATATCTTCTACCAGCTTAATCTTCAATATTTCTGGACCCAAGATCAAATATATTTTCCATTTACTTTATGCATTTGATAGTGTAGTAAGGTACGTAAGTAGAAGAATTATGTGTCTGAAACACATGAAACTCTGAAGAAAACAAACAACCTTGAACAGGAACCTAAGTCAGAGCCCCAGAATTATTTAAACTACCTAAACCCTTGTCAGTGAGACTTGTAGTGTTCTTTTAAAAAGTGTTATGTGGCATTAAAAGCAAAACAACTTTTTAAGCACTGCTTCATGTTCCACCCCGGTCCACGTCTTTTACTGTGAAAGCTCTGTGCACTGTATGGGAAGCCTGAATCTTAGTCCTGTGCTTAGTTTTTATGTAGTAAGTTCGCTGTTCTTATAGCTGCTTCCAAAAAGGAAACACAGAACAATGGATAAAGATTATTTATGGTTGCATAATCCCTCCCCTCCAAAAATACTAGGTCCTGGCTCTCTCAGCTTGTCCTCTTGAGAGATGTTCCAGACCCTTCAACATCTTAGTGGGCCTCTGCTGGACTCGCTAGAGGAGCTGCTTGTTGTAATCAAGCCAGAATAGCCTGTTGCAGGACCAGTGCAATCTCTATGCCCTCCTTAAGCCTCTTGAATTCTTTCAGAACTATTTCATTGGTTTTTTCTAGATATAGCTGGAGCCAACTGCACTAGAAAAAGTTAGATTACTTTGAAAGAATTTCTCCACTATGTTAATTATTGTGGCAGTTGCTCTAAATAAAGTTACGAGTAAGAATTAGTACTATAACCTTGTTTATCTCTGCGTAAGAGGATATTTGTTATCACTGTAAACAGATTCATGTGGTATTGTGGATTCAGAAGTCACTGACTTCAATGAATGCATTAGTGTAATCACTGGTTGCTAACTGCCATACAAATTGCTGACAAGGATCTTGAAGTTGTGGTAGATTGTCTTCTTGAGGACACAAAACAGATGTAAGTACATCACAGCAGTATTTTGTTGGGTTACATAAGACTGCCAGTATCTGACAGTATTTGTATTCATCCTGTCTCATGCAGATTATTCGAAGAAACAAGAATTAAAAGCTGGAGAAGTCAAAACTTGTATGTCCCTGTAGGAGCAGAGTCAATGAGAAGAGTTTAAAGCCAAAGGTGTTTTCTGCATCTTGGTACTGATGACAACACGACAAAACCCACCAAACTTCTTGAAAATAAATTTAATTTTATCCATTAGAAATATTATCCCCAATAGGTCCACCTTTCCACAAAGGCTTTTAAACAACAAAGTTCACATTTTTTAGAATTATTAAACAGCTAAATAATTAATTTCAGTATTAAGATTCAGATTCTAGTCAACTGAATAAGAAAGCAAGTCAATATCAGGTAATTAGGAAGAAAGAAAAATTATTTTTTATACTGTCAGTTAATTTTTGGACCACTGATATGAGCATAGAACTTAACTTCAGAGTCAAACTAAATGGACCAAATATATGAAATCAGCACATGATCTTCAACAGTTCCACAGATTCCAGCAGTATTTTAATGACTTTTGTACTGTATTCTAAGGTAAGTCAGCCAACCACCATACAAAACAAATAATAAATGCTGTTTACTTTAATTGGGCAAGTGTGTCCAGTTTCCGGATACACAGAATAATTCAGCATTGTAAACAAGCCTTCTAATACAATCCATGAAAAAACTGTTCACTTTATGGTTCACGCTTTCAAATTTATGATTACCATAGTTTTATTGTGCTCACCAGAGGCAGGCTTGTACCTGGGCGTTTTTGCTTAATATTTTTGATTAGGATGCCATTTTACGGATCATGTAGTTCAGAATGCCGCCGTTGTGGAAGTAAGTGAGCTCCACATCAGTGTCAAATCTCATGATGACATGAAAGGTTTTCCCAGTATCCAGCTGTTGGGGTCAAAGAAAGTCATTCAAGCAGCAGAACCTGCCACATATTACATGAAATCATAGTAAAGTAAGGACTATTACGATACTTTTGCCATCTTAACCAATTGCGATAGAAAGCTACATCAGCATTTCTTTCCACACTAGGCTACAACCAGCTGCTTAAGAGGAAAGTGGTTTAAAACAAACTATACTAAACACAGTATGGAGACTCCTTGCATTGCATTTGCTGCCTTGGCTCATTTACATTTATTGTTTATATAAGCCTAGAGGCATGAAAGCTCACCATCCTTTCAAGTGGATATACTAATTCTTGGTGTTCTCCTACACAGTCATTCTTCTGGCCTAGGTACAACAGCAATACTAATTTCGTTAGCTTTCTTTGAGGCCTGGTGTTTGGGAATCAGAAAAGCACAAAGACAAGTGCATGAAGTGAATAAAACCATTGTGTTTTACTGAAGACACCCCTAGTCAGGTACTTCCAGATGAACGCGCAGTGTTCATCTGTGACTGATAAGCTGACGAACTCTTTGGGATATACACTTTCTCCATTTCAGGGCAGTTAATGAGGCACATGTAAACAACTATTGTTAGAAACTAATCCAGGTAGACCACCTGCATTAAATGAACATGCAGTAAGTAGATTATTTTGCCAACCGCAGTAAAAAAACAGATTTTGATGCTATTACTTTAAGTCAGTTTTACAGATGTTCCAATAAAGAATAAACAAAATTAACATTGATGCTAATATTTTTCAAAAAAGGGCATAGGTTTGGAGGCAAAGCTAGACAAAAAGCAGTCTTTCAAATACACAGCCTGAAGTTTAACTAGATTTTGTGCTGGGTATGTTTAGACTTCATTTTGAATGCTGCAGTGTACAATATTCTGTCAGTTGAATTGTCAATGAATTCTTTTCATTTTAAATTCATTTAAATAAATTAATTTAATTTAATTAATTTAATACTTACAGTTCACTTTTTATTGTGCTTCAACTGTTTAACTGAGACAGAAGAATTTATAGTGGACTTTGAAAGACTGGTTCAAAGTACAGGACTGCTTTGTGCCAAAAAACAGTTTGGGCATGCTGGTTTTTTATGCCATCATAGCAAATCCCTATTACAATGGCTCTTTTCATCCCTTTCACCATCTCAGTTCTTCTCCCTTCCTCAAGTGAGAGAAGCTTACTGCCGTATGAAAGCATATTATTTGAAGAGACAGTTAATTCTGAGTGAAATTACAATGATTCAGAAAGTTCAGCCCTTAGGTGTCTCATACCTTAATCTGGACATTCATCTGTGGTTTTAGTTTTTCAGGAATGATAATCGTGTAACGCTCCCGTCCAGTGAGTCCTAAAGTTCCTGCATCCTCTCCAGGTAAATACTGCAGAGGAATCACTCCCATCCCTACTAGGTTGCTTCGATGAATTCTTTCATAGCTTTCAGCAAGCACAGCCTTGACACCCTGGGAAAGACACAAAAGGTATAGTTATCTTCATAGTTCTAGATAGTCTTTCTGTGCTTATAGAAGTTGGTACGTTTGTGGTTCCCTCCATTTCATTTACCANGGCTGGCCTTGGTTGTTATAGCAATAAGGATAAGCAAGAGCCTCTCTGCATACCGTTCCTTGGCATCAGCTATAAACATGGGTCTTATCACTCTGAGAGTGAACAGTTTTCTGCACAACATGCTGTTAATTTCAGCAGTTAGAAGAGGCCTAGCTAAAAAGTAAAGTTACTGAACAAAATTAGTCCTGTTTTACCTCAAACCAGGACAACCAGCTACTGGTAGAGTCAGCAAGTCTGTCTGACAGTGGCTGTCCAGGATGACTTGATTATACGTTAACTTTCAAACACCTTTAAAAGAAATCTGATCCTCAAAAAATTACATAACACTTTGTCAGGAATCCTGCATCCTTCTTTAATGTGTCTCACATAGAGCCCCACTAGTCATCTCCGTAACTCTTGCTAATTCAGTGTTGCCCTCCTACACCACAAGCTCCAGGATGCATTTTAATTAATTTCTAAATTTTTACATATTAATACTGTTAAGACAAAAAAAAAATCACCACTGGAAAAAAAAACCCAAAACCAAAAACTTAGACAAATGTAATCTTAAACACCAACTCTCCTAAACTTTGTTTAATAATACACACACTATTGCCTTCACAAATTCCACACCAAGAAACCTTCAATCAGAGTTCGTGCTGGTAAACAGTGTAGGACAGGACAGACAAAGAATGAACCAGGTATTTCACTATATGTGCATTTCTATTAGGCTCCTATAACAATACTACTAAACATCCCTGAAATATGCACGGTGAAGCCATGCTAAATTTCATTGTCAGTGATACTACTTTTCTCTTACACTTTCTACGTTCCTTGATAAGTGAGCCGAAGGAGGCAGCTGGAAGCAGACCCAAGGTTTACTGGGTTATGGAAAGCAGAAGTAAAGAAACTGGCCTTTCTGGTGTAGCCTTGTGGATTTCTAGCTGAAGATCAGACAAGGCTTCCAGTCTGGACAGGTTCTATTAATATTATATATCTTTTACAACTCTGCTGCGGCTCTTGGAGGCAGCTGAGATTTCAAAATAGCTCTTGCTACTAAAAGTGAGAATGAGCTACCCAGGATGTTGGTCATAAGCTAGTCTTCCTGATAAGTGCACTTTTAAGTACTGTCCTCCTTCTAGTTTACTGTAGTTACTCACCAAAAGGAATGGTCCTTTAGCTGCCCAGTCTCTGGAACTTCCTGCACCATATTCCTTCCCAGCCAGCACAATCAGAGGATGCCCAGCCTGCTTATATCTTTCTGCAGCATCAAACACATCCAGCTGGAACAAAAATGCCAAACACTTTATATACTTTTTGGGGTCAGACTCACAGTTCCAGGAAAACAAAGAAAAAACTGTCCCCACATAAACAGCTCAAGCCCACACTTTCTGCCAAACAGGATATTTAAGGATATTAACCATACAGTGCTTTGTGGCTTCTAGCCTGATCTCACTCTGAACACAAACCTGCACCTGCCACTACTGTTTCTACAGCGCTTATACTCGCCACTGATACGCCTGGTAGCACCACATTACGTAGGTATGTGTGACCTGCTTCCCTAGGACAATACAGCTCCTGTCCCCTCATTAGCTTTACTTAAAAAACACTTAAGTAAATGACCTAAGCGGTAAGAAGGAAAGCCAGTACTAAATCCACTCTACTGTCAATGAGCCTCAGTTTAGAGCAGCATGTGTACTTACAGTTTCCCCAGAAGGGAAATGGACAGTCTGAGGTCCTTGTTTATCAATAAATTTGTTCACCAAGCGAATGTTTGCAAATGTTCCTCTGGCCATGACAGCATCGTTCCCTCTGCGGGAGCCGTAAGAATTGAACTCTCGAGGAGTCAAGCTATTAAGGGAAAAGAAAACAAAGGAAAAAAGGAAACTCTGTTGTTTTTAGACTGAAGCGCTCTATGCTTTAAAAAAAGAAAGTAATGAACTGGTGTTTCTGAGGCAGGTATGTACACAGTTCCCATCATGGCAGTAGCATCCAGTTAGCCGACACTTTTAAGATTTTTTGAAGGAAAAAAAAATAATAAAAAAATAGAAGCTTGCCTACAGCTTGGTCACAGAAAGCATCTTCCATAGTATTCTCATCCCTTGCCCTAGAACACAGTATTTGACAGTGATGCAAGGATATAGTTCATGTTAGGTCAGAAGACGCAATACAATTCTTTTCTCGATAGCTGGCTACTGGAAATCATCCTCGTTATTCATATTACCATAGTACCTTGAACAAAGGTAGAGACACCACTGTGCTAACATCCAAAAGGCAGAGAGAGCCCCTGCTGCAAGTTAGAACTACAGAAGAAAAAGTTCATTTGCAAACAGAGATATGGGAATGAGGGGACACTCCAGTCTAACCAGGAAACAAAACATGTGCTGGAATGTGACAGAAAATTGGACTGTTTTCATTGAGCTACCTCCAAACAGCAGCTATGACATGCAACATCTGTTTTGTAATGTGTGTAGGACTATTTCAAAGTGACTGACAGCAGAGGGCCCAAGAGCCCAGAGCAGATAGTCTGCAGTAGATCACACTGTTTTAATCAATTTCCTCTCCAGAATTATTACATCTAGTGAAAATATTTTTTTTCTATAATGTCAGTGCTGTTCCTCAAAACACCACCGAAGCTGTAAGAAGTGCTAAACAAGAGAATAAAAGTGTTCTATTTATCTGTGAAGACTAAATAGGGCAACTGAGCAAGTCCTGGTCTTGCCTTAAGTTGAACCCACAGTACTAAACTGACACACTGGCAATAGAAAAATCCCAACATTTTACAGCAGCTTGGATTCCCAATCACAATAGCTTTGCCAGTTTTTGCAGCTGCACTGAAATCTAAACTGCTGGATGTTCTGTAGCTGCTGATAGCCTAGATCTATGAAATAGTTGCACATGATAGAAGAAGTGAGTATAAAATAAGTTTTTCACATTAAGGACCATGATCATTTTGCTTCGACAGGGAGGCAAATCTTGATTTTGTTATTTATGAATAGACTTACTGCAAAAAATAGCCTCAAAGTTATCTTCCCCTCTCTCCATACAAAGGTCTTCAGCTCTCCAGTGTAATACACGTGCATACTCTATGCAAGTTCTTACACTTGGTGAGAAAGAAATGCTTTTCTTTCTTCTTTTATATATTCTCCAGGCATCCGTCAAGGTATACAAGCGTATGTGAACAGACAGCAGATATGTGTGCCTGTAACATGGTATAGTAGCTGTGGCTTGTTTCCCCTTCCCAATTTATAAAAAGAACAAGAAACAGTGCTTACCCTCTGCTAGTCAAGTAACGGGCTGCAGGACTATTTCTTGCTATATTCCCAGCTGGAGATATGTGGTCAGTTGTCACAGAATCCCCAAAACTCAACAGGACGTAAGCGTCTTCTATTGTTTTCGGGGTCTGAAGAGCCAAAGTCTAAACCGTCAGAAATACAAACAGAATCATTAAAATACGACACAGAATTCCTTTACCTTTCTCAAAACTGCAAATTGCAAAATAAAGTCTCCCATTTTATCTAAGTTAGAAGAAAGAAAAAACCCCAACCCTATTAAAAATGTTTATGTTCTTGAACAAAATATGATGTCCTGGCTGTCTGTCAGGAAGTTCATGCATGGAGAAAACAGATGAAGCAAAAAAATTAGCTGAGGCTTCCTGTGGTACATGCATGAACGCAGATGAAAAATCCAGGATTCCTAGATACCTGCGTGCATTGAAATCTGCATTTGCTTTTAAATGGTACTGAAATAGCAATCTGAACACTGAACTATTTGGTGCAAAATGCAGACAAAAAGAATTGTGGGTTTCATTTCCCATCCGTTTCCTTGACTTGCCCTGTGACTATTTAAAGGTATTTCAGCTTAAAAGGAAAAGGAGACTTTTCAAAAGCCCTGAAGTGACAGGGAATCCTTACAATTTTTAGATTCACTCATGCCTTTGTATTAAAATGAATACAATAGTGTAATTCTAACATTCGAGAACCAAGGCCTCAATAGGCTCTGATGGATGTTCCCAGGCCCCCTGAAGTGGCTTTGCTTCACCTTTAACATTAGTCAAGGTCACTACACACTTTGGCTTGATGCAAAGGGAAAGCATGCACATACCAGACCATCAAAGAAAGGTGGAGACTTGATGTAAGTTGACTTGGGATTCCAAGTATATAGTTTATCTGAAGGAGCATCTAAGGCATTCCAAGATTTGTTTACTGTCTGAAAAACACACAAAAACATCCCAATTATTTCTAAGTTTTCAGAAGCAATAGAATTACTTCAGAATCCAGGTAAAATTACACATTTGACTTCAGCAAAAGCCTTGTGTATTTCTTAAAGCACTTTGGGAAATACTTATGACAATATGTTCAGGTTGTTTTGGTTTTGTTTTTTGTTTGTTTGTTGTTGTTTGGTTTGTTTTTTTTTTTTTTTTTTTTTTTTTTTTTTTTTTTTTTTTTTTTTTTTTTATTTATTTATTTATTTATTTACAATTCTATCTGTTAAAAGAGTTAGGAAAACCCTCACTTCATTACAAAAGGAGAGCTGCTCACCCAGTTTTCTGACAGTAACCTGTACTATGTACACAGATAAATACTCGTGAGAATTATAAAGTGTTATCAGTAACCTTAAGAAGCTTTCCTAACATATGAACCTTAAGAATATTTTGTTTCAAGACCTGAGAAAGGCTTGCAGGAAGGCATTACCAAGCACAAGTTTTTTTCTGATGTGAATGCTATTAAGTAATGCCAATGAATTTTATGTCACCTGAAAAAAACCCAAACCCCTGTAGAGCTGGAATATCTCACTTTCTAATATTGGCCTGAAATGACTGTTTAAAACACATCAACTATATGTTACATTAAAAAAATCATTAAGGAGCAATTTTCATGACACAACTGTCTGCAAGAACCAATTAATTAACCAGAAACCATTTTAAAAAGATAAATCTCATCTGAATACTTGTCAGAACAGAAGCAACAGCAATAGAAGGAAAAGGTTTGTTTCATTGTCAATACCAGCCTATTTAACATCTTCAGAATAGCACAGTACATCAATCAAAGTACTGCCCAAGGCATTAATTCACCTCTATTTTTTGGTAGACCTCCTTGAACATCCCAGGAATAACAAACTGACGCTCAACAGCCTGAATCTCATTTCTTGTTGGCCAGATATCTTTCAGGAAAATCTTCTTCCCCGAAGCATTTATTCCTGTAGAAAAAGGGTATTGTTATGTTTGTTGCAAAAGTTTTCCATTAAGAAAGAAAGAAAAAGTTTATCACGGTGTCCTTAGGTATGTGTTCCTTCTAACCTTGTCAACACTTATGAGACACATTTTATTTCCCATACAAGGGTCTGACAGAAGAGGGCCTCGTAAACTTGATGATGCCTGTACATACACTTTCTTGTGTGATTTCCAATGGCCTTCCAGAATAATTTATAGAATAATTGAGGTTGGAAAGGATCTTTGAGGGTTGTCTAGCTCAACCACCTGCTCAAAGGAAGTCTACTAAGTCAGGTTGCTCATGAGGGACTGCCACCCAGATATAACCAAAAAGAAGCCCCTGTGGAATTAGAATACTGGTCAGGCTTGGCTTTTCCCTTTCTCCATCACACAGACTCCTTGTTGCCCTGTTTCTTAACAACTGCATGCTTTGTATCCCAGAGGTACTCAGTCATCTGAACCACGTCCCTAGGACAAATGTTTCTGAAGAGCTTAATTCCAACCAATTTAGTTTATAAGCTGTGAAAAGAAGCACTCTGATGCCATCTTACCCAAAGGCTCTTTCTCAAAGTCAATCCGGATAGTCCCTGCAATTGCATAGGCTATTACCAGTGGCGGGGAGGCTAGGTAGTTAGCACGGGTGTTGGGATGGACACGCCCTTCGAAATTCCTATTGCCAGACAGCACACCCACCGCTACAAGGTCTCCCTGTAAGACAGAAAAGGTAGCTGAGGTGCTTGCAGCCTCCACACACACAGGAGGTCTGCAGAGCTGCACCACACTGCAACATCAATGACTGGACAGTCACAGAACAGCCTTCCAATCAATCCCAAAGCACTTCCCACAGAAAAGAGAATAGACTGAATTTACTTTGCACACAGCTGACAGGAGTTAGTGCACAATATAACACAACTCAGAACAGCACACAACAGAGAATAGCTTACCTAAATAAGCTGCACAGGAAAAACTGCATACCTGTGTAATGGCCTCAACAACAGGCTCTGGTAGGGGTCCACTATTGCCAATACATGTCATACAGCCATAACCCACCACATCAAACCTAGACAGAGCAAAAAATTGATCAATGAAGAAAAAACTGTTTGGGAGCAAGACATTTAACCCCTTAGCAGTTGGCCAAGGTTACTTTCAGAATATGTACTGTTTTAACAAATGAACTGCTGCCAAAACCAGCATTTTTGAGAATGCTCGATTTTTATCATTGCAGTGACTATCCGTGCACACAGAATAAAAATCTGGGAAATGTGTTACCTAGCAAGATGAACTACAATATAGTGTCATTTATGCTATTTTAAAACCATTAGTCTTGAAAAATAACCCATTTTCCTGCTTAAGAACATGAGTCTTCAAGAAGCTACAGCAGGCAACAGGCCTTCTCTCTCATTTGCACAAAGCCAGCACAACTGCAATGCATTAACTCATGCAGGATCATGCTGTAGCGTACCTGCCACATCTTTTAAGCTGCACAGAGAAATAGTTATTCTATTGCATTGCTTGTTGTCAATGCTTTTAGTTAAGCAGCCATAGGACAACAGTAAGAAATGCACTCTTACCCTAGTTGGGAAAGGTAACTCATAACTCCACTCTCCCTCAGATAGTAAGTGACAACGCCGCTTCCTGGGGACAGGCTAGTTTTAATGTATGGCTTCACTGTCAAACCAGCTTCAACAGCTTTCTTAGCAAGCAATCCTGAAAAATGCAAAGGATAGTTGCAGTTTTTCCTGGAAGTGGGACAGTTTGGTGGATCAACAGGTTAACAGAAGTACCATTAAATAACTAGAATATCGAAAGGGCTGTATTTCCAGCACTGAAACGGTACAGTGAGCCAAAAGCACTAATCCCAGAATAACCAGCTAAAGCTCAAGTGCTCTGTTGAACTGTAGATCCATTCTGCAATTTCTCCTCCCCTGGAAAATTGCTCGAAGTTGCATATAACAAGATGAACTCACACTGGGGCAGCGCATAGACATTCAAAACTCAGAACAGTATTTGTAAGACAAGCGTCTTACAAGAAATGCAGTGAAGAATTGTTAACTTCCCGCTTATGGTGGTCTAGTGACCCAGTGCTGAAATAACTGCCAACATACGACTTGCTGCTCTCAGAAGCAGATGGCTATGAGAGCACCAACTCTGGCCCTTGTCACAAACAAGCTATCTCACCATCTACAGCTTGTGGCAGGAGTGCTGTTTTACCACTCCTGGATTTGTAACACGCATAGAGATGTTTTAGTGGAGTGTATGTTACCAGAAACATATTTAGCCTGAATTTCTTCCTTTTAAATGAAATGTCCATACACAGATGAACATTCACAAAACAAGTCCCCTCCAGCCCTTTCCCAGGATGGACATAAAAGAAGCAGCAGCTATGCAAACTATGCAAAACTTGACATTCCCATGCCTCCTCATTCTCTCTCACACATCCACTTAGATAAGGAAATATACAGCAGCTCTGCTTTGATCCAACATCATCTCCAACAGGAAGACATCAAACTGGTTTTATCATCATACAAAGATGATTAGGGGGCTGGAACACCTTTCTTATGAGGAAAGGCTGAGAGACTTGGGTCTTTTTAGTCTGAAGAAGAGAAGAATGAAGGGGGATCTCATCAATGCTTATAAATACCTAAAGGGAGGGTGCCAGGAGGATGGCACCAGTCTTTCTGCAGTGGTGCTCAGTGATAGGACAAGAGGTAATGGGCACAAACTTGACCACAGGAAATTCCATCTAAACATGAGTAGGAACTTCTTTCCTGTGAGGGTGTCAGAGCCCTGGAACAGGCTGCCCAGAGAGGTGGTGGAGTCTCCAACTCTGGAGACATTCAAAACCCTGCCATCCTGTGCAACCTGCTCTAGGTGACCCTGCTCTGGCAGGGGGGTTGGACTAGATGATGTCCAGAGGTCCCTTCCAACCCCTGTGATTCTGTCTTTGCCAGCTGTTCCGCAGCTGTGTTAGACATGAGCTGGTGACCTCCACTTTTAAGTGAAAAGGCTTACACTGATAGATTTGGAGGCCTAAAGGTAAGTAGGTGAATCTAAAAAAGCAGTCCTATTCCTGAAATTGCTGAGGCTCCTTAGCTTCCAGAGGAAGCTGTTGAAACTGGTGTTCTTGGATACTTCTGAAAACGTGAACATGAACAATCACCCTAGGACCCAAGAGCCTGACAGCCTATTTGAAAGCGTTGGCTTCTGTTTTCCTGTCAATACCAGTTCTGAAAAGAATGCAGGTCAAACTCTAAAAACCGGTAAGGAAATGCCAGAACTTAAGTTGCTTTGAGCAACCTTAATCCAACATCTTTGAAAAGTTAGATTAGGTTGTCAAAGTTACTACAGCATACACTCACTATCCCCACAGACACACCGCCCCTGCACATCATTTAGTGCACAGGACATACAGTAGGAGTTGGAAACAACTATTCATACTTTGGATTTCTTTTAGCTTGGTTACTTAGCATGGGAGTGCTGTATGTTTTATTTACTTTCATTTCAAACCCTACCCTGAAAGCCAAAATATCGTGTTTCTTGTGGGTATCTTGGAGGTTCTCAACACTGTAGTGCACAAACAGTTTCCGGAGACTGACAGAATTACTTTTCCTCTCCTTGTCAAGGTCAAAGAATGAGCGCCGCTGTCCAGAAAGGCAGCAAAGGTAAGAGTACCCACTAAATCTGAGTGCATATGCTGAGATCCTTAGACTACATTCTTTAGGCTGCTGTGCATTAAGTAGTAGCAAACATGTTCAAAGTACCAACTTCACTTGTATCTGCAAAGCATTCTACACTTTAAACTCATAGAGCTATTAAGCCAAGCAGGCTGAAAGATCAGCATCCCCACTGCCACAGAGAGGGTTGAAAATGCACGCAATTAGCCTGGGAGCCAAACACTTGAGGAAACTATATCCGAAGCAGGTGGCACAACTGAGAGATACACCCACATAGAACCAAGGGAATACGACAGAGCAAAGATCTGTCTGGAAGAAACCTACTTCTTGATCCTTAGAAGAAAGAAATAAGGCTCTATTTCTGTGATCATGATCAGGATGGATCTGAGGAAAGAAGTATGCTAATTTGGCTGTCTTGTCAAGGGCAAGTGAATTGGGAGACTTTGTTCAATTCTGTTCCTCTCAAAGAGGTAAGAAATAGAGCAGGTCTCTCCTTCGCTTCCCTTTCCACCCCACATCTTAGTTTATGATGGACTTTGTCCCTGTTGTTAGGAATTAAAAGACCTTTTGTGCCTGGGAAAGCGGTGAGCAGCCAGTACTGCAGAGTACCCAAAGAAAAACACTAGCCCAAGAACAGGTGACAACACATGGACAAACACAAAGTGATAGCTATCAGAAGTTGTCCACAAGCCAAGATCTTCCCAGCATCACACAGGAACAAAGGAGACAAATTCTGTGACTTCAACCAGTAAGTAATCCTCTCTGGTCAAGGGCCCTTGCATTGCAAATTGCACATCCCTTCTAACCTTTGTAGAAAATAAGCCTGCATCCTACAAACAGTCTGACAGTCTAGGAAGCCCTAATGCAGTGATGATCTTACAGTGACAGATAACATCTATTTACATGTTTGTGGAGGAGAGAAAGAAATATGTGAGCATGTAGCCAAGCACCTGGGAAAGAGGGCTGAACTGGGGTAGCTGACACTCTTCATTCATATTTTGTTGCCAGAAGCATACATTTGGAATGAGAAATGTTCTGCCCAGACTAGCCAGGTTAAAAATGAACAACCCCCTAACCTGAAATTTAACACAATAAACTCAGACCAACTGTTTTGTAGTATTTGAATGGTGATAAGTAAGAAAGCGGAAGGTACAAGGCCCATCTCTGACCACTTCTTGGATGCAGTTAAGATGTAAATGACAAGGCTCTGAAAGATGACAGTCCCTGAGAACATAATTTTCCTCCTCTACTCACCCCCCACATGCCGTGAGACTCTTGCTGTAACAACTCGAAACACCTCTAGCTAAGTGTGTGTTTTGTACTCTGCTGCCAGATTAGAGCACCTTCAGACTTAAACCCATAGATCATTCTTCACTGTCCCTCTTCTTGTGGTTCTGACTTTCGATAGCCTCTTCTCAGCTCTATGTAACAGCTTCTGTGCATTTAAACAAATGTGAGAGGTGCTGGTTAATTCAGTTCCAGCTTGCCCTGTAGAGAAGACAGTGCAGGAAAAATACATTTTCTTCAACCCACATTTCCAGCTACCATTTCCAGAATTCCTTCTGCTGCCCTCAGGGACTAAGCTCAGTTTTAGCACTCCAAATGACAAAAACAGCACTGTGCATGTAGAATCACATAGTGTTGTATTTGTCTTTGGGACACACAGCCAGAGCCATAGAGAAACTACTGCATATTAAGCAAATAAACTTACCTGCTCCCAACATAACTGAGGGGTTACTGGTGTTTGTACAGCTTGTAATGGCAGCAATCACTACTGAACCATGAGCAAGCTCGAAGTCACAGCCCTCGAAATTAAATTTGACTATGCTGTTGTGTCGGTCTGGGGCAATTTGGAATCCCTTGAATCCTTGCTGCAAGAGGAGAAAGTAAGAATCAAAAGGATGTAGTTAATATAAATATTTTGACTGGAAATTCGTATGGGCTGGGAATTTCACAAATGAGGAGCACCTGTCAGTCACAACCATGCTTGCACTTTTAGGTCTCGTGGTGAAAGCTTGCATCTCTGGTCAGGCAAAGCGGTAGACAAAAATTATTTTTCTGGGGTCTATCCTATTCTCTTGTTTGCTAGTAAAAGAGGCAGCCTTTGCAGCAAAATGCATTTGTGTTTTCTTCCTGCAAGAATATGTCCTTCTTCAGATATCTCAGATGTTTCTTGCTCCCACATGGTCCAGATTCCTGACCACATATAGTCTTTGTTACACAAACTACTCCTGAGATTTTAGCCGTAACACATAAGATTTATATGCTATGAATATCAAACAGCTCAAACTTACACTAAGAGCTGACTTGAGAGGAAAAAGCCTTACAGTTAAAAAAAACAACAAAGAGCAAGAAGGCACTGTTCACACCATGAAAAATTACGCTTAGAGATCTGAACGCGTAAGGTCATTTAATGGAGTTTGGACCATGTAACAAACCAAGAATTGTTGGGAATTGCTGTAGTTTAGCTTTCTTGATTTACATCACTAGAGTTCTGTACTGCCTTTAACAAGGGTTGTTACTGTATCAGGTAAGGATTCAAACTGATTTTGGAAACTTAAGTGTCTGGGTACATTAATTCAAATTAAAATCCTGCTCTTCTTTCAGCTGGATGATGTAGACAGAAGTCTTCTTTTCTGTCTTTACCACCACATCAAAGAGTCATGGAGACACATGCAGTTCTGATTGGCTGAATAGATTCAGTACTGAATGCAAAACTACGTTGGGGAGCTCAGGACATAACCTGCTTGGAAAGCTGAAGAGCTGGGCAGTTAGCACAGGGCTCAGTGCAGTAGCTACTTGGTCCACTCTACTAACAACACCCCTTGTGACTAGTTCACAGAAATCCGTAGTGTATGTCAAAACAATGTTAGGCCTAAGACTGATCTAAAAATCAGAAAGAACTCTACTTCAATAGGACATGAACACCTTCATGTGAGAGAAGCATCGCTCCAACTTTAAACTATCTATTGTTGATGTCATCTTCTAAACTGCATTCAAATATCCTCATTTACTTTTCAGTAGGCAAACAACACACAAGTTAACCCTAGAATGTAGTTCCTTAACACTAGACAACTTTTAGAAGCATTTATTAGTTTGTATGTCCAAATGTTCCCAGTCCCTACCTTGGCTCCCAGACAAGTCTCAAAGTCATTCTTCATATCTGACACAGCAACTTTGTCCTGAGGTCTTTTTGGTCCACTGCAGCAAGGCACGACAGTATGGAGATCCAACTCAACAACCTATTCCGCAAGATGAACAGAGTGGTTCAGCACTGCATGACAAGTTGAAGCCAGTTAAGCCACAGTTATGCTTACCTCTGCTGTTCAACAAAGGCTACGTCTGCACATCTTTATGTTTGTTTGCAGAAATTATCAAAGAGAAGGGAAAGATCAGAAGAAGGGGAACAGTTCTACTTTTAGACCCTACCAGCTCCCAAGTATGGCTCTCAAAAGTACCCCAGCTATTGAAAACCCAATGTGTGACCAAAGCCTCTAACCAATACAGAGGATTTTGAGAATTATGTCTTTTCACATGCTAGCAGCAGGGTCCTCTTCAGGAAACAATGATGTGAAGAAATCCTGCTTCTGGCATAAACCAAAGCAGACTATTCTTCTTGGCCTTGGGGAGAACGTTCAGTCTATTATGAAACAGAGATTATCATACTTTCCTGTTCCTCACCCATGTCTGAACTCTGTTTTTACAGTGTTCTGCATCTTTTCATATTTACTAACATTTTTGAATAATCATGCAAACTTGAACAGAAGTTACAAGATAAATTCTTACTGTAGAGAAAATCAGGAATACTCTCGAGTTTCCTGGACACAGAATAAGATCTTGATTTTCTTGCCTAGAAAACGGCTTGTGTGGTCTGCGGTTACCACATAGAGCTTCCAAGTGTCCTGATTCACACAGTAAACTAAGTTGCAGAAGAAGGGTAAAACTGGGACAAGGCTTACACAGACAACATCCATACTATCTTCATAGCTGTGTTTGAGTCTGGACTGGAGTTCCCAAAACTACAGGGATCAAATTGCACAATCTGCAATAGCTAGAGCTCAGTTGAGAGCCAATTTATACCTATGCCCAAGTTTTCACACCTGGAAAGCCAGCTGACTCATTTCACTGGGCCCTAGCTAAGACAGCCTCTGTGCACCAAGCCAAAGGATAAGGAGTCCCTTGACTAGTTCTTGGTTTCTGTGAAAAACACACAATTGTCACATTAAAACAGGGCAGGGCATAAAGCAAGGAGCCAGAAGACAGAGTAGTTTCTAACCTGTGTGAAGTCCGGATCCTGAGAGGAGTTCTTGAAATCTCTTAGCATTCCCACAGCCTCAAGATACTTTTTTGTGCACATAACTTTATCTTTATCACGGCCTATGGTGAAAGCCAGATATAGCAAAAACAAAATGCAAATGAAACTGAGGAACTACTATGTGACAGAAAAAGAAAAAAATGTGTAACAGGCTATTTCACTGTTCACACTATATATTGCACTACAAGACCCTTTCAGCACAAATATTAGAGACTCACTAGAAACAAAGTGAGTGAGCAGACTTAGCGGCTTTTGCAGAAAAAAACCTTAGGTTCCTGCATCTGTCGTCTGGACAAGCCAGATTTGGGCAGGGCTAAGCAGGCAGTTAGCTGTGAAACAGTCTAAAACTCAGCTTTTCCTAAACATGGACCCTAAGAGCAAGAAACAGCCTGAATTAGCAGGTACGGATAAAAAAAGCACTCAAGTTCAGAAGGCTCCACCTGATTCAACCCCATCGGTGACTACACCATGTAGACCTGGAGTCCTTGCTTTCAATTACACCTTTAACTTGTGGTCTTTTCTTACACTCACCAGTCTGTATCAGGTACCCAATGCTAATATCATCCACTGGGAAATAGGCAGCTGTTGCTCCATACTCTGGACACATATTGGCAATGGTGGCTCGGTCAGCAATCGACAGCTGGGCTACACCAGGACCAAAAAACTCGACGAATTTACCCACAACTCCAACTTGGCGAAGGTGCTGTTATAAAAATACAGGGCCTGTGTCACCCGACCTGAGCATGTATGTTATGAAATCTAGCTTTTGACTTCAGTGAAACCTTTTTCAAAGGTTTATATAGCCATTTGAAACCAGGAAGCTTTGGTAAACTACATCATGAAGATGAGGACACAGAGATGTAAAGTTTCAATAATAAGGTACAATACAGGGATGTATTCCTTCTAAACTAGCTCTTCTCATTTAAACTAGAGTCTGCCTTAGAACAACTGTATTTTTCTGAGGACCATTTTCTAAGGAGAGAACAGTATGGGCTCTTTAGCCAGCAAACGCAGGAAGATGGGGAAACAGGAAGAACCAACTGCACAAGTACATGAATCAACCAACTGCACAAGTACGTGAATCAAACTGTAAATGACTGAACACACACAACACCTAGATGAACTCATAACAAACCATTGGCTTTCCTCATTTGGAGGTTCTGTCTAGAGACAGCATCCCATGGTGAACGTGTACCAGATTTCTGACCTCCAACAACATTAATGCTGACCCAGTAATACTCTTCAGTCACAATCCAGAGAGTGAATAAATGTATTATGAACATATGACATGTAAGCCAAACACTTGCAGATCAAAGAAATCAGACTGCAGCGCTTACTGTCTGTTTTCAGGTTTTACATTGCCTTATTTTAAGTGGGGACTTCAAAAAAGAGAATCAGCATGTTTCTTTTGAGGCAGTACAGAAACAGGATCCTTTTACAAGCACTGTTGTTCCAAAACAGGTCTGCACACAAGGATTTGCACAGGCCATGAGATATCAGCTCTCTGTTCTATTTTGTCTGGCTTCTGGGAAACAGATTTGCCTAGCAAATTTGCAGTTGTCCTTGGGCAGCTGATTCCAACACACACAGGGCAATAAAGCTTAGAAGAAGTCCAAAATGACTACATGGAAACACACACAGGGCTCCTAAGCATGCAGTACAGTGGCTCTGTCCTACAGAACAGGTATAGCTTCCAGCAGTACTGGCAAAACAGCAAAAACGTTCATTACCTTGGTAATGGTGAGCACAATGTCAGTGGATGTTACCAATGGCTGAGGGTTTCCTAGCAGCTTATAGCCAACCACCTCAGGAAGCACCATGCTGATCGGCTGGCCCAACATCACTGCTTCTGCTTCAATGCCACCGACACCTGTATGCAACAGGAGTATACAATACAACTACTCAGAGACAGTAAGGTATCAAAGATAAACCCATGAAGTACAACTGACAGATGATTTCTTGATTTAAGGTGTGAAAGGGGAGAGAAATCAGACAGCCAGGGGGCTTAGCCTTCTGCTAAGAAGCACTCCTTATCCTGCTTCAGTTTCTGCAAGGTTGGGCTTTTTAACTTCTTTCCATTTCATACCCTCATCCTTGTTCCTCAGCCATTAGATAGGATATTAGGTAAATCTACCTAACTTACTCTGAGGATGCCTGGCTTTTACAATAACAGACGTAAAAGTTTTATTTAATGACAAATATGCAATGCAGAAACAAAGAACAACTGACATGGCATTAAACACGGTGTGCTTGAGTGAAATGTATGTAGACCATGACTACTTGTCACCAAACAAAAATGTAAAAGTTATTTTGAAGGAAGGAAAGATTATTAGAGTCAAGAGTATAGACTGTTCTAAAGAATACTAACAGAAAAGCTACTTGTTAAGACAGAAATAGTTTCCTTATGTCTATTAAGTTTCAACAGGGCTTGGGCATGTGCAGGTGGGACCCTTTGTGTAAGCACACCTTCAGTATTAAAGGAAAGCAATTCAAGTGACTACTTCATTTTGCTAATTTAATAAGGTAAAGTATCAAGATGTCACAGCCATATGCAATCTAAAAAACCCATGATGTTTACTAGCAATTTGGCATTAGGCAGCAGTTTTACAGCTTTTTACCCGTAGAAAGTCCCTGTCATGTTTATCTTTCACTTTCAAATCTCCTTCTACCTTTTGTTTAGCTTAATTAATACTGAGCTAGAACAAATTACCTGTAATATTTCCTTATGCATGCCAAACCACTACTCCTATGCTTTTTCCCCACTTAATCTAAAAATGGTTCTGAAGAATAATTTCCAATGTATTTTATACAAAATCATATACTTATGTTAATTAAAAACATAAATCTCTGACAGATCCAAATCATGTGACTTCTTTCACTAGGTGTTGAATCATTTTGAAACAGTCAAGTTAGTCAATGTCACAGGCTGGAGTGCTGGGCAGAGAAGAACCTAATGAGGTTCAACAAAAGCAAGTGTAGGGTCCTGCACCTGGGAAGGAAGAATGCTCGGCACCAATATAGGCTAGGAGTGGACCTGCTGGAAAGCAGTTCTGAGGAGAAGGATCTGGGGGTCCTCGTAGATGTTAAATTATCCATGAGCCAGCAATGTGCCCTTGTCGCCAGGAAGGCCAATGGAATCTTGGGCTGCATAGGGAAGAGTGTGGCCAGTAGGTCGAGGGAGGTCATTCTCCCCCTCTACTCAGCACTAGTGAGGCCACAACTGGAATACTGTGTCCAGTTCTGGGCTCCCCAGCTCAAGCGGCAAAGGGAACTACTGGAGAGAGTCCAGCGTAGGGCAACAAAGATGACTGGGAGATTGGAGCACCTCCCTTCTGAGGAAAGGCTGAGAGAGCTGCGACTCTTTAGCCTGGAGAAGAGAAGGCTGAGGGGAGACCTTATTCTTGCTTATAAGTGCTCATAAGGGTGAGTTGAAGGAGGATGGAGCCAGACTCTTTTCAGTGGTTCCCAGTGACAGGACGAGGGGCAACAGGCACAAGTTGGAACACAGGAAGTTCCATTCAAACATAAGGAAAAACTTCTTTACAGTTAGGGTGACAAAGCAGTGGAACAGGCTGCCCAGGGAGGTTGTGGAATCCCCTTCTCTGGAGATTTTCAAGACCCGCCTGGATGCAGTCCTGAGTTATGTGCTCTAGGCATTCCTGCGTCAGCAAGGGAGTTGGACTAGATGATCTCTGGAGGTCCCCTCCAACTCTGAAAACTGCAGGATTCTGTGACTGACGGGCACATACGGTATAGACTATGCCCAACCATACTTTTCAAATTCTGGAGAAAAATGAGGCTAAGTTTACAGACACACTCTTTCAAGCAGCTATTGGTGTTGCGACATCATCTAAATGACGATTCTATGTGTAAGGTGCAACCAAATACAGAATAAAAGAGACACCTCTTATCCCAAAGACATCATGGTTTTAAATAAAGTGAACTTGTTTACATTTGTATTCCAAGCCAGCAGGAATTCTTCCACCCTTGATAGAACATCTCAATTGACCAATATGGCTACAGTAGCACAGGTGGGGTAGAAAAACTACAATGTCTACTTCTATCACATGTGGTACTCAGAACTTGACAAGCATCTTTGTGAACAACTAGCAAATGCTGTTTAAAAACACAAGGTCTTATGTATTTTTATGATATCTATTTCAATAGGGCTTCTATCACCATATTACAGGAAGATAAAAAGCTCAGCTGAAGTTTTTGTTACCATATGTGTGATGACTGCAAATACCTTCACCTCATATCTACTTATTTAGTCAATAATCCAAACACTGCAATTTGCCACTACAAGCAAAAAAAGGAATTATTTCTATTTATTTCTGTAACAAGTATTCTGCGGACTACTGGTATTAGAATGTACTTCATAGTGCTGTTTTTCACAACGGCCCCTCTGGCCATATTTAATTCACTCAGATTCAACCTTCAGCATCTTCATTCTAATAAAGCATTTGCAGTACTTTTTAATAAGGCAACACTTTGAAAGTAGCTAAGTGACTAAGGAACAAATGGATGTTCAGGGATGCTTCAACTCCCTTGCCTTCCCAAATGACTGAGATGGTTCCAGAAGTCTTATTTTCCTCGCCTGCTTCCTTGTGATTGAAATGCGGAATAGAAAAAATATAAAAAGAAAAAAAACCCAAACAACAACATTGTGACCAAACCAGTGTTCATAACACACCAGTGTTTTACCTGTTGCTGAGTAGTGCGCACACAGTGTCAAAGTCTTTTCTGTTTCTCGCTCTGCCCCTCAGCAAGTAAGCTGGGGTGGGCAAGACACTGGGAGGGGACACAGCCAGGACAGCTGACCTGAACTGAACAAAGAGACACTCCACGCCATATGACATCATGCTCAGCATTAAAACTGTGAGGCAGGGGGTGGGGGGAATTTTGCCAAAGTAGCTGTTGCCCAGGGCTTTGGTGTGCTGGTGGAAGGTGGTGACTGATTGTCTTTGCATCACTTGCTTTTGTTTCCTTCCTCCCCTGCCCCCCATTCACTTATTAAATTGTTTTTGTCTTGAACCATGAGTTTTCTCTTGCATTTGCCCTTCCAATTCTCTTCCCCCATCCTGCTGGCAGGAGAAGCAAGTAAGCGACTGGGTGGGGGCTCACCTGACACCCAGGGTCAACCCACCAGAGTCTAAAACACAGCTTAGTCAGCCAACAGGCTATTCATGACACACTACTTCACATACCCCAGCCAAGCACTCCCAAGCCATCTATCATGGTGGTGTGTGAGTCAGTGCCCACCACACTGTCTGGATAGTAGTAGCCATCCTGATCCATCACCACTCTTGCCAAGTACTCCAAGTTCACTTGGTGGATGATCCCAGAGCCTGGTGGAATAATCCTCATGTTTTTGAAAGCCTGAGAGCCCCACTGAAACAGAAGGAATTGGAGTAAAAAATTTTCAATGCACATGATGACCAGAAGAACTTTTGTTCATTGCTCTTTTCTCCATGCAAATAGGATTAATTCTTTCGGTACCTTTAAGAATTCAAACCTTTCTTTGTTCCTTTCAAATTCCAGGTCCTGATTTTTTTGCAAGCTGTCTGATCTGCAAGTGAAAATAATCAGCTGTTACAACCAAAAGTATCCACCTGAAATTTATGTCCAGTCAGATATACCCAAAGGTTGGAAGAAGAGAAGAGTTATTAGCTAATGTTAACGCTGATCAGTCTCATCTTCATAATCTCACTGCAGCTGTGAACTGCAGGTAATCAATGAAAAGGATTTAAGAAATCTTAAGAGGTAATACCTGAAGTCTGGTTCAAATGTGACTGCTAATCTGCATATTATATATGTGGCAGGCCTAAAACTTGTAGCTCGGGACAAGCTACACTACGTGTTAGAGCTTCACTACATGTGAAGTTTCCAACACCTATACCAGAAACAATCAGCAAAGCAGTAAATGGAACTGGAACACAATTGCCCTATAACTTCAGTTAAAAAGAGGTTATCATGGATGATACAGTGCTGTCTGAAGCCCCTGGGTTTCAAAGCAGGCAGAGCTAACAAACTTTTCACTTGAATCAGCTGCCTAACTTAGGTCTGAAGAGTTTAAAAGAACCAAAGTGTAGGACTGGCCAATGTTCTCTCCATACATACATTAGCCTAATAAAATAAAGTAAGGCTGTGACAAAGTAATTATTAGCAAAAAATTATCTAAATGAAGTCCCAGATATTACTGATAACATAAAATGAATGTTATTAAAATAATACAGAAAAAGAATCATAATAGTTGATTTTGTCCTATGGTAAAGATGAAATAGTATCTTGTTCACAAAGACACTGTTTCCCAAAGATCTTAAAAAACGATGTGATTAATTAAAAAGAAAAAAAGATTATGTTTCTAGTTTAATAGTTTAGTGCTAGAACACTCATCGCCCCAGAGATCAGACTTTAGAAGATTATGTCTAATTTTGCATCCGTTTCTAAACTCCTTAGTGTTATGTTAAGATTATGAATAGATACAGCATCTCTAAAAAAAGTTAAAGGGAGTTAATTTTCAACAGTTATGTAAGTCAAAATGTTTTGGCCCTTTTCCTCCCCTGCCAACTATGAAATGGCATCAGTAAGAATTTGTATCCTTACTAGTCTACAGTTTAAAAAAAGTAAGAAAAAAGTTATATTTGAAAACTGTCTGGCAACATTCTTCTATGAAGCAAGTTTTGCAATACATCTCAGCTCAGGAGTTCAGTATTTTTATTCTAAAGAAGCCTCTAAATATTGGCACTAAGAAAATACTCTTTATGTTCTTTAATTTCCACCTTCTAGGAATTTTCTTCTTTGCAATGCTGTAACTTAAGCGGCCTGCTTCAAAACTGTCTCCTGTAGAAATAAATACACAGAGTATTTCATCAGGCAAGGTAACTGCAGACCAAAAAACTTCAGGAGTTTGGAAGATGGAAGGAAACCACTAAGAAACATGTAATTGCAGGATCTGTTTGGAAGATTAGTTCAGTAGGCCCATGTTTAGATACCACGGAGGGTAGAAAGACCCCTGTGCAGTGGTCTTGTATTTCATTGTGGGTCTGGTGCGTGCTCGTTTCTTTGCAGCATGCTGAGGATTGAATAGCGTTGTTTCTTTCCTGTACTTACAGGGGCCACTTTAATCAGTGTCTTGTGCTCTTCTGCATGGAGGCACTGAACTCGCAAAGAGTTCCTCAGAGCTGGGCTAGGGCAGCTCAGGTCTAATCTTATATAAATAAGGAGATATTCTCATTCGTCCCTTCCAAAAAGCCCTACGGGGTCAAGAAAGTACACGTGGAAAAAAGCTATTTCTGAGCAACTAATAATAATGCAGTATTATTATGGAAAATTGTGATCACCACAAGTTTGGACTGAGTCTGTTTCTGCTAACATTTAGTCCAGGCTTGTGCCACTGAGAGACGCAGGACAGAAAAACTAAAATTCCCCCATCTAATTCACAGCAACTGATACAAGTGTCTAACCTAAATACTTCTTAGAGTCTACGATGTTGTAGTCCAAACGTGAAGAATATCACCGATGGAATTACCTTTATTATCAGTAACTAGATCCAGCTTACTTACTACCATTAAGAATTAGGAGTTATTTCGTATCCTTACCGCCTGTTAAAATCAACCTGGATGGAGTGATCTATCACTAGATCAGCAGGACAGATAGGATTGATTTTTTCAGGGTCCCCACCAAGTTTCTTCACAGCATCACGCATCGCAGCAAAGTCAACCACAGCAGGTACCCCACTAAAAGAGAAGAGAAATAGGTAAGGTAAAACAATTTGGAAAAGAAAAAAACCAACAAAACAAACACAACTGAGGTCCTGAGATGCAGAACAGACACCTACTGTCCCATACAAAGCAAACCGCAGCCTTACCCTGAGTCTTGGGATTGTTAGTCTATGGCAGAGACAGTACCCTTGGGAAGACAAAGTCAGAAGAGCAGAAGGGACAGAACGGTATCTAGATCCTGAGTGCTGTAAGAATGAAAAGCTAAAACCAAGATTCATCAAGTAACAGAAGCAGTTTAACATGCTTGGCTGGGAATCTGGAAACTTAGTCCTAGCCAGCATTCCTTTGGGACCTTGAACTGGTTTCTCTTCTTTTGCTCTGTTCTCTCTCTTTCCTCCCCAATCTGTTTAAAAAAGAAGGGGGGAGGAAGAAAACAACGATGTCCTTTCTTTGATTCTTTGCTATGTTTATTTAGCTGATTTTAAGGCAAGGGTCATCTCTTCCAAGTTTTGCAAAGCACAGGAGAATCTTCTCCATAATTAGGGCTGTTTGTTACCTTCCACACTTCAAGTGAAACTGGCAGAGCAGGGCATCAGATTTCTTAAATTACAAAGGACATGACTGCAAACACCTTTGCAGAATAACTGTATTTTCAGGACTGGGTTTTACTGCCCTGGCAGATCACTGGACAAACATGAAAGGCAGAAATAAGGTGTACCATTCATCTTTACTAACAAATTCTTGTACTTGCCACTGACAAAAGACCTTATATCACAGATGACATACAAACAGCACGTTTTCAGGCTATGGGCCAACATTCACATTCCTGTGTTCTCACATATCTTGTGACAATCCTGCAAGCCCTTGAACTCCAAGTGACCCAGAAAAAAGTTAACAGACTTTTTTCTCTATGTTTGTATATCTCATTCATCCAAATTGATTTTTAAATCCCTAAATTAAACCCTCCTTCCTAAGTGAGGTTGATACACTATGCAGAGGGTCAAAGTAATGCACGTGATAGTCTTTTGTCCATCCGCCACTTCCAATCCAAGTTTAGTCATAAGCAAAAAAGCAGCAGTAACCAGAAGTTCTGGTACTTCAACACCCGCCTTACCTTGAACAGATCATACATGTTTCCATATTTATTTTAACAAAGCTTCTGGTGCTTCTCAGCACATACATTCTCAGCTTCTACAGAGGTATGTACTACCACGACATTTTTCAAACAGTCTGGGAAACCCTCTTGCATACCAGCCTATCTGATTTTGCTGGCTACTGAGACAAAAAGAGCTGTCTGTAATGTTCTCCTAAGGATCTGGCATCATTCACTAACCCACCAAGAACACTAAGTTTCTGCATGAGCAGTCCAAAGCAGTGAGAGTTCATGTTTTCAACTCTGATTATAAGGAAACTATTACAATTTTAAAACATATCACAAACAATGTAAGAAGAGGAGAAGAGGCTTTGCAATTCCCACAGAATTTTACCTTGAAAATCCTGAGTATTTACAAAAACAAACAGAAAAAGGGGCCCAAACTATGTAACCTTGACATGATTAACTAATGTTGTTCAGCAGTTTGAAGAATTTTGTTGTCCCAGGATATGCATATTCCAAGGAAAACAGCAAATGCTATTATGCTACCTAGGTGGATTCGGGGGAGAGCAGGGGTGGGAGGAAGGGAGCAGAACAGTTATTTTACCAGCTTACAAACATTACACAATTGAAAAGGACCAGACACAACAGCCATCTAAAGTCTTAGAAGAACTCAAGATAATTACAGAATGATCAGATCTCAGAAATTCAATAAGTCTAATCCAGGACATGTGAATGTAATTGTTGTATGGCTTCTGGAAAGTTGCCAAAGCTGCCTTTTCCAAAAGATGCCACTCAGGATTCTGTTCAAGAGTTCGTTTTTCATGTATGCAGATGGTCTGCAGACTTACAGGCAAATTTTTAAAACTCAGCAGGAGAGTAAGGGGCAAGAAAGAAATGCAGTAAAAAAGGAAAGAGCGTTTGCCTGAATGTTTGGCTTCCTCTGTGCTCCAGCTTTTTCAAATGTCAACAATAGCCAGCAGGTAAAAAATAGCTAGGAAATCAGAACTTTTTTCAATTGAGGTTTTGTCAATTTTACCTAATGTCTTTAGGAGTTGAGCTGTACTGGGTCTCTAGCACCTGGCCAACCTTTGGGAAAATGCAAAACAGAAGGTGTGACAGCTCAGATACTTTACTGTTCTGAGAAATAAAAATCAACTGACAGCTTAGCAGCCTGGGGCTTACCACAGATGAACTAAACTCTCTTACAAAGGCAGAGGACAAAGGTACAAAGGACAGTGGACTTGCAAGTCAAATGCTGTATTAAAAAGTTAGAAGCTACTGTTCCATCTGAAAATTTACTTTCCACATCTATCAGGGACCATTACATGCTGACATACAGGAACTAACCACACTGCAACAACAAGGCAGAGTTTTCAGAGTCCATTCGGTAGGAATCTCAATTCACATTTCTGGGAAAAAATAGACATACATTTTTCCAATGGCAGAGAAGTCTTTAAAAATACATTTGGAATAATACTGACTCAGAAGAGAAAATAATGATGTGAGTTATAAGTGAGAATTGAAAAGGGTAGACAATTGAAAGCTATAGGTCCTGGGTGGGGGAACAAAAAAAAAAAAAAAGAAAGGAAAAAAAAAAAGAAGAGACATCCTTTCCCCTGCCCAACAACAACAACAACACCTCTAAACTCTGAATTCCCTCATTTGGATGCCATTTATCCATCCCATTTTATTCCCCTCCGTTTTGAAGAGTTTCATAAAAATATTTATTTCTCCATCCCAGAAGCACTTCATTTAGTGCTTTTATCATGAGTGTTTGCCTCTCCAAGTGTTATCTGTAGCATGAGAACCACGAAAGCTGAAAAAGGTCTTCCCAAGCATTTCACTGCTATTCTTTCCCTCAGCTCACTCCTCCACACCAAGCTGAACATTGCTGCACTTTCAAAAGCCCCTCTTTCTAGCTTTGGAGAGCATCAGACTCACGTGAAGTCTTGCAGAATAACTCTTGCAGGCTTAAATGGAACTTCAACATTCTTGTGTTGCACCACTTTCCAGTTGAGAATATTCTCAACATCTCCCTTCTTCACTAGGAACTCATCACAGTTACGGATTGCTGCTTCCAAGAGGACTCGAATAGAAAACGGCAGGCGTGCTGCATGGGTAAGAGGCAAGAAACAAATTCAGTTTTTACCTTAGGGCATGTGTTAGCAAGTGCAGAGTTCCACACCTGGGGCAGACGGGTCCTCGAGTGCTGTCCCTGTATTCTCACAAGGCTTTATCCTAAATTATCAGACTCTCTTTTCTACCCTCCAGCTTTGTCAGGAGGTCAGTGCTAACTGACCTGTTCCACTCGTTTCTTCAATCAGATTTATTATCTCAGTCCCTGTGAGACAGTAGACATCTTTGCTGAAAGGACTCTTTTCCACAGGTCTTCCAGCCTGCACAGCAATATTACTCTGAAAACATGCTGTGCTCACCTTGTTTCTCTGCAGTTTCCTCTCATTCTTACCACTGAACAGTCTATAAATGCACTAGAAAACCATAATTTTCTACCTGACATGTTGGAAAGCATAGCTTTAGTGGTCTAGGTTCTCTCTTCTTCTCCGCAGATGGAGAATGAAACCGAGCGGCAGTAAGACTGCATCTGCTAATCTTCTTTTACTTCAAGACAGAAACACTTATAGAAGATGACCAAAAAATATTATTAGAGCAGTAGCGACAGCTTTACTACAAGCAATGGGTGCAAAGGAAAAAAAAGTTCCTCTGTCCTTCCTCCTCTAGTCCACTGTAATAACAGCTGTTTGATTTCCTCTCAGAATATTTACATTCAAGAATCTCTCGAGAAGTTTGTCCCAACTTTCTATACATGGCCCCCAAGACACAAAAGTTGACTTAATCACAGTGAGACTTCATTACTGCTATCATAAAAAAAACCCAACAGGTTTTTCAAGACACAGTCACTCAGAGTAATTTGGGATTTTTTGATTGTTTTTTGGTGGTGGTTTGGGATTTTTTTTTTTTAATCTTCTCCCTGCCCTCACCTCCTTCCCCGCACCATTCTTCTGTTGCTAAGTCATTCCATTTTTCTGCTGGATAGAGAGAATTGCATCCCTTTTTCTTTAAAGAATCTCGAGTTTATCACTCTTGGAATCCTGGAACAGATCAACTGGTAATACCATACATGTATTTGTGCATTTCGCAAGACTCATCTCTGCTTTTCACACATCAAGTCCAACATCAATTGATTTCACTATCTGAGCCTGCAACAGATATGCGTTGCTGATGTTCAGAGAAAATGTTCCTTCTCTTGCATCCTGAATTCTCCTTAATCACCAGTTTGCTTTTTGAAAGAGGAAAAATTCCCAATATAGACAGCTCTAAGCTATAGATACTCGCTTTGTAGGTCAGTGGCACAGATTCTAAGATTTTTACCAATGCCACATGGAAGACGCCTAAGTACATTCAGGAAGTGTCAAAGGAACTAAAGAAAAAGTCTCCTCAAAAAGTATTTTCTAGCCACTACTCTTTCTGGATGATTCAGTCATATCACTGTTAGGTCCTTTCCAGCCTTTCACCGTAGCACCGCAGTATATGAGAAAACTTGTGGTCTTAGTTTTGCCTAGTCCTCCTCATCCACTCAAGAAAAACCAGATCGTTGTATGCGCAGCATGTTGAGACAATAATACTGTGATCTTGCCAGTATTTCTGTAGTTCTAAATTTTCAGAATTAAATTTTGGTACAATTTTGTTTTCAAGAACCATCTTTTGAATTCATAGTTTTGTCCAGAGACCAAATGTCATCCAATGTTGCAATGTCTCTTCATGTTCTGTTCATCAGTGGTAATGAAATGCTTTCCTTATGTTGCCAACGTACCGTATCTCACATCTTCCAATTTGCTCAGATTAAAGAACTTCTTCAGAGGCTGTTTAGGGTCCAGTGGCTCCACAATCTGTACAAAAGGGTTGCTCATGGTTATTCAAGACCCTTAGTGTCCCTAAAACACAAAAGAAAAAAATCAAAGCCATTTTCACGACATCTGTTCCGCATACAAAGTACACGTCCCACAGTCCCACAGTATATCTGTCCCACATACAAGGCCTGTACCAGACAAAAAGGTACTCCACAGCCTGTGTTAGTCATGCCCTTTCCCGTACAAATCTACCTGTAACAGGTTCTCAGAGGTAAAGGGTCTGCAGGAAGATAAAAGCGTTGTGAAAAATATGGATACACCACGTGGTTTACAAAAGAACTTCAACGTCTACACTATTCTTTATGCTGCTTCTGGACAGCCCTTTGTGCCTCTGTGATCCACGAGGCACCATGACAATGTGGTCCCATTTCTTAAGCAGCATTGGTCTAAAGCTAAACAGACAGGCATTTGTATTCAAAATTAAAAGCATTTTAACTAAAACAGAAAACACAATAGTTTTACTTGAGCCAGAAAGTGTTACAGACTAAGATTACAAACCCTGACTATCAGAGACACAAGGAGCCCTCCTGATTTCAGAAAAATTCATTAGGGTTGCCACCAAAAAAAATAAAAAAAAATAAAAAAAAATTAAAGTAGACTCTATTGTAAACATCATTTTCATTTGACATCTCTTCTTTTTTGTGGTTATCCTAATTGTTTACTGGATAGAGCATTCCACTTGGACCTAGGACTTTTAGGGTTCACTTATACAAGTTAAGGTACCCTGAGATATTCCCAAAATCAAGGCCAACTAGCATATAGGGGTGTAATTCACTCTAGAAACATCTCTCAGTCTCCAGAGAAAGTTAACTGCATGCAAACTGCCTAATGGAACAGTTCCTAGCACGCTCTTAAGACCTAAACTCTGCCCAGGGCTCTTCTGGGAGCACTGGCTTAGGCCAACACATGCCAAGGAGCAAGCTAACGATTTAACAGTAAGGACAATTCTCTTCCAGTCCTTGGCAACATTCCCAGTCATGATTAAAATTTTTTTTTTAGAAGAGAGATAATCACAGATCTGACTTCCAGATCTGTTGTTTTTTACCCACAGCACTGTTCCTGTCTTCATTCAAGTAATATTATATTCCTTTACCCCAGTTTTTCAAACAAACAAAAAAACCCCAACAGGGATGAGATGCACATCCTTTGACAGCCCTTGGAGACTGGTGCAAATGGATACACAAAGTTTGTTAAAAATAGTTAATTGCAAGGCCAAAGAGTGAATTAATTTACCTCACCTAGTCAGTCTCATTGACCATTCAGGCAATACTACTATGTGGAATACATTTATGGGGGATTTTTAAAGTATTCTAGCACAAATCATATTTCATGTATTTTGAAGACAACAACCAAGTCAGAGGTTAGACTGAGATGGAGAGATAGCAAAAACGGTGACAAAGGAAGGTCCACAGTGTAAAGCAGCAAGATATTGTAAAAGAAAGGAAAATTTCCAGAATTCTGTCAAACAAAACAATGCAAGTTTCTAGATAAAAAGCTGAATGCCCAGGGGAGGCAGAAAGGTAAGCAAATGAACAGACTGCAAACACCTCCCCCGTCCCCACAACACATCATCTTTCACATTCCCATCTACAAGTTATTTTCTGACATTCCTCTTCCCAGCTTTGCAGCTAGCCAACCCGCACACAAGCCCATCAAGTTTTAGGTGTCATCTTCTTTAACAGCATTAACTACTCAGCTATTCTCTTCTAAGCAAACTCTGTGCTTCTATGGCTGAGCACGATCAAAATAAACTGCTTCCCTCCTCTCCTTGCTAGCTATGCTTCTGAGGAGCTTTATTTTCTGCCTTCCAAGCTGACAACTTTATTTTATGCATATCCATTTCTCATGGGAAAGTGTAAGGGTAGCTGAAGACAGAAAACACTGGGATATTCCCCAACAGATAAAGTAGGAGATCATTACTTTGATATGACCATAATGAGTCCACTGTACTCAGTTCACATATTCTCATCGAAGTGTAAGTTGCAGCTGCAACATTTCCCATCCAAGTCAGCGTCTTGGCAAACCACAGCAGCAATTCAGGATGCTATGACACATTATCTGCTTGTTACCATTTCTTTGCCAGCCATCACCCTCTTCCCTGAACACAGCTTTTTTAGATCACAGTATGAGATACTTCAGTATAAACTTGCTTTCATCAGCGAGTTACACAAATATGCCAAACTGTGGGGTGACCAAGGCCTAAACGTGTTCTTTTCACCTGCCTGGTCACACTGATATGAACAACTCCATTACAACCTGGTAACCATTTAGAAATCCCCCGAAAGAGGTCAAGTATCTAGGAAAAATACCAACTTGCACCATTGCTATAGCAACTTTCACAGAGTTGGAGAAGTCATACCAACTACTACTTCCAGACAGTGAATTACAAACGAAGTGGCCACAGCACAGACCTCAGGCTAGTGATCCGCCAAAAAGGTGCGAGGGAATAACACTCTGCAGATTGAGTACACCATTTTTTATTTTTTTTTTTTTTTTTTTTTAAGTAATCACTGCGAGAGATACAGATTAACTTGTGATTGCAGCACAGAATATTTATTGATGTTCTGCAGGCACTGAAATGTAAATATGCAGACAGGCTAGCACGCAGGGGAGCATACATCCATCTGCCTGGGACTGGCGCAGGGTCACATGCATTGACCATGGCCAGTGACACATGACCGCGGTATTAGCTGATCGCACACACCAAAAGAGAGCACTTGATCTTCTGCCTAACCACCTCAAAACTGTTTGCATAGAGGTCACATCTGAAATGGGATTCCACATAGCGGCCCTCAGGAAGACAAAAGTACAGATTAAGAGGTTTCTGATGATAACGGCCACCAGCCACCCACACAAGCTGTGCTCATCCTGGCCTTGGAAAACAGCAGCAACTCTAGCCCAAGCTACTCCCCCTCTGCGATTACCCAAACACATGTTCTTTGGTGTTTGCGCAATTCTGGACTCAGCCCTAGGACTCCAGGGGTTTCAGCTGACTGAAATCTATGAAAATGGTTCAACCGGGGAGATAAAAAAAGACACAACAAAACAGCAGAACCTCATTACTGGAATCTTCTCAAACGGTTGCATGACTTGTACTTGTATAAAGCGTGTCAGACAAACAATAGCTTTATTTTAGCCCTTCCTGTGCCTACTAACACAATTCTGTGAACGCTGATAATTTGACTCATACTAATGCTGACCATCTTTAAATCTACACTCCGTAACTGTCAATACTGTTTTCCACTCACCTTGCTACATCAATGCAGTTGCTTAGCACTGTGCCACCAAGCTCCACCTCTTATCAGAGCATGCCTCAAAGTCACCCACAGACTGCACATCAGCTCATCACAGAAAGTCTTGATTGCTGGCTTTTCTCTATCCCAGCTGCACTTCTCTCTCCTCCAAAGAAGCAGAAGTGCAGAAGGATTCTAACCACAAATACCAGGGTGGGCAAACTTCTTTGGATAAGGTCATAGCTTTCCAAATATAAAAAAAGGAAGCTGGTTTTTGTGCACACAACATTTGCCCTTCAGAGTAGAGCATGAACCCTTTTGCTGTAACAGCTGTTCCATACTGTCTGTATCCCTACATAGGACACAGGAGGGTTCAAATTTCTGTGACAACACAAGTTTTACATTGTGATACTCTAACAAAGCATTTGCACGAGCAAAATCTGAGTACAATAACATTCCTCACTTGATCTGTATTGAGCAGGTCAGCGAACTTAGCTTTTACCATGAGAGTTCACATGTTTACTAGCAAAAAAGATCAGTGCAAAAATGCCTACTGGCTGTACTCTGTGTGCGGATATCTATGGCAGCCTGAAGACCACACCATCTGATGATCATTACATAGGAAGTATGTACAGCCCCAAGGGGACACAAGGAAAAAGGTGTCTGCACTTGCCTCTTTTCTTGTCTTCTCTTAAAAGCTCATCAACTAAATCAAATACACTTAGAGCACATTAAGTCTCATGTGGATCTCCACAAAAAGGACTAAAGTATGTAACTTAAAATAACCTTTTTTTTTTTAAAAAAAAAAAAAAAAAAAAAAAAAAATCATGAGAGATTTAAACATATGTTGCATGTGTTGATTTCAAATCTTAAGCTGATGTAACTTTTTGAGTATCCAACATAAAAACAGTACTAGTCACATCACCACACCTTCTTTTGGAAAAGGACTCAGTTCAGTAATTGAGGTATTATTTAAAGCATGTTCTTGGTTGACTGTGGGTCCTGAACTCTACTTCAGTACCTTTTAAAAGCAGCAGTGTATCTTGGAACAATCTCAACAAGCTGAAATTTTACTGAAATGAATGGAATTAAGAGAGTATCCTGATATATCCTGTAGTTTTGCACCTGCAGAAATTACCTCATGTAGATCATAGAGAGGGAAAAGGTGTGCTGTTTAGCCTCCCACTATACCCAAGAGAGAAGCTGAAGACATCAGAGCTGTTCTAGACATCACTTTCACGTGTTATTCTACTCTCTTCGGAGCTGCAGGAGAGCCTGACGGTGAAAATGAATACAGCTAATCAGGCTAAAAGCAACTATCTCTTTCACACCACTAAAAAAAAAATTATTTTTTAAAAACATAACTGCTCTTATCTTCATTTGTTGTACCAGCTCAATACCAGCAACAATACTGTTTTGATTTTATTTAGGTGTCTCAGGGGAGCCCACTCATCTCTCACTATCCAGAATAACCGAAAACATTAGCACATGGAGTACTTTTGTGCTAAAATACATGCCAATAGCAAATCATGTTCTTTCTGTAGTACATGGCATTTGTGGACAAAAGACTCCTGATTAGTAAGAATCACATTTATTAGAGAAGCGCCCAAGGACAAACCAAGGCCACAGATTTATTTTGTTTGACCTGCAGAAAGGAAAAAGAAAAGCAAAAAAAAAAAGCCTTTGGATGAGACAACTTTTGTCTAAGCTTCAGGCCATAAAGTAGGAACAGAACCTGCACAGTCATTCAGCATTTTAGTACGGACATACTAATCTCACTCAGGGAAGCGGAACATGCTTCCACCACTGCCTTTTCTGTTCCATCTTTGGTTTCTTAGCTGTTGTCTTTCAAATTATGCAAGAGTGTCTAAATTATTAACGGGAAGAGTTTATTTTAAGCATCTCTTCATAAAACTAAACACCTGATAGCTTGACTAAAATAGATTTCAAGTAGTAAAAGTTGTTTTTCCTGGAGAGTGGGTAAATCCTCAGCCACCATTGGGAAGCACACACTTGGCAAAGGAGCAGTTTCATCTGAACACTCTACCAGATGCTAGAAATGCTAGAAAAGGTTACAAAGCCAAAAGCAAAGCAAAGATGGTATTTTATCAGCCATCAAGAAAAGGGGAAGGCTCAGACTTGCTGGAAACATATGAAGAAACTTGCAACTGAAAACAGGGAAAAGGAGAGGTGAGCTGACTGCTGTGATCAAAGCCCTTGCCTGGTGGTAAGGCAGAGGACACAGGGAACACTCATGGCCTTGCCTGGAAAATCTAGCATTTTCCACCCATGCTGAATCTGATCTTCCCACCTTCCATTGTGATTATCATTCCTCCTCCTGCTCCCCCAAGCTATTTCCCTTAGTTTTGTTCACTCAGCTGATTGATATTGTGTCTGTGCACGTACCTATGTGTGTGTACCCGTACTTAGCTACAAAGTATGTGACAAGCACCTCTAAATAGCAAAAGCAAGTAACTAAAAAAAATCTAAGGGGAGCTAATTTTGTAATCAAAATTACTGAGTTGTAAATCCATCAAGACAATATTGAGCATGCATTTTCTGACATTATTAAGAATTATATATAGCTGAACAACACTTAAACTGAGGGCTACGGCTCAGCTCACCAACAGAAAATGAGTCTCTGCAATTTACATAGCTCTTCTCCTGGTTTCACATTCTACTCTGCAATGGGCCTTAACTAAAAATGTTGATGACTACTTCCAGTTTACCCAAGTTACAAATTGCTTAGCTATGAACAGAGATCTCTTAGCAGGTCCAGCATGTAGGAACTTCTGTCCTATTGGAACTGTAGCACGCTCTGTTNACACAAAATCTGGGAAAAAAACCCAACCAACCAACCAACAACAAAAAACTAAAAATCCACAAATGCCCCCAGCATTTGGATAAGAGTTCAACACCACTACTAAAACAAGCAGAGTCTTGTTTTATAATGTATCTAGCTATAATTACTTTTGGATCTGCATAGAACAGATGACTTAAAAGTACTGTTGCAATAAACACAGGTCTCTTGCTTCAAGAGGAGCTCTTATAATTTAACACTTACTCTACCTGTGCCAGATAAGGCCACTGTATAAGAAATATACAGTGCTGCATTGCTGTAAGCAGTCAGTGATGAGATTTCAGTGCTAACATATTTGAGAATCTTTGTGTTTCTCTGTTACAAAGAGAAGTCCGTCGTTACATATAGATACTTAAAGAGAAGTCTACTAACAATCTGATGACTTAGCAATATTCTGCTGGTATAAACTACACCATTATTGCACACTGGAAGAAAATGCAGTAATACATAAAGGAGGTTTTTTTAAACACTCTCTAAGCAAAGTTTCAAGAAGCCGCTTTCAACTTTAACACTCAAGGGGAACTCTGTACTGGAACACAAATGGGACTCTGGATTGCATGCTCTACTGCTTTCTCCTGATGCGTAACACTTTGACTAGAATGTTAAAATATTTATTTATTCAGAGGCATAATGTGCTACACTTCCAGTGCACTGGAAAGTTTGCTGTTATTCCCATAAACTGTATATTTCACAGGCTGTCATAAGCATTCTGACCATTTCACTTTGTTAGCAGCACTGTATTGCACATACAGAAACTGAAGATTTAGTTCAGAGATCAGGCTTGTGAAATCAAACCTTTAGGTCTTAAAGTAACTCCAGCTCCAAGTTTAGACATGTGCCCAGTTCCAAGATGTGGATATTAAACTCCCTCAACTCATCCCTCTGGAAAGCCAAATGCTACCTCCTTCCTCACTTCAACACAGGCAGTTCACTTACTTATGCTTAAGGGACAGAAAAAACGTTCCTCTTCTATCCATCTCACCAGTTTTGGTGAGCCAGGCAAACGTGCTTATCTAGTATCCTCAGCCAGCCTGTGGAATGCAATCTAGCCTTACAGTTAACAAAATCCAGATCCTAATTAAGCAGGCATAAGCATTAAGGGAATGCCGCGTCAGCAGACTCAGCACTGAGTGTCCTAGTTAAAAGTAGAGACTAATTTTCTTTTTGCTGCAAGAAAATGAGCAGTATTATGCCTGAGAATACAGGGAAGCTTGTTTGGAGGCTACAGAACACTGAGAAATGAAGCCTTGAATTTTTTATTTTTTTTTTTTCCCCTGAAAGAGCAACTCTGAACTTTAACCTACTTCCTACCTCTGTACAAACTTGCTGCTCATTTCCCCTATGTTAGCAGTCTTAGACTGTTCATTAACAAATACACAGCATGGACCAGTTTTAACAAAGAACCAGCTTTCAGTGTTACTAAAAAAAAAAAATTAAAAAATATCCAGTGTANCCGTACTTAGCTACAAAGTATGTGACAAGCACCTCTAAATAGCAAAAGCAAGTAACTAAAAAAAATCTAAGGGGAGCTAATTTTGTAATCAAAATTACTGAGTTGTAAATCCATCAAGACAATATTGAGCATGCATTTTCTGACATTATTAAGAATTATATATAGCTGAACAACACTTAAACTGAGGGCTACGGCTCAGCTCACCAACAGAAAATGAGTCTCTGCAATTTACATAGCTCTTCTCCTGGTTTCACATTCTACTCTGCAATGGGCCTTAACTAAAAATGTTGATGACTACTTCCAGTTTACCCAAGTTACAAATTGCTTAGCTATGAACAGAGATCTCTTAGCAGGTCCAGCATGTAGGAACTTCTGTCCTATTGGAACTGTAGCACGCTCTGTTTAAAAGCAAGGAAGGAAAGTATCTATGTTAAGCATGTTGCCAGAACTCTGCATGTTTGATATGGAAAGACAACCTCTGCAATATTAGTCAGGTGTCTGCAGTAGTAAAACTTTGGTTTCAATTCAAGTCAGTTTAGGAAAGAAACTGATACAGATATTTGTGTGGTAGAAAAGAATTTTAGCTTAAATATCCAAGCTGCCTAAGAAAAATGTTTTTGCTACCCTGGGAATAACAACACTACCACAACAAAGCCCCCCCACCNTGTACTGGAACACAAATGGGACTCTGGATTGCATGCTCTACTGCTTTCTCCTGATGCGTAACACTTTGACTAGAATGTTAAAATATTTATTTATTCAGAGGCATAATGTGCTACACTTCCAGTGCACTGGAAAGTTTGCTGTTATTCCCATAAACTGTATATTTCACAGGCTGTCATAAGCATTCTGACCATTTCACTTTGTTAGCAGCACTGTATTGCACATACAGAAACTGAAGATTTAGTTCAGAGATCAGGCTTGTGAAATCAAACCTTTAGGTCTTAAAGTAACTCCAGCTCCAAGTTTAGACATGTGCCCAGTTCCAAGATGTGGATATTAAACTCCCTCAACTCATCCCTCTGGAAAGCCAAATGCTACCTCCTTCCTCACTTCAACACAGGCAGTTCACTTACTTATGCTTAAGGGACAGAAAAAACGTTCCTCTTCTATCCATCTCACCAGTTTTGGTGAGCCAGGCAAACGTGCTTATCTAGTATCCTCAGCCAGCCTGTGGAATGCAATCTAGCCTTACAGTTAACAAAATCCAGATCCTAATTAAGCAGGCATAAGCATTAAGGGAATGCCGCGTCAGCAGACTCAGCACTGAGTGTCCTAGTTAAAAGTAGAGACTAATTTTCTTTTTGCTGCAAGAAAATGAGCAGTATTATGCCTGAGAATACAGGGAAGCTTGTTTGGAGGCTACAGAACACTGAGAAATGAAGCCTTGAATTTTTTATTTTTTTTTTTTCCCCTGAAAGAGCAACTCTGAACTTTAACCTACTTCCTACCTCTGTACAAACTTGCTGCTCATTTCCCCTATGTTAGCAGTCTTAGACTGTTCATTAACAAATACACAGCATGGACCAGTTTTAACAAAGAACCAGCTTTCAGTGTTACTAAAAAAAAAAAATTAAAAAATATCCAGTGTAACACACAGAAGCACGTTCCAACTGATAAGTTAACACGGAAGTGCTGCAAGAAGTCTGGAATACAGAGTGCGCTGTAAGCGTGTACAAAGGTTTGGTCTGAAATTTGCTTTCAATTTCAGTAGGCAGGATTAAAAGACATCTCAGTATTGGCCTGCTTGTTTCAAAAGGCTCATGTGAAGGGGGGAAGGAACGCTGCAAGGGTGCATGGAAAGAAGAAACAAAATGGGAGTATTTAGAATCAGCCCTCTACTCATGCCATTACCATAGTACCAGCTCTGTAAACTGCTGTCTCTGCACCCCTAAAACTCCTTCTGTGCAACTTGCCATCTGAACTGTTTCAGAGCTATCAAAGATATGTAGGTGGAAGGAGTCCTTTCAGGATGAAGAACTGATGAGAGGATTACTACTGTTGTGAAATAAATCTGGCATTGTAGGGAAAGAGTCCTAACTTTCCATAACATTTCAAGACAAATCCTGGATTTGAGCTCTGGAAACAATGAAAGATAATTTTGTCACAACAAAAATTGCTGCCTACAATCTCAGCAGCTATTCAACTATTGCTGCAGATGAATCCACCTTTCAAATGCCCCTGGCTTCAGTCTGTAAGCAGAACAAGTATGTATCTGATAAGATTTCATCAATTCCAACTAGCTGTTACCAGTTTACTAGACAAGCTCCCTGGGGAGGCAATTTAAGTTTCCACACAACATTTTTAATTCAACTGGCTTTTTCAGAACAGTTTGCCACAAAAAGGCTAGGGGGATAAAAAAACAACCAACAATAAAAAACCCAACCAAAACTAAACAGCCTCTTTCACAAGCTTCTGAAGTCCTGACCCTAGAATTGTGGGATGTCCCAGTTCCTGCGAGGATGTGCCAAAAATCTAGAGGAAATCTTCTGAACTAACCACTCCCTAAGACAGCACTGAAGGCAAGAACCCTGAAAAATTCTTACCTCCTACTCACACAAATGGAGCAGACTGGAAATGAAGACTCCTCTCTACCTTCTCTCTGTTTCAAAAGAAGGAGAGGGATCACTTTTCAACTTATGTCCTTCCAGCGATCTTAAATGGATCACTACTCCAAGGAGGGAGAAAACTTCCATCTATTACATGGTGAAATCCTACAGAGAGACTCTATGTTGGAAAATACTAACAAAAGAGATTTGCTGGTATTCTTACTATTTAAATATTAATACTATTTTTTTTGTGGTTTTCTGCAATTATTGTTTCAGCTCTTCCACCACTACTATAAAAACTTCATTGAATAATATAAAAGTGGGAGTGTATTATCCTCTGACTAACGGAAACCAGAGAGAAAGAAAGGTGCCAAATTACAAACGTGATATGGCAAAAAAACACAGTTTGAAAGTCCTGCAGTGTTCAGTTCAGCAGCAGTCTGCATGATACACTCTGCAAAGCACCACTAAATTATGAGACTCCTTCACGCACCGAAAACCTCTCCAGAAATTTCCTCTGTCTTACAAAGTCCAGGATGAGTAGAGTATTGACAATTTTCTGAATAACTCCTCAGACACACCACAGATCCTGGAGGGCACAAAAGTCAGCTGCACTTCCTACTCTATGCACATTAAATTCCTCTTACTTTCTTTGAAGAAGTAACAATCCCCAGAAGTTTATTATGACATTCTGATGGAGCACAATTGCTTTTAAGTAAAGCAATACTAAATAAACATTCCAGTGTTAATATTTCTCTAAGGTGGTCTTCCTTTACTTCACTATTGTGGATTAATAATGAGCCAGTCTGAACAACAGCAACAGCACTGAGTACTCAGAGATATTAATTCAATTCCAATTGTTTGGAGAGATAATCCTCTGTTTTAGACCAAGTTTCCTGCTGATACTAAAGAATACTGAATTCCAGACCTCTCTGTCTTCCCCGCCCCCCATGCTAGCTTTAGAGGTGGAAACCAAATATCAAAGTACATTTTCCAGTTAAAAAATAAGAGGGAACTGTGGGGATGTTATGAAACACAGCAATGCGCTGAACAGATACACTGAGACTAATCCGAACATATACTTAATCCAGATTCTGAAACTGGGCATCTCTGCAGCCACAGCCCTCAGCCAGGTGGCTACAAGGCAAATACATGTGCTACCATCTCCATGACTGTTATTGTTACCAAGTATGTGCATCTGCTGTCTATGCCATGAATGCAAAACAGATGATGCTGTCACCCAAAACAAAATACCAAAACTATTAAAAACCTGGCACTTCACCTTAATATAGGCTTCACCTCCTAATGCTTTTCTTCCATCCCTTCTCTGTCCTACCTACTTACATTGCAGTTTTATCGGTTTTTTGCAACACAGCAGGGTTGCTGTACACTTGGTATGTACACTGTGCACTATCCACTAGCGTTTAGATACTACTGAAAATACCAACAGACAAGGCTGGAGCTGTTTCCAGTAGGAAAACTAATGAAAAAGCTTTGCCTTGATGAGGACAGGGCAGTACAGCTTCCATTCCCGCTCTTCTCCTCTAGCTAAAGCTATTCTTCTTTCGAGCTCCGCAAAGACCGATTCCCGTACCTGGCCTGAGCAGGTTCAACGCCAGCTCTGGGACAGAACCGAGTGGGGCCAGCCGGGGCCCGGCCAGCCGCTCCGCTCCCTGCCCCCTTGCACCGCCGGCTGCTGCTGCTCGGAGATAGTGACACGAAGCCGCCCGCAGGGCCGCTTTGCGACAGCCACCTTCCCTCCCGCAGCTCCAACACCCGCTTCCAGCCCTCCCCCCCGGGAGCCGGGGTCCACCCGACGCCGCCGCTGCCGGGAAGGCGGCAGAATCCCCCGTCCCGCCGCCGGGCCGGCCTGGCCTGGCCTGCCTTNCCTCTCCCCGGGGTGGGGGGAGAGCACTGCTGTGTGTGGAGGAGGTGGGTGCCGAGGCCAGGGGCTGGGCAGGACAGTGGCACCGGGGCCGAGGCCGGGGTAGGTCAGGCCTCTGCTGCGGGCTGAGCCATCGCAGAGATGGGCACTGTAAAACGGGGAGCAGGCTGTGGTCTGCTCGATGTGCTCCTCGCCTGCACGGGCTTGTGAGGGGTTCCAAGAGTCCCGTCACTGAGGCCAGGACCTGGACCCGAAGGGGTCTCGCTCGGGACAGTGGTCGGCTGCTGGGGACGCTGCTTCCTTG
>VYXH01002580.1:121222-131654 GCA_013397275.1 Burhinus bistriatus | reverse complement strand
GCCGGCAGGGCTCGGCGCCGCCGCAGAACGGGGGCGCCGCGGCGGGGGAAGCGGCTTCAAAGCGCCTGAGCCGCCACCGGGAAGGGGGAGAAGCAGGGCGACCGGGGCCCACACTCACCGGGGAGCGAGGAAGAACGGACCGCCGCCGCTGGCCGTCAGGAGCCGCTGGGCGCAGAGAGGGAAGGGGTGGGAGGCGGGCTGGCTCCGCCCCGCCGCCTTCNCTGCTTCCTTGTGGCAGGGGGATAGGAGAGGAACCTCAGGTTGCCTCTCAGGGCTGGGGGGGAGCGCTCACTGTCCTGGCTGTCAGTAAAAACAGCCTGTTACTTATAAACTCGTCAAGATCAATACCGTGACGCCAATATTGAAGAACAATGTCAGAGTACGGGGTGTCCTAGAGGACCTAATTGACATCACTCCCACCGCCAGGTGCTGTGGGGTGTTTTTCAGTGCCCAGCATGCCCGCAATAGAACAGCGAATGGCTTGGGTCTGAATAAAGTAAATTTAAAAGCATCTAATTCTAAGAAACTCATTAGATAAATAGGAGAGGGGAATTGTGTGGAAAGAGTGTAGATGTGTCTTACAAGTCTGGAGAGGGTCTTGGAGAGCGGTGGCTAGGAGATTTGCTAACTGCCGAAAGTCAGAGCTGGAGGAAAACAAGATCAGTAATGTTTTGGTTTTTCTCTGAAGAAAGCTCAGGCTAAGGGCAAACATGCTACTTGCTGGCTTTGCTGCAGAGGAGCAGGTCTCTGATGAGCAAGCTGATGCAAAGAGTGAAAATGGAAGTGCTTTGCTCTGCTTGGAAAGAAGGATGAAATCTAGAAAATGCCCAACATGGCTCTCCTGCTTGTTTGCGGGTTGGATTCCTGCTCACTGACCTGTGCTGGCAGATCCTCCTGCCTGCACACTGTCCAGCTGGAGCTTGCAGACCAGGGAAAATCAGTGGAAGGATCTCAGGGTCTAGCAAACAAGATATGTTGTGCAGGGGCTTTTTAAATTAAATACTGAAAATCCTGGTTTTGGCACACCTGCTACTGGTTTTACTGGTACAGTTAAGACTTCTAGGGCGCTGCTGTAGTTAAACCTACTATTCTCTGACTTGATACCTCTGAATGTCCTGTCATCTATAAAATATAGTACTTTTGAGTTATCGTTCAAAATCTTTTCCAGGTTGGCCTGTTTTCTGTTCAGCATAAATATCTCCTGGAATAATTCACATGCACTAAGTTATTTTTTTAGAGTTGAATGAGTTTTTAGAACATATAATTTGCTTTAACAAATGGATAACTTGGACATGAAACTGGACATTAATTCATAATATTCTTTTCAAACATTTGACAGGAGAGGTTCACAAGACTGAGTTTGTCAAAACAAAGTAATATCCGTAGTTTGGCGGTGGAAATAAAAGGCCCATGTTTTCTTCAGGACACCACAAAATAGTAGATCTGGTGGTATCAGAAGCCAGAGAATTTCTAAAACCTTTTATTGCTGTCGTTAGAGGTTTAGATGTTTCATTGATTGATAGAATTTTTTATTTTTCTATATGTTTAGTTAATAATAATAAAAGCATTTCAATACATTCCTCTTGGCGAGATAAAGTCCTGCAATAACTCTTTGGGTCACTTCCTTTTAAAAAAAAAATAATAAAAGGATTGTGATTTCTTTGTTGCTGTTGTTTCTAACAGAACAGACTTCCAAGGCCCATGTGTGTCAGTGAGTTTTGAATCATGAATAAAATCCTTCATACTTAGATACCAAAGCAATTGCTGCAAAATCTGGTTGACCTAAAATCTCATGGGCAAAGAGCAAAGACTGATGAAATCACAGGTCAGCAACAGAAACCAGAAATCCATTTGTCAGCTCTGACTTCTCCCAGTGAATATCTGCAAGGTTTGTGTTTTCTGTTCTGTGTGGAGGGGAAGCCCCCAAGGTTGCGGGGTGGGAGAGAAGATTTCTTACCACAGAAAGAGAGACAGCATTGCTGCAGCATCTGCTGGTTATCTGTAAGGACACAGAGGCCACGATGGGATTGGAAGATAGGCTGTTCATTCAAGGGTTTATGGTAATGCCGTCTGAAGGTTATCGCAGGCTGGTGCTTGCAGCAGGAGTATTTGAGGCTGTTACTCTTCTCAGCGGGGCTGAGTTTACAACAACGTGGCTGTTTAGCAGATGATCAAAAGTTTGTGGGTTTGTCTGTCTCTCCCAATACTGCTAGGAGGTGATTACTACATTAGATCCATTGTTTGTAAGGAAGATGTTTACTGAAATGGGTTCTTGGTTTTAATGTCAGATTGCAAGGATGTCCAATAGTTTTCTTGGACAATCATGCATTGTACTGAATCAGGGTTAAAGGAAATGACTTTCAGTTTTTGCACTAAAGATGGACACAAATAGGAGTGACAATGCCTTTCATGTTGCAGTCATGAGCATCCCAATGTTTTTTAGGGTTTTTCATTAAATTATTTCACAGCAGATGAGGAACTGTGTGTCAGACCTTTGTCCTTTCTGTCTTACTGGGGAAATCCATTTACAAGAGGCTTGGCCTAACCTCAGGTTCCTTCTAGAGTGTTCTTTGAGGTTATTCACCAAGCAGTGTCCAAGAAGTCCAGGGAGCGTATCATGTCTGTTCATCCCTAGGTGATTTCACTGTCGTGCCTCTAAATATATTTCATTCATTCTGATCCTGCCAAGAAGTTACAAATACTTGGGATACCCAAGGGGCAGCTTTCAGCTCATTACAGCCAATAAAGCCTTAACATACAGCAGTTAGTAGACTTCTGTGTTGTGGTAATTCTCCGTGCAGTCTCAGCTGATCACTGAGATTGCTGCAGTCTGTCTCAAACTGAGGTAACTGGGGTGAGGGAGAGACAATAAGCTAGAGCTGTCAGCCTAGAGGACTTAGACCTGTTTGCCCTTTGAAGCAGTCATCCCAAAGAAGTGTCCCTCAGTAGCACAATCTGCATGTGTCCTTCTGCTTTTCCTGGCTACCTTCAGTATAATGAAATCGCCTGATGAGGTTTGCTCTGGAGTGCTGTTTCCCCACAAGCAGCACCTGAGGGTACATCATATAACATACTATGTTCTGCAGAGCATGATATGAATTAATATTTTCAAATGAAGTCAGCACTCAGTAATGTGTTTCATTCCAAGAAGCCACCTGCAAATGAGTTTGGGAAGGTGGTAGCTTGCAGGTTATGGCTTACAGCTTGTCCTGAGTACAGGAAAATAATAAATTGGTTTGGCAGCTCACAAAGGAGTTCATGTTCAGATTTCATCGCCAGTCATCTACACCCAACTGTTTTAAGCTGTTAGAATTGTCACTGTGCAACAGTAGTACAAGTCTGAAAAGAGAATCTAGCATCTCTCAGAAGACCGGTTAGAAATACCAAAGTGGGTTCTGGTTGTTTAAATAAGTGGGGGTCTGCTGCTTCTGTATCTTTAGTGAGATGATTGTGCATCCTCTAAAGGAAATTCTGTGGTCAGCGTATTTTAAGAAATATATTATAATTTGCTTCTGGCCTTAGCACTTATTTACTTAAATGCCTTTCTGTAAACGAGTCATCAATTCATATAATTGCAGTAATACCTATTGAACTTCATAGTTTCGCTTCAGTATCAAAATAAAGCTTTAAGTTCTGCCATCTACTGGTTAGATGGGGTTTAGCGGAGGCTCGGTGTCATTCACTACCGATAAGAGGGCATTGACTTGGGAGTTCAGGTCCTGATTTTGCTCCCGAGTCGGAATTCACACAGGTGTACTATCAAGGAACCATACAGTTCTCTTGCAGAATAAAAGCACTTTTTTAACTCTGCCACATGAACTGAAGAAAAGGGAGTTGACAGCAGAGTTATGTACCCAGAATCAAAGCATAAATTGAGTTGAGACAAGTAAAACTGCTATCACTTGACTGTCAGCACTGTGCCTTCAACACCAGACTACATAATGCTTTTGCCAAAGTTCTTCAGAAGTGGATAATCTCTGATCAGCTTATAGGTGCTGTACTGAGCACCAGAAAGAAAAACTGTGTGCACCATAGAAGTGGGAGGGCAGTTCCTGTCTCTATTGGGAGTAATGATATAACTTGCAGAAAATGCAGAAGTCTTTGCTGGCCACCTGTGTATTTCCCTGCAGAGCTGGAATGGTGTAGAGGACTTTAACCAGGATTAGATTCTTGGCATGCTCACCCTAAACAAACCCATATTGAAAATACTCTTTAAACTATTGGTGTATACGGAAGGTACAATACCCTTGCAGACAGACTGGATCTATGCTGTTCATAGTTTGCCTCGCAGTTGCACTAACGGTTCCTACTGAGTTCAGGACTCAGACAGAAGATGTTATTCATCAGATACAGCTGAAAGGGGGTGACGGGGGGAGTAAACTAATGCAGAAATTTGGTAGAAGAAACAAACTCTGGATCCCAGTCTAAGCTACCTGTTTACACTTTGCAGCTGTACCAGCCCACAGAATTTGCACACAGTCACTAAACCCTACCTGAGAGGCATCCATCCGCTTCCTACTACATGCTCGCTGTCATGCATTTGGTGTCTGGTAAATGTACAGCCTTGAGCATTCACTACAGCACTATCCTTCCATTCCCCCTCCTGACTTGTAATTAATTATAGTTGCCCTGATGTCCAGAACTGGGTTTACCCACTTCCCATGGGGCCTATTCCAGTGAGTTCTCTCACTTCTAAGAAGTAAGTTGATGGTGAATTTCTTTTTTGTAGCTCACAATTCAGGAGTTATTCCACTTAAATAGTGGGGAGATTTCTTAGAAGACTAGGAAGGAGAAATAATAACACTGTCTTGCTTTAATTTACATTTTTGCTGCAATGTGGGAACAACTTCATGTTCAAAATTCTGGACTTGATAATGATGCAACATACAAGCAAATTCTGGGTTAGGACTAACTGGTATTTAAGAACAGCTTACAAGAGCTTCATAATTGTGTGGATTTAGGCAAAGTGATATGCTGTTTTCACAAGAGAATAAACGCAAACTAACTTAAAAAAACTGGGAGGGGTGGCTGACACACCGGAAGGCTGTGCTGCCATTCACCGTGACCTGGACAGGCTAGAGAGTTGGGAAGAGAGAAACCTCATGAAGTTCAACAAGGGCAAGTGTCAGGTACTGCATCTAAGGAGGAATANTGAGGGTGGCAGAGCACTGAACAGGCTGCCCAGAGAGGTGGTGGAGTCTCTGACTCTGGAGACGTTCAAAAGCCGCCTGGACGTCATCCTGTGCAACATGCCCTAGGTGAACCTGCTCTGGCAGAGGGGTTGGTCCAAATGATCTCCAGAAGTCCCTTCCAACCCCTGTGATTGTGTGAAAAATCCTGTGCCTTTTCCTCTTAAGAACCAGTGGTTTTCAAACATCAGTTACTGCCAAAGTCAGGGAGAACGGGGAACCTTTGTGACCTACCTAAATTTGTTGGATGCATTAAATATTGCTGCTGCAGTGTACTGAATCAACAGAGGTGGAAGTTTTAAAGCTGTCACTGGTAGAAATTATGTAAAAGCAGTTTGACATAAAGTATGAAGGTATTGCATAGAACACAGGGGTGATGTCAGAGCAGTTATGGTCATTTGCAGTCAAATCAGGATAGTTTTGAAGTCAATTGCAGTAAGATTGTTTAGAAGAATAAACATTATTTAATGAACCTCCAAATGAAGAGTATAAGAACAAGTCACAAGGAATGCTTTGAGAGTAAAAGCAGGTTACAAAAAGAGGAAAGTGGGCCAAAAAGAAAATGTGTTGAAATTCAAGACAGGCATTGTTAGTAAAATGAGTAGGAAGCCATTCATAAGTAAATAATACTATCATCATAAAAATGTGGGTTAACTTCTGGATAGATTCTGCAAGGGTTAATACACTAGACATAGATGATGGAGAAGGCTCAGAGTAATTTATTCAGAAAATATTGAGCTATTTTTGCACTGGCTAAAAAGTCAAAGTTTGGAGTTTGACTTGTTGAGATCCACGCTGCTGTAGCTGCTCAGCGTTTGGGGAAGCTGTTCGGACTTTCACCAGCCAAGGAATACTGTCACATTTCACTTTTATAGGCTACGCAAGCAGCACTTTAGCCCTGCAGTGAGAGATTTAATCTGCAAAATAATGTGCAAAACTTTCTGTAAGCCTCTCGGAGGAGTTAAGTGTCTGGGGTCTAAATCAGGAGGCAAAGCACTGTCTTTGTCACTGCCTTCACACACTAGCAGTGGTCAAACAGCACAAGACTCACTAAGTAGAAAGGCCAGTGTTCTTCTTCCTGTATCCCTGGTTGCTAATTTCTGAAAGGAAAGAACATCTGGACATCTCTTACTACCTGAGCAAAGGCTCTGCATTAACCTATGTCCTCTGGAGTCCCTGTGGATAATTGTACTTAAATGGAGCAGCTGAAATCTTGCTCTAACAAGAAATAAAAGCTACTACATTACTAATGAAAGATACAAGACCAGCAGCAGGGAATAGATCACTTTCCTTAGGTGTCATTCACCTATGTGCATATTCAATCCACCTGCTGACATTAATTTCAGTCCTTATTTAGGCCTTATTTGCAAAATACCATTTTTACCATTGGACAACTCATTCAATCATAGTAGAAGGTTGTGCCAAACTTTTTCTTACAGAACTGAGAGGAAAGCAGAGCCAGGTTCAATGCAAAATTTAAGAGCAGAGGCTTGCTATTCTTCTCTGCTTTCTACTTATATAGAGGTGGATGCGGAGGAGGACAAGGAAGCATCTGGAAATAAATCTCACTAATGTCTCTAAAATATGGGGAGGTGACAGAAAAACTTGTTTTCAACCTGGAATTCATCATTTTCCAGTCTCTCTTTCTCTCCTGTTATTAGCCATTTCCATATTCATGTCAGAAGAACTTTTGATGTAAGTTCTAATAATTTCTCCAAAGTGTGAAAATGGGAACATTCTTCTGTCACTTTGAAATTAACTATTTGACACCTGTATCAAAAGTAAACACTTAATCATAGCTGTCAAGAACAGCTGGCACATTACAGAAGGCAGTATGTGCTCCTTTAAAAGATGTTATCCTGGTTTGAGTGACACAGGACTAATTTCTCTTCTAAAGCCTGGGAAAACTGCACTTTTAGGAGATTGGTGTCTGAATTTGTGAAAATATTTACTTTATAGCTAGCTATGGTGTGTGGGTTTCAAGGTCTCAGTGTTTTTCAAGCTCACCAGGTGCAGGGACAAGGAGGAGCGAGACCCGGGCACTTGACCCAAGCTGGCCAACAGGATTATTTCGTACCATGAACATCACATTCAATATAAATCAGAAAGTTTCCTGTGAAGTGCTCGCTCTCCCTTGATGGCGGTGACCCAGAGAACTTCTTGCCCTAGTGCTGGACCCCTGAGCCCTTCCCTTCCTCCCGAAGCTGTAGCGCTCACAGTGTCCGACATTTGCTGTCCACTGCTTGGAGTGCAGAGCTTCCTATGGATAGAAACACTGCTTGGAGTGCAGAGCTTCCTATGGATAGAAAGGACTTAGTGTAATCCTTGTGTATTTTACATTGGTATTGGGATCAATATTGGTTCTTTAGTGTTATAAATGTTAATTATCTGTTTTATTCTATTAAATCTGTTTATATTTCAACCCCTGGGTTTCATTGTTTTTTCCCAATTCCCCTTGCTGGGTGGGGAGGGGTCATCCGGTGAGAGAATAATTGTCTAAACAACAATAAATTGTTGTGGGTTTCTCAAACCGTAACAGAGGTCTGTATTTTATACTGCTTATACATGCCTGTTTTGCTCAAAGAGCATTAAAGATGCAGAGAAAAGCAGTAGAAATTCCTCTGCTGCACCCTAATGGTAGGCTATGTTTGTCCATAACATTTCACTTATCTTTATGCCTGAACATGACTGATTAACTGTTCTTAACTGCTTTTCAATGAAAAGTTGGATATTGCCTGTTTTTTCCCAAAACGTTTGTACTAGTACTTTGCTTTTTGATTTCTCAATTTTCCTGCAGAAAGTTAACGTTCTGAATAAAAACGTCAGTCACAATGCAAGAATCTTCCACTAAGTTTCTTCCGAGGCTTTCTGACCAGGCCAGATCACTTATGATATGGCATGGTCAGACTGGATGTTTCTCTGACATATTTTCCTGCCTCTGAGGGCAGAGCATAATGCATCATGAAGGATACACCCTGACCACTAGCAAAAGTGAGAGCATGGAGCTAAATTACATCTCATACCAGGCACTGCAATGCTATTTCTGTTTAAAAAATTGTCTTTTTTGACCCTTTGCAAGTAGTCCAAATTTTCCAGACAACTTAGCCATCCTTAAGATCTACCCACTGAATCTAGCAGCTGAGGATAACACCGTGAAGAAAACAGAATTTGGAGTTTCTTTTTATCCTGTTTCTTGGCTCAACATTTACATGCCATGAGAGTGGGTAATCCTCTACTACTGCTCTGTGTGCAAATAGTACCTCCATTGTTGATCTGTCTTTCAGTGAACAGACTGCCTCATTCACCATGGACCTTAATCAAAAGCTGTGGTTGTGCCAAGAGCAATCTACCCAATGAGACTTACTATGAAATCTTAATTTGAATGCTACCAGGCTCTCAGTGCTTCATTTCCATCAGTGAAATCCCATTCACCTTGTTTTTTTAATTCAGTATCTTAACTGACCACAACCACTGAAAATCTATTTACTAAACACTGATGAGGTATTTCAGTCATGTTCCCTATGCAAGCAGTATCTGAACAGCCAGATTTAATTCTGTAGTGCTTTCAACATATACCAAGACTAAGCCTCTTTTTAAATGTCCACCTCCTAAAAAGCATTTACTATTAGCCTGATGCAGCTCTTGTTGTAATTCTGTCTTTTAGGAGATTTCGTAAATGTGTTACTTGGAGGGTAATGACTCAAAGAGGCTATTCCACGCTAAAGTCCCACCTGGATGGTCTCATTCCACACTAAAAATTACACTGACAGTGCTTAGTTTAGCCCGTTTGCAAAGAAAACTTACCCAGGCTACAGAACCCTGGTTCTGGAGTAAATGTTCACATGAAAGTTAATGGAGGAGTATCTGCTGTGCATCTACTGTGCTTTAACACTACACCCTGTTATTTCATATTCTTTTTCCTCTGGCTGCACCCCCAGGCAAATGGCAAGCCATCCTAAAATCCCAGCCTGAAGTCTGCCTCTCAACCTGAATATAATGCTATATTCCGGAAGGAAGAGTTGAAGGCTGTTTTTTTCCATATGAAACTAATTTAGGATTAAGTTGCCAAACCTCAGCAACCCAGGGAGGTGGTTGAGTCACCATCCCTAGAAGCGTTTAAAAGTCATGTAGATGTGGTGCTTAGAGACATGGTTTAGTGGCAGACCTGGTAAAGTAGGGACAATCGTTGGATTGGATGATCTTAAAGGTCTTTTCCAACCTAAACAGTTCTATGATTCTATGATTCTATTTGTTGTGTCTTTGATTTTTGAAACTCTTGCTAATGAATAATTGTGATGATGCATTCAAGTATTTGTTGGTAAATTGAACCTCTTAAGCTTTCACAAACAAGCATAAATGACTTTATATTTCAGTATTCTGAGTAGGCATCTGGGAGTAGAGGAGCCTTCCAGGAAGATGTAATATGCTGATTAAACAAAAAAAATAAAAGAAAAAAAAAAGAAAAAAGAAAAAAAAGATGACAGTTATTATACTTCTTTAGTGAAGAATGGAGTGTAGCATGAGTGCTTTGAAATGTAATAATTAAAAAAAAAGGCTAGGAAAAAACCAAGAGGACTTAATTTTCAAGTGAAACATTTTATTCTTGTGTTGGGGTTAAACCTCTCTGTAGATACCCTTTATTTAGATTAAAGTAACTAAGCATACAGAGGAACCTAAGAGTTACTGATGTTAGTAGGTTCTGACTCCCAACAAATCCCAAGCGCCTGCAATGGCACTGTCTGGGGATTGAAGTGTTTATGAGGTTGAGTCCAACTTACAGATGTACTTGAGCTGAACTCATCAGCTGAGAAGGGCTCATGGAAGGGGAAGAGGCTGACATGAAGCCTAGGAGTCCACCACAGAGGTCTTGCCAGGAGCAACATCGTGGGCCAATGCAGTGGTTCGTAAGGAAATTCCTGGGCTGAAAGGCAACTGCTCTGTGTTGGTGGTCTCTGAGGAAAAGTCAGGCTGGATTCCAGTGCTTAGACTTCCACGATGCCAGTGGTCTGCAATGGGAAACTGTAGGGTTCATGGCTTTTCTGTCCCATAACCAGCCTTGTGCCAAATGACATCTGTGGATGGGTCCCTGGGTTGAGGCTGTGCAGACGAGCTCTCGGCTTCTCTCCCAGGGGCTGTTTCCAGGCCCATCATGGCTTTGGTGCTGGAGGTGCTGGTGCCTGTCCCCATACTGCAATGTGCAGGTGCAGGATCCCTGTTAACTTAGCTGTGGACTGCATTTTGAT
>VYXH01002580.1:94731-107741 GCA_013397275.1 Burhinus bistriatus | reverse complement strand
TGGGGGGGGAGGGGTGTGAAGTGGGGGAGTGTGTACGTGAGGAAAAAATGCCTGAAAATACTACTAATAAAAATTCTCATAATAATAAATTCATAATAATACAATTCTAGTAATAATAAAAACTTCTGATAGTAAAAATAATACGTTCTACTAAGAAAATTCTAACAATAGCAATAATAAAAATTTAACAATAATAAGTTCTAGTAATAAAGTCTGGTGACAACAATAATACGAAAAATTCTAATAGTAGTAAATTCTAAAATAAAAAAGTCTAAACCCAATAGCGATACTAAAAATCCTACTATTAATAACAGTAAATTCTAATAATAATAAACGAACAATAATAATAATGCTAATAATAATTTATAATAATAATGTATAACAATAATCATAATAAAGATTCTGATAATAATAATAAAAATTCTAACAATAATAATAAAAAATAGGGGATGCGGCACTGCCTGCGCCTAGTACCACAGAATCGTAGAATAGTTTCGGTTGGAAGGGGCCCTTAAAGGTCATCTAGTCCAACCCCCAAGAAGGCTGCAAGAACCAGTGCAGTGGCAGGGGTATTTGCCATGATCCAGCACTGCCCCTGCCTATCCCGGGATGGATCCGCTGCAAGCCACTGACCACCTCACCCGGGTGGTCGGTGGCTTACAGCGAAGGCGTCCTGGGGGTGCCCTTACCTGCCAAAATGCCCCATGGCGTGGAGGAGCTGCAACCTGCGTGGAGTTTGAACCTTCTAAACCTGGGCTGATGCCAGGGAGGGGAGAAGGAATCACCAGGTCTCCTTGCTGGCCTCCATGGCAGCTGAGGTTCCTGGAGGCGACAAAATTATGGCTTGTTCTGTTGCAGAGAAACCAGATGGTGTCAGAGGGAAAAGAGGGGTTCTCCATGTCTCGCTTTTAAGAAAAGAAACCTCACCAAACCAACACCTTGATGTCTTCTTGAGACTATGCAGATCACCCAGTTTGGGTTGCATCTCCCAAGACCACGTCTGTAGGAGTCGGGTTGTACAAGAGCCTCATTGTTCGGGTGGTATCAAAGAAGGCCGTGGGTGTAGAGCAAGTACCCTGCTCCTGCCTTTTGGCGTCATTACGGGTGAAGAGGGTGCGGGATTAAGTTGGGTGGAAGTCATGTTCCTGTGTGGTGAGAAAAAAGTCTTGCAAGCACCGTTTTATATTTGCTTGCTTAAAACTTTGCTGAGATGTGTCTTTCTGTCTGCATAGCAGAATGTTGCTGCCTACCCTAACAGCAAAAAATCCCCAAACTCGAGTGAAAATTTCTTCAGTTGTGAAAATGCACAAATCTAGTCTTTTATAGTTAATTTTATTATATCACTGTCTTAAAAAAGGCCAAATCATTGGAATCACAAAAGTGAGCATTCAGGTGCCAGTTCTGTTTCTTGAAGAGCTGAGTGGTTTTGGTATGTTAACAAGTAAGAAAATGTGAAAGGCTTTTGTCTAGGGTGTCTCAAGCTTTTTTTTCCCATTCACATACTACATACATAAAGGTAGTGCATAGCTGTAACTTGAATTTAGGGTCTTTTCCTATTTTAAAAACTGCCCTGACAGGTTGTGGTCTGGAATAGTTTTTCGCCTTTGGCTTTTCAGGCTGAATTTTGGGTAAGGATTGTTTGCACCACTGTCTAATGACCATGTGCTAATGAGGCACTTCCAAGCTGCACTGTTAAGATACCTCTTCTAAACCTACATCTGAAACCTCTACCCCAAACAAGTCGTGTGTGTGAGGGGTAATAAGAGAGAAAAAAATACTCTTAGTCCTCGTTAGCTGAAACATTTCCTGGTCAGAGTGTGGGGGAAAACCCTGTACTGTCACCTGGCATATCGGTGTCTCCTCTGGGTGAAGAACTGATTTTTTTTTTTGTGTTAGTTTGTCTGTTTTCAACCAGCTATGCTCAGTGTTGGGTTTGTCTTTTCCAATAACTTACTACTAAACAACAGATTTCAAAAATACCTGGTGGGTCATTTGTTGACGGTGGCTGCTTTTGCATACACCCTTGTATCTTGTTGAACGGCTTGGCAGCTTGTTCTTTCCAAGTTATTTAATAAATGCTAATATGATTTCTTGAATGATATTTTAAGTAAATTCCATTTAATAATTACTTCCTTGTCACATTTGCTTTAATTAATGGATTTTTATCATTGTTCTTTAGAAAGTAATAAAAAAGTGATTTCTAGGAGTGCCAGGATGATTAAAAATAAAAAAATAACCCACCCAGCTTTTAGTGAAGGAAATGTTTGCAGTAGACTGGAAAAACTTGGTAGCTAATCACTATGTGCTTTTTCTTCTCCCCAGAGAGACTAGGATTGAGGGTGTAATTGCAGCTGAGCTGATGTTGTCTTGGTTTGGACTCCTTTTGATAAACCGCCCACGGGCTTCAAAATGAAGCGGTTGAGTGCCCTTTTTCTAGGTGAATTTGCAAGGGTTTCTGTTCCAGATCTGTGGGTTCAAAGTGTTCCGTCTCCTGATGCTGTTTGTGTTGATGTTCCTTGAAGCTGGTCTTGATCAAAACAGAAAGTTTCCAAACTTTGAAGGGAACTGAGCATGCTGATGGTAAGACTCCATCAGTTAAAGAATGGTGGGAAAAAAAACCCCAAAACCTCCTACTTATCATTATTTTGAGTGGTTGTGTGGCCTAAATGATCCAGATTTGAGTTTTAATTCTGATAGTGCTTTTGACCCTTGGAAAATGGCATCTTCTAAATGTGAATGATCAGCTTTATGGAGTTTCTAGGTAAACTTACCAACTACTCAGCATGCTGACACATGCCCGTGTGGCTGACATGCCTGTGCAGCAAAAACACAAGAAAGTATAATGAATTCCTGACACATTTCTGGCACTGCAGTCCAAGATAAGTGGTCCTTCCCCTTTCTTCTTGTGGACTCTGAAAAATGCATAGAAGAGATGCTCTGATGCTCTCGGTACAAGGCACAGTGTCCTGGATCTAATCCCTCTGTTCTAAAGTAAGATACTGCTTCCCTCTCCAGTTCAGGGCCAGTACTGCTGTTGCCTGCACTTTGTACGGGACAGGCGGTACTCCTGGGGAGAACTGCAGCTCTCTTGCTAGATTGGCAATGTATTTTTATAACTGAAATTTTACAGGGGAGGCAGTAGTCTTCCTGTGTGGATTAGGTATCCAGTTGGGTCTGAAAATGTCACCGTATTAAGCTTTTGTGCACGTATTTATTGTCATCTCAGCCAACGAGGCTTGTAGCTGTGGTTTATTTTTTCTTTCTTTTTTTTCTTCCCCCTGCAAATTTGTTTTCTGTAAACCCTTGGTAAATGACTATTTTTCTTGCCACTTTACTTTTTGTAGCTGCCACTTCCTTTGATAAGTGTGTGTGTGTGTGTGTGTGTGTGTGAAAGAATAAGTGATGTTTGGATTGTAACATGAACAATTACTCTCTTACATTGCTCTTACTTTCCAAAGCCTGGTCATTTCAGTTTTGAGTAGGTTTAAATTTCCTCAGGCTTGGCAAGGAAGAGCCAGTGTAAGTAGCTGGGTTTCTATGCGTGTATGTGTCACCTTAAAAATGAAAAATATTAAATATATGAAGTCTGCATAAGAAATAAAGAGACTTGAGTTCTCATTGGTAGTGCACAGAGGAACCAATTTAATACGCTAAAAAACCAGCTAGCAGATATTTTAATTTGGAGTTTGGGATTTATTTTAGCCATCAACAAATGTATTTCTTTTCACAGTGCTTTGTCTTTTTCCATCTCTACATTTTGGGGGCTACAAATGTGTCCAGTGCTATAAATCTTTCTAACGTGAACGCCATTTGGTTTATTTTAGCCAAAGGTAAAAGTATAAGCAAGTTGGTTAGCAAATTTAACAGAATTGTTTAGCCATTTTCATTACAGCATATATTGGAAGCCACTGTCAGGGACTTGTTGGTATGATTTGTGTCTGTTTCTACTAGGGAAATGTCATTTGAGCAGGTAGGTACTTGTCTTAATTTGGAGGCACTAAGTCAAATAATACTTGGGAAGTGTCATCCTCGTTTTCTGTTTTTGTATTTTTGAGGCTTTGTTGTTTGTTTGTTTTTTAGGCTTTGTATTCTAAGGAGAACCTACAAACATTTCAAGACGCAGAAATCCCTGTTTCTTCTAATCTGGTTTAGATGTTGGCTGATGACACTGTAGCTTTTCCAAAATAAAATGTAGATGGTGAATTGGAGTAATGTTTATGCCATTAATCTCTGACTTAGAAAGACAGCCGTAAAGCTGCTGTGATTCATACAGGCATGTCCCAGACACGGGCGAGGCACAATGGGCAAGCCACATTTTTCCTCGGTGGTGTAGGAGATAGCATCTCTGCAGCAGTCTGGACATCTTTTGAATGGAGTCTACTCCGTTTAAAGACTGTTCTAAGTAAGTGGAGTCAGATAGGGAAGGTGTGTTTTAGTTTAAAGCTGGGAGTTAGACCAACAGGGAGTTTGTCTCTGTAGGGATACGGAATAAAGGGGTGAGGAGCAATCCCCTTGAACTATGATCCTTTCTGTGTAGTTGGGGCAGGCAGCTGGAACATCCTTGACCCTGCTGGTTCCGTTCAGCTCAGTTTTGAAGGAAGTGAATGATGTGTGAGATTCTCCAGAAAGTCTTAATGCTTACAATTCAAAAGGAAAAGAAATTCTTCCTTCTTCTGACAAGCTTGGCTTGTTCTTGGTGCATTTTGAACTAAAACTAAAAGCTGCAAGAAGGTAACACCGCAGTAAAATCTTGCCTCTGTCCCACAATCAGTCTGAATTTTCAAGACTTGCTCATTTTATTCTTTAGTGGGTTCCTTGTCAATGGCGGGGCCTTTCTGTGCAACAATAAGATGTTTGATGTTGAGATGAGTTTGTGGTTGAGGTGTTGTTGAGTGGATGTGACTTTGCTGCATTTAAAACTTAGATTGAGCCATGTGACTCTGAATCCATATTGGGAACAAACATAAAGACTGTCAAAAAAGAAAAAAAAAACCCACCAAAAAACACTCTCCAAAAGAAACCCTGACACAGAAACTTAGCTCAGTTCTGGTCAAGCTGAAACATATGTTGGGAAAGATGTTTGGAGGATTGACTGACACACTGAAAGATGCAATTTACTGGTCTGGATTTGAAGGATAATCCATTTTGTACTGGAGAATTTACACTCTTCTTCTACCCTGCCTTCCTCTGATGGCGCTTTGGAGGACAATATCATTGTCCCCACCAGTGATGCAGAGGAAAGGACAGGGAGCTTTGCAAGGATGCACACAGCTTTTGTAGCTGGAAGCTGTATTTTGTGTTGATAGCATTATCCCAGATTTCAGTTCAGAAACTCAGTTATGTAGGAAATAACTTACCACAGGAAGTGCTAAAGCCAGTAATCGAATACCAGGCTTTGCACAGCACTTTCATTTCTCATCTGTGTTACTGCCTCAGTCTCACTCAGTGATAAATGATAAAAGCAATAAAGAAGGTGCTCATCAATCCATCATGGTCCGTCCGGAGTGGCTGCATTTTGCTCTCTGACAGTTTCCTTCTAACTGGTCTTTCATCTAATATACCTTAGACTTAATATGCTCAGGTGTTCCTCAGCCATCTTCTAGGCTAATACCCTCTGGTTCTTTCTGTCGTGCTACAAAATTTTCAGTCTTCCTCTGCTGAGTTTCCTGAGGACCATAGTTTTTGCAGTGCTGTGCTAAGGGTCTAAAAAGCCTTTTGTTCTTTCTTGCAGCTGTGTGGGAGATAAATGCCTGACTAGTTAGTTTTTTCTGATCAAGAAAGGACATTGAACTCTAACGCTTTCATGTAAAACATTTTCTAAGTGCTGTACTGAGCCATTTAACAGCATCTTCTTTAAAATTTGGGTAGAGTTCTAATCAGAAGTGACTTCAATATTTCATGGGTGCAGAAGCACTTGCCTGTTCCTGTTTCTGTGATGTTTGCCTGCATTAGCTGTGTGTTTCCCCTCTGGTTCAGGTGTGGTTTCTTTTTGGGAGCCAGTACGTTTTGGTGACACCTCCCCTTTCTCTAGAGGTGGTGTGCATTCCTTCTTTATAGGTGTAGAAGTTTGTGTTAAGATAGGATATAGTGCATCTTACTCAGCAACACACGTCTCTGTGTGATTACTCTGTCCTTCAGTTTTAGTCATCAGCAATTTTTTTTAGTAGTGATATTACTTTTATTCCAGTAAAATACTTGATACCATTAGACAGTATCCTGGGGTTTTCCATGTGAAAAAACCCCATTAGGCAATCACTTTGCATTGACGATTGCTTTATAACAAGGGACGTGTTATGTGCAATGGGCATTTGTTCCCAAAGCGATCATGAGGTGCTGTCTCCTGCTTATAGTGCCAGGGAGGATGACATGCAAGGTTTTTTAGTTTTCATCCTCCTCTTGGCAGTTGTCTGTTGATTTCTCACCCCCCCGCCCCAGTCTGAATTCCAAATCCAAAGGGATAAGGAATTTTGCTGTATTGTTTTCAGTGGATTCCCTCTGGGCAGGGTCCCTGTTGCTTGTCTGTTTTCTCCTCTTTGGTTACGTGCGTTTTATAACTTGTCCATAATGTTGCTTTTCTGCTTACTGTCCCATAGAAACCTGGTTCTCTTCCTGATTTTAGAGTTCTTTTCTCAAGTGGCAGCTTTGAATTATCTGAATTATTTGAATTATCAGCCTGTCCCTGGATGACCTTTGCTTTTTGGTTATGTCACCATTTTCTTCCAGCGTTGTTTCTAACACTGCATTTCCTCAGCTCAACCAGTCTTCCTTCTGAGCTGCTTGTTGCTTGTTAGAACTGTCCTGAGCTGGCTCAGGAAAATGCCTTTGGTGAAACTGCTTTTGCAACACCTATTGAAAACAGGTGACTAAGTTACATTCATGTATTTAATTTGACTCAGCTCCAGTGGGGAAAGAACAGGATGTATGTATAGCATGTAGACCTTTCTAAATGATAAAATAGTATGTGCTGATCACCACCTATTCTTTTGTTTTTCCTTTTTTTTTCTTTTGTTTTTCTTCTTTTGTTTTTCTTCTTTTGTTTTTCTTCTTTTGTTTTTCTTCTTTTGTTTTTCTTCTTTTGTTTTTCTTCTTTTGTTTTTCTTCTTTTGTTTTTCTTCTTTTGTTTTTCTTCTTTTGTTTTTTTTTTTCCCCAGCCTATTTGTTTAATAGCACCTTTCAGTTTTGAGAGAAGACAGTTAGGAAACAACCCCAAGCAAAGAGCAAAAAGTAACATTTGTATATCACAGTGTGATAAGGAACTGAGTGGAAGTTGTACTTCTTTTTTTCTGAATGTGTGACCACAGTATTCTTCCTTTTAAACCATCTTGTTGCCTACTGTTGTCTCACTTGTGGAAGTTAGTTATTCACTACAGTACAGTCAACCCCAAATTTCACTTCCTGTTTTTATTTTAATATTTTTATTTATTCGACTCTGGAAGAATGTGTGTGTGCATGTGTGTATATATATATTCATACATATATTCACATATATGTGAAGAACACATGTATTTTTGTGTATGCTTGTTGCTTTTTCTCTGTTTAAAATTGAATATGAGTGATTGACTTGGAAGTATGTTTGGGATTATGAATGCAGCATGCTGATATTGCTCACCTGCTTGGCTTCTTTTTAATTACCACTTGTATGAGATAAGTGCCATGCCACTTGCTCTGTAAAAATGACGTTGTTTAAGACCTAAAGCAAGTAAAAGTGAGAATAAAAATTACTGTATTTGAGGACAATTTAATCCGTCCCTGGAGGTTTTAAATACAGAAGAATGCTAGAGACATTCCAAATACTTTGCTAAACAGATGTGCTTGGGAGAAACCGAATGATTTGAACTTCAGGTGTTAATATAACAGCAGTGTGTTGTTCTGCAGGGTGGCATTAGATTGCAGTGGCTAGGAAACAGGACTTCCAGTTTAAGTGCAAGAATATGTAGCACAAAAATCTCTGTTCCTCATTGCATTTCTTTCTCCTCGGCAGAATGTGTCATATTTTAATGTCTTGCTGTGTTACAATGTAATTCAGGAAATGAGTCTGTCCTTTTTCTGCAGTACTTTCTCTCCAGCGCGTGGAGATAAGAACTGGTGCACCTTGTTAACCAGCGAGCGTAGGAGTACTCAGCTAACCAGTTCCTTAAGTGTTTCAAACAAAAATACCTCCTCAGTGCTGAAATCATTGCGTGGTTGGGAGCTTCAAAAGAAGGCAGAAGAATACAAGGAAATTGCTAAGATTCCTCTAAGCATGAAGAGGGCATGAGGAAAGGATCTGAACATAAAGTGAAAGGCTAGTCCTGTTTGAGACTGTGGATGCTCTCTTTCAGAATAAAAAATGCCTTTTGTGAGATGAAAGATTTTTTTCAGAATCTTGTTAGGATGCCAGAATGCGTATGATCATCACACACGTAAATTTGCATGGGACACTGATGAGGGCTAGCAATGCTGGGATCTATCTACTGTAGAAAGAAGCCTTTAGATGTGAAACAAAGGTGTGGGCTGAGTAGCATGACCTAGGAAAAATGTTTTCTTCACATTAAATCTCAAAACAGTGTTGGTATGGAGGACTGGAAGAGCTGATTTCAAACCTCTTTGGATATTCACAAATATTTAGAGAATTTTCAAGTCTCAAGACGCTTCTACAAGTTGATACATGAATTTTGGGTGGCTACAGGTGCTGTTGGATATACTGGTGGCATAGTACCGCACTGGGACAGTTGTGCCTGGCAGGTGTGCACGTGAGCTGTGTGTTTGCACTCACTGCTGGAGAGTTGTCATTGGTGGTAATGGCAGCCCTTCCAAAAGTAATCACAACTCCTTTATCCTAGAAGGGGTTGAAACTTGAGGAAAATGGTGCTTACAATTATGTCTCTGTCTGGATGCTGGGGAGACTTAACTCTGCAAATAAAAGATGCTGAGTGAGAAACCGAGCATGTGGCCCCAAAATGAGGAGGTGTGAAAGCAGAGACATAATCTTAAGAACAAAAGCAAGTGAAAAGGTTCCGCCTTTGGCTTCTGTGCTATTGATTTACATGCCCATAGTTCCTCTTGTGAAGAAGAGAAGTTAATGAGTGCTGCATATTCGCAACAGCACCTGGGACTATCAGACCTCCCCAGTCAAATGCTTTTTCAGAAACAGGCCAAAGTAGGAGGTAAAAATACTATAATGTTAAAAATGTCCTTTAAAACAGCTAGGTATTGTCATGTCCATTCTGCTTTTGACCTCTCTTATTCTGTTCCTCTTGTCTTCTCTTTGCTCCAGAATAGCTCCTGTCTGGCAAGTGCCTTGAGATTTCTTGAAGCTATTGTATTTCTCATTCAAGCACTTCTTCAGGAGGAGCAAATAGATTATTTAAAAAAATAAATCCTCCTCCCATTCCTTTTCCCAAGTCTGGAAAGATAATGGAGTTACATTATACTTATTCAGTACTTTTGCTCAGTGTAACTTTTCTCTAAATATGGTCTCATGGGAAGCCTTAAGAATGCTTCAGCATGCATTGGTAATTCATGTGTATAAATTAATAGCTGATTATGTTACATAATAAATTAAGAGCAAGTGCTACAAGAACTTGCCCTGGCAGTCTGATTGATTAAAAAAGCCACACCAAACAACAACAAACCAAAATAAACAAAACCTTGAGATCATTTGGTCCCTCTTTAGGAACAATTCATAGTTTCTCAGGAGTAGATTTTGACTTCTACTGTTTTGTGAGCAGAGCAATTGCACCAGAGTTCTGGTGTACTCATAAGTGGTGTATATAACTTGACACTGCAGGCTTCTGTTCTCCAGATAGAGGTAAGTACTCAGCTTCTATGAATTATATATGATCTTACTCATGTGAAAGAGACTGTTCTTTAAATTCAAGATAAGTATAGTCCTGAGTCTCATCAGTGACTCAAGCCTAAGTGGTGGAATTGAATTCCTTACTCTTTCTTAACAGGAATCTTTTTAAAATACTTGAAATTCATAATAAAATTAAGAATNAAGAAAAGAGTAGCTCAGAGATAGCACCTTCAGTTTGCTAGCCTTTCTGGAAATAGTGCGTTGTGAATGTTTTGTTTTCCTCTGATTCACCACTGTATGAATCATTTGCCTTTAGTTTCCTGACCATGTCAATACCCTGGTAGCAACCATGTTGAAGAAAATACTGAATGTACTTACCCAGCTGGCACAGGACCCTGTTTCTTTGCTTTTTTGCTTTTTTTTTTTTTTAACCCATTCTGTTCTTTTTGGCTCTGGTTTTCACTCAAATCCTACAGTTTTTGTACACTTCTGTCTGTGATGCAGCTTGCAAATGAAGCCCTATAGGAATGAGACGTAGAGGTTGCCATGGCAACTGGGGGTGTTTTTGTTGGGTTTTTTTTCCTTTACTTGTTTTGTGGTGATAGGAAGTGTTGACTTGCCCTAGATAATGCTGAGATTACCCAAGTTAAAAGAGGAAGAACACTTACCTTGGGGTTACACATATTAATAACTTGGCCTACATTTTAATTGTAGTCAGCATTTCTTTTAAAATTGTAACTGTGCTGTGGAGGTAGGTGGGTACTATAGTAGGTAAGATTAGCAGCGGGTTTTGTTCTAGTCTTTTCAGGATTTTTTTAATTACATTTTTAGGTTCTGTGTTCAGTTTTTAAGAGGTAAGGTGGAAGGAAGTGCACTTCCTAGGGATTTGTTACATCGCTGAGTGGAGGAGGCTGGTTTCATGTAAAATGCTGCCTGTCTCTCCTTCCTTGGTCCATTCGAAGGCTTATGTGTGTTTTGGAGGGAATTCTTGGGTTTTTACACACCCTAGAGCACTGACCAAATTGATCAAGACTCTGTGCGTGCGGGATGCATGTGCGGTCTATGTGGTGTGCCCCTGGTGATACACCCCATAGGTGCAGGACTACTTTGCGGCTGCTCTGAATGCTGTAGTGTTTGACAGTGTCTCCAGATCTTTGAGTGTTGTGAGGGATTCCAGGCAACTGTGTCAACATCACGGTTTTCTGCCAAAATGCCATCATGGCTTAGGAAGTCCTACTGTGCATTAAATTCTGCTGTGATCCACCCTGTTTATTTAAGTGTAACTCAAATTCTTCTTTTTCAAAGCTGAAGATGTTCTACTGTTATTTCCCTTTCATAAGTGGGGAGACATTTTTTGTTTGAATATGTCTAAAATTGCAGAAGTGGTAACAGGACTGATTTTTGTAGGAGGCATCTGTGTTGTCCACCTGGGTTTTCAGAAACTAGTTGTTGAAGTACGACATTGACATTGTGGTGTGTGAGGTTATGTGTGCTGTACTGGGCAACCAGTGATAGTGATGCAGGAGGCCACATTTGTGGGCGCTGGAAACCTGCAAGGTTTATGTAGGTTCCCGAAGCGTGATGAAGCTTTAGTTATAAGGATGCTTGCAGTAAATGTCAAATTGTTTTAGTAGATTTTCCTTAAAATTGAAGGCTGGGTCAGACTGCCTTGTGGTTTTTGTTGTGTTACTCTGTTCTGAATACTGTAAGCTGTAACTGTGACTCAGCTGGAGACTGTTGATAAACAATTGACAAAGTTTCTCTTTGTAAAGCATCACCCTGAAAGCAGTGAATTGGAGAAGCTGTTGCAAACAACAGCTGCAGGGAGTTAAGTACCCTGCCTTTAGCATTCTTGACACTGGTGTGCATGTCCTACAGTAGGTGGTTCTGTGGTCCAGCATGGTCTTCCTTGTTACTCTCCTTGTTTCAACCATTACACGTTTCTCAGAGCCGGCACCCCTCTGCTCTAGCCACTGTTTTTTTTTCTGTGGTTCAGTTGATTGCATGGGCAATCTGCAGCAGAAGACAGAAGAGTCTCCAGCTTAAGACAGAGCCGGGGGAAAGGCTGATGTTTAGGTGGTCTTCAAGAGGCTTGTCTGTAGTGGTATCTAGTACTTGATTTGCCTTCTTAGCCCCATAGCATCTTGCTGAAGTTTTTAGTTGGATGTCATTGGAAAAAGTCTCTTCTCCCTTCCAAGGGTGTTAGGAGCTATAGCCTTACACTTGCAGGTGCAGTGAGGGTGATCAGAGGTTTTTCAGTCAGACTTCAAGCTGGCTTGACCAAACGGTACACCCAGCTGTGTAAAGGCTGCAGTCTGGAAGGCCTGGCAAAAAGCCACAACTGTTACATGGGCAGGCATCTGATTTGTATGGGCAACCTTCATCCTCTAGTCTGTACAAAAGAGCTACTGGATTTCTTAATTGTTTGCTCTCAGATAGACAGACTTCTGTGGTTCAGAGACGATGTCTTTTCAGGATCCCTGTCTTCAGTGTCACTGAGTACCACTGCTAGCTCCCTAAGATTGGGAGCTTGTGATTCCTCCTCGCTGGAAGGAGAGTCACAGCCATCCTAATGGTCTGTGGCTGTTGCATGGTGGATGTGACTTCCCAGTAGTGCATTACCATGCTAGAACCACACAGTGGAAAGACGAATTCAGTGGACAGAGGGCAAAAAACTGTGTCCCTCCAGGCTCCCTGTGCAACTCCACATTGTGAGTGGGTTGCCTCTTCCTCTGAAGGAACTTTCTGGGGGAACTGTCAGGAGGTGAGTTGCTGAGCTCTCTCCTGATGTGGTAGCCCTCTGGGAGATTTCTGGTTTTCCATCAGCGAACCAGTGCCTTGTCCCAGGGCACTGTCCTATCTTTGGTCTAAACCTCAAGAAAAGAGAAGGTGTTGGTGCTTTCTGGACCTGAATGCAAGTTTGGCACTAGCCATCTTCCATCTGTCTGCAGAAGAAAAAGCTCTCAGTGTCGGGGACCTGTTCTGTGCTAAAATCGTGCACTTTTGAAATTTTGTGCCCACCTTCATTTCGTAGGTGGGAAGTCTGATGCAGCTGTGTTTCAAGAGAGAGAAAGTAAAGTCTACACAGAACTCGCCTTCCTCGTAGGATTTCATAGGATAGAGTCATAGAATAGTTTAGATTGGAAGGGAACTTTAAAGGTCATCTAGTCCAACCCCCCTGCAATGAGCAGGGACATCTTCAACAAAATCAGGTTGCTCAGAGCCCCGTCCA
>VYXH01002580.1:44271-88751 GCA_013397275.1 Burhinus bistriatus | reverse complement strand
TGCTTGGGGCTTCCTTTTTTTTTTTTTTTTTTTTTTTGTTTTGTGAGGGGAGGGGTGAGAATAACCACTTGAAAGACTAGGTAAGATTTGCCACTTTATGTGCTTTTTGCTGTCCTTTCTGTTCTGCTGTCAGCAAGTGCCCAAAGTAAGCCTCTTTGACGTGTTAAAATAACCAGCACCTTGCCTCGCTAAGGTAACTAGCTGCAGAAGTAGTTGCAAAGAGACAGGGAAATAAACAAGCTCTTCATGGCTGTAGTACACAGGGCAAGAAAAGCTGGACATAAGTTGTAATAAAGGAGGTTTTGTTTGGCCATCAAGCACCAGGCTCCTGCTTGTGAGGATTCTGGAGGACATAAGAGCTTGTTGTGCAGAGAGGCTGTGGGTTGTCTCTCCTGGGTGGGTTTTTGGAGCAGGTTTGGCTGGCGCTTGTCAGGAACAAAGAAGGGCAGACTATCTGAGCTCTTGAGGTTGCTTGCTGCCCAGTTTTCTGTAATAATTCATGTGTTACCTACAGGCTTTCATTACAGTTACCTCTGGTACATACTGAGATTCATGCCCAAAGTAGTAAATATTTTTGTAGAAATTATTTTGACAGTGTAGGTACATGGCACAGAAATAACACACCGTCTAAACTATAATATGTGAAAGTTTGCAATCAGCTGAGTGGGATTGTTACTACTTCTCTGTCTTTCTGCTTGGAATGAGTTTTGGTTTGCAGATCTAAGAAGGAAAGGATGGAATCCCAATGGTTTCCCTGTCACTTAGGATCAGGAATGTCCTCATCTCTTCCTTCCCAGCAGGTGTTTTCTCAGGAGCAAATCATGCAAGACCTCTGAATTCCCACAGTTACTTGTTTTGATAAATGCTGAGACTTTTCTGTTAATTGCTGAATTTGTAGCATTCCCACGCTTGGCGCCTGAAGAAGGATAACATTTCATTATTCTGAGGAGCTTTCCTGTTCTGAAGAATAGCTCTGACTTTGGGGAGAGGAAATGCCTCTAATTGCAGAATAGGTTGCAATAATGGCTTAATGTAGCATAGGCAAAGTCAAATACTCCCTCTTTTTCTGGATGTTGATGCCTTATATAAGTTGGTGACGTACAGAACAAAGATTTGTAATAATTGTGTCTGTTTAAGAGAAATATTTGTGTTGCTAGAAGTACTGATAGATATCTCTTCTCATCGCTAGACTTTACAGGAAGTCTGGGAATGTTTTTGAGGGTATAATTTACCCCTAATTCATTCTTTCATCTTGATGAAAACAAGATATATGTTACATGGTCTAATTTATAATCGGGTGTATTGACTTGACGTAAAAGAATCTTGGCTTCTGTAAATTGTTGTGCTTTAGCAAGCTGAAAGGAGTCACGCTGATTTACAGCATGTGACCTTAACTCTTCAGACTGTGTAGTTATATGTACCACACTCTTAATAGTAGTGCTCTCTACCGGAGTTAATGAAAATGAACATAACTGAAAGTATTGAAAAGGAATTGAAAAGTTCACCCTGCTAGAGTGAATCACCCCTCTGGAGTAAATGTAGTACCTGTTGCATTTAAAACATAGTCACCTTTGCTATGAAGCACAACGCTTGAAACTGCACCGCATACCCTTTGTGCTGCCCTGCTAAACTTGATGGCTCTGGTTTCTTGCTGAGGCTGGTGGTCTGTTGCACCAGGCATGTGGTAGTGTAAAAAGTGCTTGTGTGGTCACTTTTCCGAGGAGTCTACCTAACCCCAACAGTTGCATGGAGAAACAGCAACAGAGGCGTATTCCTGGTGCTTATCACCCTGGAGTTTGCAGCCAGGAGGTTCTTGGATACATCCGCTAGCAATGCAGGCTCTGATCAAAGTTACCACAAGGTACGTATCTGTGAACTTATCCTTTTGCCACCTGTAAGGAGCTGGACTTTTTGTGTACCCCTTCTCTTCAAACAATTGCCCCTCTCTTGGGGCAATCAAACTTTGGGGCAATTGTGGCCTATTGCAGTCTTCCCACAACTAAGTCTGGAAACGTGTGGTAGGAAGCGTTAAGGGGCATGGTCCTGGTTTTTCAGAGACCTGCCCAGCTTCAACTGGCAGAAAGTGTTGCTCCTTGCAGCTACTGGGATTTGTTCAGATAGAAAAAGAAAAGTTTGACTACAGATTACTTTTATTTGATGTATAAAATACAGTAATAAGTTCAAGGTTGTCAAGTGAACAAGGAGAGGGTTGTGGGGGTTTATGATAAAGAGTGGAAGTTGCCATAAAGCTGGAGATTGAGAGAACATAATTGCACCACCTGCAATTGGAAGCTATTTCTAAATGTGTTTGATTTTTAAAATTAATACTTCAAATTTTTAAGGCTGAAATACATGTGAGTAGAGAGACACATTCCAGTTCAAGGTAGGAGGAATAAAGTTGCACTTCAGATACCTGATGAGGACTGGTCCGTGTTTCTCCATCTACTGTGTTTCTCCATCTACTGTGTTTCATTTTTTTAAAGATTATGTGTTTGGATAGGGATCGTCTATAGCAATTGCAGACACCTGTTGTTGGAAAAAAAAAAGCTGCCCAATATTTAATCTGGTAGAAGCTTTTTTTTTTTCCTCCCTCCTGTACAATTTCCATGCACTCAAGAAAATGTGGGCAATACTACCCTGGCTACCCAAAGAGTGGTCCAGTGCCAGCGTCAGTTGCTAGCTGTAACCACAGCCTTTTTCTGTGTCTGGTTTTCCTGAGCATATTAGCAGAAGACAGATATAACCAAGGGTACTGCGCATGGAAGGTTCCCTCTGGAACTGAAAGTTGGCATTCACAACGTGAAATGCTAAAATTAAACCACACTGACTGCAGGCCTGGGTTTGGATGGCAGACAAAAGTCATACAGGGAAGCAATGAACTCGAACAAGGTTGCAGGTGGATTCATGGCAGCGTTGGCTTAGTAGGGTGTATGCTACTACTCAACTCCCTCGTTAAGAGCCCACCACCCCCTCTACAAGGGCCACTAGTGAGCTGAGAGTTCATGTCAGACATCAGCTGCTGAGGACTGCAGAAGAATCTTTTAAAGGAATTAATTTTAATCTACCATTTTGTTGGCTGGGGTCAATAAATGTAAGGTGATGTCTGTGAAGGAGGGAAAAATACAAGTTGATGAGCCTTGAATCAGCTTATACAGATCAGGCAAGAAATGAAGTTAAGAGTTCTAATGATGCATCCAGGGAAATATGTGCCCAGTGTGTAATTGTCAAAAAAAGGCAAATTGAATGCTAGATATTATTAGGAAAGGAATGGGGAGGAGTGACACAAAAGCCACCTCTGTGCCATGATATAAACTTACAGTGTGCACGTACTGCCTGTGCAGTGGCTGAGCTGCTGATGAGTCCATAGGAGTTTCATGCAGCATTAGTTCTTCAGGAAAGCATTTTCATTTCTTTTTTTTTTTTCATCTGCCTTGTAATTCTTTAATGTAATTTATGTAATTTTTTAGAGCTTTTTGTAGAAGATTGTAGAGAGTTTTCATTATTGTAGTACTGCTACATATATCAGGCCATCCAGTCCAGTAAACTTTTCAAGACAGGGACTTCTTCCAAGTCTTACACTTAACAAGATGCCCTAGAGAATTACTGCTTTTCATTTAGTTTTATTTATATTCATATTAATGAGCTGAGTATGTTCTTTAATGCATTGCATGTAAATTTTTCCAGAAATGAAAAATTATTGTGCACTGATAGCTGGGAAAACAGTTCTGAGTTACTAGGCCATTCCTGGCTGAGCTAGTGGTTTGTTTTAAAAACAAGAATAAGCCCTTTAGTCAGCTAGGACATTCAGTAATCTATAACCTTTGCTGAAAGATAGGAGAAACGTTGGCAGGCACTCGCTAGGAGTTATAATTTGTGCAAATGAATAAAATGCGAGTGAGCGAGTTACGACACTCATAGGTAACACCAAACAAAATGAAATCATTATTTGCCAAGTCTTCCAGACAATATTGAGGAGTTGTGGTCTTGTCCACTTCGTGTCAAGGGTATGAAATTTTCCCAGTGCTGGCTCTGTGACAGAAACAGTGTGCTGTTTCTTGGGAGTTACTGAAGTTTGCTGTGGGTCTGCCGTCCATGCGAGGTGTGCATGGAGGGAGCACTCGGCTGCAGGAACTTGCCTCTGTCTTCGGGTGCAGGAGCCCTCTCTTCTTGAGAGTCATCAGTGTGACCCGTGGCAACAAGAAGGGTGGCAGCTTCTGTTTTAGTACCACACCACGTCCTGTAAAACCCATCGGTTGTGGCACCCTGTGGTGTAGGCCACAGGAGGGAATTCTTGGAGGGAGAGTGTTACTGTTGCTTGTGGTACTGGTGCAAGTTAATTGAGATGTAAGAACCAGAGACAGAGGAGCAGGAGGTGACTGGCAGGACAACAAATCCAGACAGCAGAGGGTTGGAGGAGGAATTGCAATTTACTTTGTAGGTGCTTTTGTTAGCTCAAAATGAGCGTTCACGGAAATGAGAGAAGTGTTCTTGGCTTAAGAGCGTACATGTGATAGGTCCACAGTGAGTCTTGTCTCAAACTGACCGCACCTGCAGGAGAGGGTCAAATCCATTTTGGTCTTTGTGTTGACATTCCTTGATCCTCTTTGGAGAGCAAATTGGTAGCTCTACTTCTAAAAAGTGTTTAGCAAATGTACAATTAGATTTGTAAATACAATTGTTAAAATAAAAAATTAAATGAAGACTAACATGTTGAAATATAAATCTACAAATAAATTTATGTTTGAAAAACAGCAAAACTGAATTATGGTGAACGTCTCGTCAAAGAGGAAACAAAAGTAATTTTCAACACCAGCTACAGTTTTGCTCAGGACTGGGTGGTCTTTTCAAAAGTGGGAGAAGATTATGTGTTAAATTTCATGTTTCATAAGCAATTCTCACCCAGCCATCATTTCCATGACACTGATAGGTTACTAGATTCTGTACAGGACATAATCCACCTTTTTCTTCTTCCCACTTTTGGGATCTGCTTTAAAGTCTGTCTTGAGGACAGAGAGAAAAAGGGTTATATGGAGAAAGTGTGCCATATTGGAGGGTGTAAACAGCCCTTGCCTTGCTAGCAAGTGTTACACAGCTCGTGAGTTACAGTGATGGCCAGCTTTTATCTCCTGCCTTCCTAGGGAGGGCTGGAGAGAGATGTTTTCTGTTTCCTTGCAAGTGTATGTCGGAGAGCTACTGGCTGTATGTTCATTGGGTGTTGCCGTACATACATATTGCCTTTTTCTTTATTAAATCACCAAGTCAAACAATATGTGATAGGGGAAGTGGCTCAGGGAAGTGAAGGCTGATGGGCAAAGACTGCTGTAAAGCCACGTCTTGTGCTCAGTGTGGACAGGGAGCAGTCCTGTGGTGCCTGATGGCCACTGTGCTTCTTGCTGTGTATGGGGAATATCTAATTTTTCATATGAATTCATTTATGGTTGAGTAGAGGAGGGGAGCAAGGGAAGGTTCTCAAATGCAGTTGCTGCTCAGAGAGACCACATGAAGTCCCCCAAACCTGCCAGTAAACAATTTTGTGGATTCTATCAATGTCCCTTGAAATCACATCTGTTCATCTTCTCTCAGTGTTGTATAGCTTCATGCAGCATAAACCTGGATATAGATGCGTTGTGTTCAAAGTCCAGTTTGAAGGTTGCAGGCGCTGTTTTCAAATATACCTCAAGTGTTTGTCTCTGCATTATCCAGGCTGTTAGGTACTTTTGGCAGTGCTTAAAATGCTTAGCTAAAGGATGCACCGAGCACTTCAGCCTTTCAAGCCTGACTGAAACCAGCAGTTTTGTACACATTACTTGAAAGCTGCAATTGAAATTGCTTTGTTTTGACTTAGACAATCCGTAGGTATGTCTGCTGATAGCTCATCACAGCTCGTAGTAGAACAGCTCGTCCTCTTCCTTTTCCTTTAAATGCTTTTTCCTCAAAATTTTGCATTTCATCTCTTGAAACTTAACGCAGCATCTTCTGGCTTGTTCATCTTTGTGAAAGATCACCCCTTTAAAAACACCAAATTACTCCTGGCTGTCCAAACTTCAGGCTTAATTGTGTTGCCTCTCTGGGACTACTGATGCAAATGTAGGATTCTCACCCCACCCCAAATATTGTTCATGCTTTAGTTTGTCTTGTTGCTGGCTTTTGGTTGGGGTTTTTTGTTTGTTTTGGGGTTTTTTTTCCTTTCTTTGGGGAATGTGGAAAACAAAAAGACAATGATTACTTGTAAGAGTTAGCTCATCCCCTGAGGAATTTGGTGGGACAGGAAGAAGACACGTAGCCAGAGTGGATCCTCCCCTGCCGAATTTGAGGCATGTGACAAGCAGAGGAGGGGTGTGTGAGTACCTCCTGAAAAATGTGTGAAAATCCTTCACGGAGTCTGTTACAATCTCTGGGCACTGCTGATCTTTTGCCGTTTGTCTCCTGATATTCCTTAATTTGATTCTTTGCAAATGCTTCAATCTTTCCCTTGGAATTTTTGGAAATTAATTATTTTGCATGTTGTCTTTTTCTGTATGCATTCATTCAAACAGTTAAAACTTTTATGCACATTCCTATTTTACTCCTTGTCTGAAACCTCCATTCACCTTTTGATTTTATTGCTTGTCTGAAGTTGCTGGTTTGAATTAGTCTGTAGTCTATTTTTCTGTTCCATGAGATGTTTCCTCAGCTGAACCATGAGATAGTCTCTTTATGCAGGACCATGTTTTGCTGCTTCTGTCACCACAAAGAGAAAATTGAGTGGTGTTGTGTAGTGTCTTGAGTTGTCTGAATAAATGGAGAACATTTCTCCATGGCCGTGCCCAGGGAAGGAGCCTCACTTTTTTTGGCTGATTTGGAGCTGCCTTCTCTGAACTCCCTGAGGTGTTTGCATAGGGCTTGGGTAACTTGTGTATTGAGTTATTGTGTGTTGCACTTAACATAAAGCTAGTAGCCACTTGGAGATACTGGTCCTGCAGACTTCAGTTGCCTGCTGCTTCTTGCATACAATAAAATTTCTGGGAGAAATCTGCAATGTCTTGCTCTGTTCTTTCCTTTCTAGTCTGCCTGCTTCTGAACCAGAAAAACAAGGGAAAACAGTGCTATTTCACTGAATTTCATTAGTCACTGATGCCTTCTCCTTGACTAGCTCTCACCCCTTTATGAAGTTCTTGAAAGCTGCCTGTTTTGTATTTGAAGCTTCATATTGTCGCCTTTTGTGGGTTGAAGCCATGGAACCTTTGTCACCATGCTTCTGCCTGCAGAGGTCTGTCCATGTCACCTAGCCAGGTTCAGCTGAGCTTCAGGCACCACCTGTGAGATAGTGAAGAGGCTGTCTAAACAAATGGCTGGGGCAAATGTCTTCTGGCAGTGGCAGGCCATATGTGGTAAATTTCAGACTAGCTAGTAATGGGCAGGTAGCTTTTCTCCTGCAGCCTCTGCAGACCTGCTTTCACAGCAACCAGCTGACCCTCCTAAAAGCATCAGTAGAAATCAGTTGCCAGCACCTGAGAGAGTAGGTTATGTCCATCTACATCCATATTGTGATAACATACCCAAGTGTGGTAAGAGTTCAGCAGTTCTCTGTGGGGGATTGTACCTGTTTTCTGGAGCAGGAGATGCATCTTTGTTCTGCCCAGACAATCACTTTGTTCACTTTGGTCTTCTCTGTGCTGATGTGGTCTGTGCTCCTTCCTTCATAGTGACCACCTCCAAATGTGCTGGGCATCTGCATTTTCAGCTCTGAGCATCTCCTTTATCATCCCTTCCTACTGTTTCCACCTCTTATCTGCCCCATTTAGCCAGGAATGCTGTCTACCTTAAAGATGCACATAACACTTCGTAGCACCCATCAGAAGGTTTGGATCTGCTCTGTTCCCAGTTTCATTCATGAGTGCAGTAATCACTCTGTGTTCAACCACAGATGATGAATAACATGTTTGTATGCAGTAGTGACTTGCCTGACTTGCAGACTAATGAAAAACAAACATCTGCCTACTCTTCCCATTAAGATGAGCTCCAATGTGAAAGGGGCCATCCTTCTTTTTGTGCCATCAAAAGGAAAGGTTACTTTGCATGGCCTGGCAGTAAGTTGCATAGGAAAGTGGACCTGGATTTTAATGCTTGAGTTGGCATGGAAGAAGGAGGACTCTTGTGAAATCAGGACTCAATGAGCTGGGGGGGCGGGGGGAGTAAAACTGTCCGCCTTTGATGGCACTAGCACATACAATCAGTAATGGCAGTGGGCTGCAGATGGGAAGCTGGAAGTGCATGGGGTTTTTCTCACTTGCTGGTGAAACTTGGGAAGTGGTACCGTGTGCTTCTGAAAAGCAGGGACATGTGAAAACCTCCTGTGTACAGCAACAATTGCCACTGGCAAGTGATTTTCTGCCCAGGCACTGGGAGAGGTCTGTGCTTCCCTGTGAGAGGTCAGGGCCTGAGCATCTGTGTAAGGCTTCATGCTTGAACTGGTAGAGAATAATTCTGAAAGGAGGAGGACTCTAAAGCCATAGCTGCTTGGCTTATTAGTTCCTAATTAATGCAAGGTTGTAGGAATGAAATAAAGAATCCCTTGTTTTCTTTGCACAGCTTAATATAGTGTAAATCCATGGTAAGAAGCTGTGGAAAAGATCATCCCCATGAGAAATTATTTTTTTGCAAACACTGTCTTGCTAGAAAGTGTGCTTTGTGGAGCTCGGGTGGAATTCTAAACCTGTTGTTTCCAGAGTTAAAGAAATAACTAGTTGCTTTTGACTTTCAAAGCTGCATGCAATTGGTGACCTTTAATTTTGTCTCCTTCATCCATTACACTCAGGGTGTAACAATACTGTATTTTCTCCCATTTATTCCTGTCACATGCACTAGCTTGTAGAATAATTCACTGTCAGACATGTCCATCTGCCTTGGCTACATCAAAGAGTTATTTTGGACTTTAGACTCTCTTTTGAAATTTAAGAGCTCATTTTGATGCTTATAGAGCAAGAGTGTGGGAGGGCGTGACTTGCTGTAGGCCTGTAATGCATTGGGATAAACTCTCATTCCTTTTATGTTGCCAACATCTTAGTAACAAAATGAGCTGGAGTTCACCTGCTGCAAGAAATGTGACAGTCATGTACATTCTTAAACCTAGGGGAGAGCAAATGTGATTAAAAAGATGTGTTCCTAATTGTATTTGACTCTATATGATTTTTTGTTTGTTTTTCACAAAGTCCAATATTTGTGAATACTTGCTCATGGTTCTTATTTTATTTTTGCAGTTTGCAACTTCATGTCTCATGAAAAGTGCCTCAAGAATGTCAAGATACCATGCTCATGTATTGCTCCCAGCCTTGTAAGGGTGAGTAAGCACAGGCTGCCTTGTCTCTTTCTTGGGATAATAGCACAAATTTATCACAGATTAACATGGTATAGTACAGTGGTGGCTTGTTAATATCGTAATGCTTAAATCAGTTGTGTTAGTCATCACTGAGGGTTTTATAGCTGCTCAAAGGCAAAGTTACATTTCCTTCAAAAAGTCCCTGCTATGGGCAACTGTGGATAGTCTGTCTTTGAAGAGCAGTTATTTGCATTCTTTAAATATTACTAGATGTTCTTACTTGTTTGTCATTACCTGGAAGCCTTGCAGTAGTGGAGTGGGGTGACTGAAAGCACTTTCTCAATGCTCTGAGAAAACCGTGCCATGTGTCATACTAAAGAAGAACTCTGTACACCACCACATTTTTTACAGCAATTACATCTTACTGGGAAAATGCTAAAGCTTCTCTTCGTAGTGAAGGGACTGTGTTTGGCTTCTATTGATTGCCGCATCTTAAGAGTTTGCTTGTTGGTAATAAATAAAATTTATTTATTTTGGTAATTAATAAAGTACTTGCTTTCACATGCCCTGTGACTTTTTCTCCCACAAGTCTTCATGCTTAAAGGTTGCTTTTAAAGGGTGTGAAAGATGAATCAACTTTAAAGAAGATAGTAGGATGCAACTAAGTATTAAGAAGCTAAATTGAGGAGAAAACAAAGTGTAATATCCACTTGGGAAAGGATGACAGAAAAGGAAAAAAAGGGAAGAAGGAATGAGAAACTTTATGGAGAAGTAGTAAAACACTACAGATACCTTAAGGAGCTATATGCAAAAGTCAAATGTAAAATCAGAATCGTGTGCATCACAGAACTCGCTGACTAAAAGCACATTTATGGGAACACATTGTGTAGACATGGGCACCTGTGAAGGGAAACTGATTCCCTGCTTTGTATCTTAAAAAGCTTTACATGTTCCTTTATGTTGTGGAAATCTATGTAGGGGGTGAGATGGGAAAGTTTGAAACAATATGTAACTCAAGTTACAGGAATTGGATAGAGAGGAATTAGCCACTTGTTTTTCTTAAATTTGCTTTGCTAGATGATGAGCTTTTAGGCTTTGTTACAAACTTCTTCCCCACATACTTTTTATCTTGAGAGGTATAACTTAGGTGGCAAAAAGATGTCTGAAGTTGCCAGTGAAACCGTAAGAAACGCTGCTCTACGTCTTACAACCCACAGTAAAGAGACATGTAGATAGTGAGAAATGCTATTACTTAGAATTAGCATCTGCTGCTGTTTCACTATGCTGGCTATCAGTCATTGAAGCATGCAAAAAGGAATGATGAGTCAGATGATACAGGTATCTTTGCAAGGACCTTTGGGGGGATGGTACAAATCTGACTGGGAAACATTCATTTAATTCAGAGTGTCAGAGTTATAAACATTTGAATGCTTCTTTTGTGAATTTGCTCTAAATGTAATTCATTGTTCAAAATAGCATTTGTTCCTTTGCTTTTGTATGGTAAAAATCCTGCATTTGAACTTATTAACGTTTCCACTTGCGTCAGTCATGGATGTCAGTGGAGTTTTTTTGTTCTTTTCCCAGCCCCCATTCTCTATATGGCCCAACACGTGAATTTTATCTAACTTTTTATTGTTTACAGATAAAATCTAACTATCCTTGCTGTGCAGTAGAGTTTGTTTTATATGAGTGGTGGTGTTAGCCCTCAAAGCTGTTTGCAGTTCAGTGTTGCTGTATTTAGCTGCAAAGTCTTGTGTGTTGTCCGTGTTGAGCTATAATGATTATGTTTTGAAAATACTGGGTTGTGCTATTATTTCTGGACAGTCTTGTCCTCCTTGACATGGTCATCCAAGTTGCATTAATCCTGGTCTGCTGTGCAAGTGAAGTCTGCCATATGGGAGACATCGTTTTGCGTGCAGGCTCTGTCGAAGTAAATATTGAACTTGGCATTTGCTTAAAAAACATAACAGAGCAAAACTCAAATTATAATCATTTATAGAATGCGTGGAACGTTTTCTTAATCTCCCTGCTCTCCTTTCAAATTATTTATTATTTATTTATGAAAAGGTCCAAAGTGGGAGGGAACACTGGTGGGATTTTTTTTCTGATAGTTCCTTCTAGTATGTCAATATTCAGTGTATTACAGAAATTAATTTTTTTTTTTTTTTTAAATCCCCTGGATTTCATCTAGAGAAGATGGCAGTTGTTAAAGCTCATCAGAGTGTGTGCCATTTGATACTAAGTGAAACTGTCAGAGAATAATTTTGCAGCAGACGTTTCATGGAAACTTTTATTCCTGAGAGCAGGGTTTCCTTCCCAGGGTCAAGTAAAGGCCCCCAGAGTCACGAGCATGCCACGACTGCTCCAGCCTCAGATCGTTCTTGAATGAGTTCACTCTTAAGGCTGCCCTAAGAATTTTTTTGCACTGTTGTTAATCATTATCACCTGCATTTAGTATTCCAGACTGGATCCTGTTTGTGATATTTCAAAATAGGACTTCATGGATCAGTCTTCTGAACAAGTTTGTGTTTTTATGGTTTGCAGGGGATATGATTTGTTTCACTGCTAAGGTCTCGGCAACTTTTCCAAATTCAAACCCTCTCTCCCCTACATTCCCGTAAGTATTTGCCTACTCTGAGGTACGTGTGAAAAAACAAGACAAAACAAAAAAACCCCAAAAGCCACAAACACAAAACCAAAAGGCAAAAAAAAGGCAAACCCTCACCGCCAAAACACCCAGCAAAACCCAAAATAACAGTAAGAACAAAACCTCTCCGATTGGGTGTGAAATGTGAAGTTTTATTTTCCCGTGGTAGGTTGGAATTGAAGCTGTAACACAAGTTTTTTACCCCTCAGATTTGCCATAGAAGTGCACGTGTGTTTTATGTATAACTGTTCTTTGAAAACTAAATGGAAATGAGAATATATTAAAAGTGGTTTTAGTGAAGTGAGGCATTTGCCATGCTTCTTTTTCCGTGTTGTGTTGGTGCAGTGCTGTAATGGTTTCTAAACATTTCTACTTCAAGAAGGGTTGATAGGCTGCTCATGAAAGTTTCTTGTGTGCTTTTGTTCTTAAAGCCAGGTGGTCCAGCATGGAAAAGTGCCAGTTTAGGTCATCAGCTTCTCTTGAAGCTTTCTATGCTATAAATAAAACTTGGCTTTGTAGTTCAGAACGTGGGTAGCTGCTGTGCTCGTGGATTGTGACAGTGAATGGGAAGGTTGTGGTGCTTGCAGAGGTCTGTCTCTGCTTGGGCCAGCAGGTGTTGCCCTAGCCTGCTGACCTGAATCTCTTCTCTCTGGCTGCTGGATTCAGCTGTGTGCAGGTGGTTATTTGGATCAGTTCCTCATGAACTGAAAGTAGAAGAGACGAAAAAAGGATACTTGGGTTAGGGTAAATCCCCGTAACGCCCGCTTTGATAATGTATTTGGTATTAGACACTTTATACACACAGCACTGCAGCTGGAGGATTTCTGTACTGTGACACCTCTTTTTTGTGTACTTTCTCTCCCTACCTCTCTTCCCTGCCCAAGAAGCAATGAGAAGCTCCAACAAAGTGTGAGACAAAGACTGTCAAGGTTTGGTTACTGCTTCATTTGCCTTGGAATAATAAATCCCCCCGTCTCATTCAGCTGTCAGAAATGCCTGAAGGATTTTTGTGGGAGAGCCTCAGAGAATTAGCTTTTAAGGAACGTTGTTGCAAATGGCTCATAGACCTTTTAACAAATGGGAAGGAGCTTGGCAAGCTGGAAAGGAGAATTTGATGTGGTTGAATTGGGTGGGAGTTCTGGAGAGTACAGGGGAAAAAAAACAGAATCCAATTTTGGAAAATTGTGCCTTGGTGGTAGTTGGAGGTGTTGGAGGTTTTATTTCAACATGGGTTTAAAAATGCTGCGATGAATGCTTGATGAACTTTTACTGCTTCTCCCAGCAGACTGTCATAGAAGACAGGCTGAAATGCAATGTTTGTGAGTAAGCTGGTTGGCGTATTATTGTTACATCTCATCTTCAAATTACTGTATATTTGGCATGCATCAATCAAAGGACCTTTTTATCCTGCCCCTCTTGTTTTATCTTCTTGGTGGTGGTGGTAGAGTTAGATGTGTAATATGAACTTGACTCACAAAATATATGCTTAATATTTTTCCTCTTTCATATTATATGTTATAAAAACAAGTTTGAGAAAGTTTTTTCTTCTCTTTCTTCTTCCCCGTTTGTTTGTCCATGATGAAGAGGCTTTGCAGGTGTGAGGGTTTTTTCCCAGGGTGTCCTAATAACAGTAGGACCCCAAGCTGATCTTTTTAGCAGGGCCTGTTGCAATAGGACAAGGGTAACGGTTTTGAACTTCAAGAGGGTAGATTCAGACTAGATATAAGGAAGACATTTTTTACGATGAAGGTGGTGAAACACTGCCCAGAGAGGTGGTAGATGGCTCGTCCCTGATAACGGATTGGACTGTGCTCTGAGCAACCTGATCTAGTTGAAGAAGTCCCTGTGCGTTGCAGGGGGGTTGGACTAGATGACCTTTAAAGGTGCCTTCCAACTCAAACCATTCTGTGATTCTATGATTTTCCCTGGGCACTTTCTGGATAGCCCTGACCACCTTAACCAAGAGGGTCCATCTCTAGTTCTTCAACACTTGACCCATACTTGTGTTGTTTCAGCAAGGCAGTTGCTTGGAGTGTGGCAGCCACGTGGCATAACTTAGAAGTCAAATGAGGTATAAAACTGCTTGCTGGTAACCTTGGGACTGCATCAAGGTCTGTTCCTTTTCCTCCCCAAAGCAATAGTCCCTTTAACCCTGAGGTTAAAGGGAAGGGCTAACACCCCCTAGTTAATGAACTCAGGAGACCTTACTGTGCTCTATTGAAACTTGATGAAAGCTGCCTGGTAGCCTGCAAACTCCCGTGTGAGCCCTGTAGCTGTGTCAATGACTCTTCAGGTTCAGAAGTGGCATGGGATGTCACTGTGTTTGTTTCTTTTAATTCTTAATCTTTATCTTGATAAAAGGAGACGGACGTTGATTTCCTCTGTAGTAATAAAAGCAAGGAGTGACTGTCTTTTGCGTATTGTTTTCTCTTTCCAGTACAAAAAATACTAGTCCAAGCAACTCTTAATTGCAATGGAAAGGTGTTATACCAGTCTCATTTTGTAGCAGAAGTATCATAGATTCCTGATTTGAAATGGTATGGAATTTACTGTATAGTTCCTAACGCAAAGGGTCCTTGAGGGCCTGTAAGTAAGGCCCAGTGTCCCATCACAGAGATCTGTAGGGTGGAGAAAAAAATCCCTGCATATGGTGAGGTTGCATATGGATGTATGCATTATTCCCTTGCGTTAGCCCAAATTAAATTTTTTATAAATAAGTATTTGATTTTCAAGTCTTCCCTGTCCTGTGATATGTTGAGACACCATTTAACTTCTTATTCTTATCTGATTTCAGAATTTCCATATGGAATGTGTACTTAAAGTTGCTTTTTAACACCAACTGATACATCAAGTACTCAAAGGAAGAGTGCCAATTTGGACACAGCTGATGAGTAATTAACAGGCATTGTCCCTAAAAGGAAAAAGTAGAAATGGAGTGCATTCAGTGCATGCAGTGTATTTAAGTTGCAGAAATCTTTTGCTACTAAAACGGGCAAGTTTCAAGCAAATAAAAGGGCTCTTTGTGATTACTGAGTAATAAGTAAGTCTTTGAAAAGATGTCAATACTGGGAAAACTTGAATCACAAAGTTGTTAGCTTCTCTCAGAAAGGGTGTAGTCTAGACACTTAGTTAACCTGGACAGAATAATCATGGGGTGTACTCAGATGTGATCACCATGTCTACCTCTGCAGAGCAAAGGGTTTTTGGTGTCAGAGTGAAGCTTAGGAGCGTTAGATAAGGACGTACGTTTGCACTGGAAACATCAGAATCCAGAGGAGATGTTCTTGTTTCAGAAACACCATTTTAATTTGTATCAGCAATTTTTTTTTTGCCTTATGTTGAGAGCAGTCTCTGTGAAAGACCCTATGTGGCTACCCTTGTGGGCATTTTGTGAAAATGGTTGCTTCCAAGGTGGTTGTACTCATCCTTAAAATGCCACAGTGTTTTTGAACTGAAAACTACTGACCTTAAGTTAAATTCCTTTTGATCAACCTTTGGAGGCTATTGTGAGAGTGTTTGTATCCTTATTTCTGTGTACTCTTTCCTACTTGGAAGCTGATCAGCCCCACAGTACTATAGGTCTTGCAGCCCTTGCAGCTTTGTCAGTCTCTCCAATGTGTTTTACAAAGTCCTGCCAAGTGCGAGTCTCTCTGATATGATGGGGAAGGAGATGCGTGGGCACAATAATATTTAGACACAGGCCTCGGAGAAGTTTTTAGTAGGTTGTTCTTTTTTAACACTGCCAAAGACAGCAGCTGTCACTCTCGCATTTGGTATATCTGTATTTCTTTCGTTCCCCTTTGAGCCTGGAAGTCTTTGGCTCAGGATTCAGGCTAAAAACTTTCTTCTGCCTGAGTTGGTAGAAAAGCAGCTGCAGCTGAGTGAAGAACAGGCCTCGCTGGAGCTGTATTTTTTTCTTACTGAGGTACCCAGAAGGTTGCAGACCAGTAAGACCTGACCTGGCCTGACTCTATCCGTGAACCAAAGGGTTTGGGCGGTAGCTGCACTGCTCTGTATGTAGTGATTCCACCTTAGTGGAAGAGCACTTAAGTTCATGATCTGGTCTTGGCCACGTGCTTGATACCTTGTGGCATTTCAGGATGAGGAACAATTTTGAAAGGCATTACTGAAAGAAAACAATTCTATGCTTTCTTTTTCTTTCAAGTTTGAAAGTTAAAAGCAGTTTGGTGCTGTTCTTTCTGTATGACGCAGAACTGCTGTGCACTTGCACAGATTGCACCAAAGGGGCTAGAATCTAAGTTTTAGGTTTCTATAGGATCAAATTTTATTACAGGCTGATACGAAATTTTTCAGAAATGTGTTACATTCTGTAATATTTCGGATTTCTTAACAGACGGCAGGAAACGAAATAGGAACTAGAAGTGTCTTGTCCAGGAGTGCAAAGTCATTCTGAAGCTTATGCTGGAATGTTACCACTATACTTTCTGTTGATGGGTTTCTGAGCAATACTGTAGGGGCACTTAGATGTTGTTTAATGGTATACTGATGTACCTTATAGCAGAGATTTTCTGTATTTTTCTGCAGAAATTGATTTTAGTGGTTTGCGTAAAGTAATTTAAGTAGTTGTATTGGAAAAGCAGTTTTAAACTCTCATCAATTATTAACTTTGTCTCTGTAGGCCAACTTATGTGTCTGTACTTTGCTGTACTTATACAGGTGGATATAAATTAAAGAACAATACATAACACTTCATATTCTGACATGCCTCACTGGCTTTCCCAGTCTGAGGGTTTTTTTTTTATTTTATTTTTTTTTAACATATTAGGTGCTTGGAACTTGTTCAGCAACAAAATAAATGTAGGGAGCTGCTGGGACTGACATGTCAGTTAGAGCTGGAGGGCTGCAGAGAATGGAACTTCTGTTTGAGTTGATAGGAGCAGGAGCCAGATCCCAAAGCATGGTTCGTATTTTTAAATCCCAAACTCATACATAATGTAAAAATTTGCAGCTTTTGGAGGCAAGGATGTTTTGTAATATATCATGTTGGAGATACTGACATGAAATCCTTCCAGGAGGCTGGCCAGCAGCCCAGTGTGGTGGGGAGCCTGGGATCTGGACAGGCAGTTTCCTGGTCAGTCAGGGACCAAAGATTCCTCCAGACAACATGGTCTGCTGGGGCAATGAGCTGGTGACTCTGCTGTGCATGATCTTGTTCATGTCTGATAACACAAGTATATTTGGTACCTCTCTTCAACCTCGTTTACCTCCCAAAGATTCTGAGGAGGACTGGAGGAACCACATGCTTTGCAGTTTGGGGATGAGTGATTTTTCTTGATTAAACTTCCAGCAATGTTCCTTTCTCCTTGTGTTGCATCAGACAAAACTTTATCTCATTTATTTCATTGTGCATGCTCAAGGTACAGGATTGTTTAGTTTTACTGTCCCCATGCTTTCAGAGGCAGGAGCACTGGTGTGAATTTGACCTTTATAACTGGAAGCAACTTCTGGGCCATCAAATTCTGTGTTCCCAGTATGTGTCAGACTTGCTGCTAGTTGTTCCCAGGAAAACCCTAATATACAAGGAGAAAAACTCAAATCCTGCTCAATATCTTTGGAGGATTGTTTACTAGTACATCTGGGAGGAAAAGAAGCTATCTGTGACTACGTGTATTTTAAGTCATTATTTCCAACTTTTTACTGGGAATGATTAATTTCATTTCACACCTAAATAACCATTTGGCAGCCTTTACTTGCAATATATTTTTTTTTGGTGATGCAAGAACCGGAAGATAAATCTGATACGTTTATCATATCAGGAAGGGCATGTGAAATTCATAAAACTTAAATACATAAGTCACATCAAACTTTTATGGAAGTCATTTGGATTCTGGAATTTTAAAGATGCCATTTTGATTCTTCCTTCTAATGTGAATGTCAGTTTAACAAAAGTGTGTGTCTTGTAGAAGAGTGGTCTCTAGAACAAGTATAAAGCTCAAGTATGTTTCTTATTCTTCATTTTTCATCTTTTCTTCTGTTGTTCTTTTGGTACCGTCACTTCCAGTCTTCATTATTAATCACTGAACAAGAAAAAAACCCTACCTTTTTAGGATAAGTAAATAGTATACTGGAAATATATTCGCTAAAACTGTTGGTACAGCTCTTGGCAAGAGGATATTGAAATCTATCATCTTCCACCTGCAGTCAACAGGAACCTTGGTATGGATGCACTTCAAGAGCTGGATCTCTGTACCATCCAGGCTTTGAAGCTCTGGGGCAGGGCACAGGGGGAGACCAATGCCTTTGTCCCGATCAGCCAGTTGGCTGGGCTCTATTTGGAGCAGAAGTGAAAGGCATGTGGAGAATACTGGACTGTGGCAGCACTGAACTTGTAAAAATTGTCTTGAGTGTGTCTTTAGGGTATTTTGTATACATGTGCAACAATTAATCATCCTTGATTCAATTAAGAATACTTAGGAGGGAAACTGTGATTCCAGGTAAGTCGCACAGCACTAAACCCAAAGGAAACCTTTGGATTCGTGGCACTGTGAATCATCAAGAAACTGACCAGCTCTTAAAAATTTATTCATTACATATTAAAACCCAAGAATTAAAAAATGAAGTAAAATAATTATTTGAAGTATTTCAAATATATTTTTAAGTATGACATTTTTTTAAAAAGGATGATTTACCATTAGATTTGTTCTCAGGCTTACTTAAGTTTATGTTGTATATACTGTCCTGTCGTGCATGATAAAGCAGTTTCTATGAATTGTAACTGGCACTTTGAAAGTTGTGGCTGATGATGTCTTATGCATTCTTCATTGGCAGGTTCCAGTTGCACACTGTTTTGGGCCTCCAGGACATTACAAAAGAAAGTTTTGCACTGTGTGCAGAAAGTCACTAGAGTCACCTGCCTTTCGATGCGAAGGTAACTTAAAAAAACCCTATTTGTGTAGCCATCTGTGTGCTATCCAGTAATGTACGCTTAGCTTACATTGCATACCTTTGACGGTATGTGTGTATGCACATACACGCGCACACACACATGTGCTTACTGTGTTTGAGAGATTTTTGGGTTGTTTATCATCCACTTATTGATTGTGGAAATGTGTACTTTGAATTAAGGAATAATAAATCAATAAACTTCAATAAACCACAGACTTTGTCAAACACGTATGCTCTTTCATCTTTCCTCCAATTCACCTTGAGCAAGTCTATGGTGTTGATGGTGTGCAATGAATTCATGCCTGAGATGTACAAAGCATGAGAAGCTATTATGGCAAAAGAAAGACTTCTCCTGGTGAGGTAGTTTATGTCAGTTTCCAATGGAAGCTTTTGATACAGGGAATCATCAGATATTCATGTTTCTAAAACTTCCCCCTTTCTGCAGAAGAGCAGAATATAGCTGTTCTTTGATACTGTTCTCAGATACCTGTTGCTTGTAACGGGAATGAAGTGCTTTCAATGGAAAGATATTTGAAAATATTATTTGTCAAAATAGTACTGCTCTGAGTGTTCTGACATGGATTCTCTGAAAAAACAGTAATTAAAGAAATCACCCAAACACCAAAATTTGTATTTGAAATACATGTTGGTATGAGTACTTGACTGATTCCGACGTGGGGCAACTCCTTAATTCTCCTTTGTCTCCTCTGTCTTGAATGTCTAGCAGTTGTTGTTCAGTTGATGTAAGGTTGAATAGAATTTAGTATTTTAAAGGAATATTACCTGTGAACTATTTAAAAAAAAAAAAGTCTACTGAGAGAAGAACCAATTCTGTAGGGATTTGGGATGCTTTAAAAATTGCTGTTATGCTGAATATAATGTCTTATTTAATATGGTCATGTATGTGTAGGCAAAACACTTCTCTTTAATCAGGGCATTGAGACTTATAGTGGTACAGTGGTTTTGTTTCTGCTTTTGTCTGGTGAGTCACATAACGCATCTAAGCTTATGTTCTTCTGACTAGTGGGAATCTGTCACTTAACCTAGTTACCATGTGAGTTGGATGATTTGATGGGATGGTCAGAGAGCTGCAGATACCACAGAATCTTTTCTGATGATTGGTCTTAATAAGCCTCAGAACTTGTGTGGCATGAGATAAACATAGAGAATCTGAAAAGAAAATTTTTGCTAGCTATGTCTTTTTAACTCTTGAAAATAGCTTTAGTTTAGTGATCTATTTTAGTTAAAGCTTTCTAAATTTTGCTTTCATACTCTTACTCTCTTAATTCTACTGTATTAGCGTTGTACCCATTGCAAGGGAATATTTGTTTTTTCAGACATTTGCATTTAAGTGTTCTTAAACAAGAAACACATGAAATCCCATGTTACATTTAGGTATTACAAATGCCCGAACATTTTTTTTTTCTGGTTCAGTGAAGGTTCTGAATTGTGTGGCTTGCATGGATTAAACAGTTTTCATGTTTTGTGTGGTGTGACTTGTTAGCTGTCCTGTTTTCTGAATACTAATGAGTCCACAACTTGTTTCTCTGATACATTTCCAAAGTGTAGCAAAAAGGGCAGTTGAGGTTCCTAAAACGCACAAGATTCTTCCTTTACTCTTCAAAAATACTTTCAGAATTTGTTTTAGAAGTCAGCTGTTTTAAGCTGTAGAGCTTTTAAATCCAGATGGATGTGTTGAACTTTCTTTCTTTTTTTGCTTATTTGTGATGACTTAGCTTAATTTTACGAGCCTACAGTTGGTTATGATGTTTTCTTCTGATGCTGGAATTTAAAGAACTTTTCCTGGAATCTTTGCCATAATTAAAACAGAAAAGAGGGTTAAGATGAAGTTAACTTTTCTAAGAAAGTGATTGACATTGCTAGATGTACTTTTAAAATAATTTAAATGAAGTGTTTTGGACTCTATATCTTACAATAAAATAAATTTTCTTGAAAGGAAGTTGAAAATTTTCAGACAAATACTAAATGCTGTGGGTGCATGGTGGGGCATCTATTCTCAGTAATGTGTATATTAACCCCTGGTGACATAAGTACATACATACGCATGCATATATATTAACCCTGGTGAGATAAGTACATATGCTTCATTAGCAAAAATTACAATATTTGGACTCCAAATTCTGCTGACAATTACTAGTTGCTTTGGATAGCTATTTCTGCTGTAGAATTCACTGATAACAGTTGAACTCAATGATGGTGAGAGTTGCTCTCCCTTTTCTTTCCAAGAAGCAGCACTGGAAAGAAAAAAAGAGGAGAGGGAGTAATCCAAGCATTTTTTTCTGTGTTGGATTCTTTACAAAAGTTTCTTATTAAGTATCAGCTGGGAGCAGCAAATTTACTGGGGCGAGAGGCAGTTAACATTTTAAAGGTTATTCTGCCAAGTTTATGTATCTGAAATTAACCAACTTGGGGTTTTGGGCAATTTTAGTGGAATTCACAACACTTTCATGACTAGCTTGAACAGAAAACTGTCATTCTGTTACGAGTTAAAAAGTTGTGTACATTATGGAAGGGCGATAAAGATGAAACTTCTTTTTGTAGGCCCTCTGATTTGACTTGATCTTTACATCCTAAAGGGGGATACCTTTCCTGCCAACAGGATAGCTATCTGAAGAGTTTAACTCCTGTGACACTCCCGCTGTTCACATGCACACATTTTCTCATTAATTCTGAGTTGAGGTTGGTGTTAGAAGCAGCACATGTGAATTAAACCAAGGGAGAAAAACCCTCTCTGTTCTTATAAAGTATAGCAAAGGGCAGCATGTGCCTGTGGTAGCAGAATTAATAAAAATTAATAAGAATTAATAAAAAACCCAATGCTTTCGTTAATTTCTTGAAGCCATAATTTGGTCTACAGAAACTTTCACTATTAGTGATGGTATCACTCAAATCCTGGTAGCTGAATTGGCAAAATTGTAAAATATTCTGGTTTTATCTTTGAATGTGGAGAAATGTGAGCAGTGGAGGGACCGTGTCACACCTCGTATACAAGTTCTTGAGCTCAGTGAAGACAGCTGGTATGGGGAGCTGTATGTGAAAGCTTGTGGTTGACTTAGTAAGCCCTGTTAAAAGAGCCTTTGCTTTGCTGTGGTGGTAGCTCACGGTCTTCTGTGGGGTTAGAATAAGGAGGTGTTAGTGCTGATTGCCTTTTCTAGAGCCCAGAGAGTGATTTCAAAATAAGGTGTTATTCTCTATGTAATTTAATACTGTTTTCAAGATACTTTGAGATAATGCAGCTAATGTGCAGTTGCCACCTACCAGTCTTCAGGTTACAGTCTTCAGATTTTTGTGATGTGCTTGGAGCAATAACCTGTTTGAGCAGAACAGAGAAAAATATTTGAAGAATTTGACACTTGCTTCTTTACTTTCATTTACTCGACAAAAAATCAGATGCCTTCCCAGAGTACTTGTATACACAAGTCTTTAAAGAGCAGCTAGGGGAGTATCTCTGTCTATGAGATCCATAGAGAACTTTCCTAACTCTTGCAGTAATGAAGCTAGCTATTGAGGTCTTTTAGCTGTATTTTTTTTAATGACCGATCCTTTGCAGCATAGCATTTTAGCTGTGGGTTTTTTTGTAGACTCACTTTTCTTTCACATCTGATACTTCAAGTCAGCTTTTAAATAATGAAAGTGCTTTATCCAAAACCAATCTTGCCTGAAACTTTATAGGCTTCACTGAAACGTCTTCCAGCTACAGTATCTAACGGGTATTTTGGAAGACAATGTTAAGCTTACTTAGGACAGTTGAAAAGCTGAAAAAATTGTCATTTCCCTTTTTCTGAAAATGAAATGGTGATTTACCATATACAGACATAGCTTGGACAAATCTCTGACATTAGCATACCAGTTTATTCTAGTAAGGTTTAAAATTAAATCCATTGAGTGTCATCTGGCAATAAAAAAGATTTATTTCCTGAGTAGAACATACTTTCTGGCTGCTGCGGTCTCCCTGAGAACGGTGACGTCCTCCAGTCATTTTGCACGTTCTGAGGTCAGCGTGTGTCGCATCGCTTTGCAAACGCCGCCAGTCCGTGTGCCGGTGCAGGCATGCCACGTGGGTCGGTGGCTGACCCAACCTCTGGCACATCTCCCATGGGACAGTGAGTGAGACGGGGCTCTTGGCTGCGAGCAGGAGGGGAGCACGACTGTCTTCCCGCTGTTTCAGCGGCGGTGCCCCCAGCTTTTCTGGGGACTGGAACACACCTCGTCTCTTGGTTCCTTGTGCTTCTGACAGCTACAGGGATGGAGAGAAGGCTGTCCAGCAGAAAAGCGCCTGCTGTTTCGCACCCACTCATGAAGTGCCCGCTTGCTCTGCAGTAGCGTTTGGAAAAGGGTTTGTAAGGGCGATGGAGTATTGCTTCAGGAAGACCGTTACTTTACACTGAAGACTTGGTGGTATTTGGATGCAGAAGGAGAACTTTCTCTCTTTTTGTTAATGCTTTTAACATTCAGCTTTTTTTGGGGTTTGATTAAATCAAAGTAGACTTCAGGCCTGGAGTGGGCAGCGGTTCCTGTGAAACTGTGAGACAAAGCTGTAATATGCCAAACAGTTGGTACAAATTTAACTTGCTGTATGGGAGGAAATATGGCAAGTGCTTATGAGCAAAATTAGCTCAGCCTTTCCTTATACTTGCTGCATCAGTTTGACACAAAGGAAATGAGCAAGACACAGGACAATGCTGATAAACTTCTTTTATTGCCTAGCTTTGCTCAACAGAAAAGAGCATGAAGGAAAGAAAGTGTGGTGCAAAAAGGTAGTGGAGGAGTATTGGACAGATGGAGGGAAAGAGGGAGGGAGGAATTGCAAAAAACATGGGAGTTTCCAGCTTAAAGAAGTTTTCTTGTTTTCATGCTTTCAGTTTGTGAGCTACACGTCCACACAGACTGTATCCTGTTTGCTTGCAGTGACTGCCGGCAGTGTCACCAGGATGGACACCAGGACCACGTAAGTGCCGATGCCTGTGCAGCAGAAAGCGGTCATGCGTTTTTGGTGTGAAAACATGGGCGAGAGGAGGGGGAGGAGTACTGGCCTTTTCTTTTGCATGCTGCCAATTATCAAAGCACTTTTGTGCTGGCAAAGGAAATGTGTGGCTTCAGAATGTGTCGCAGATAGCGAGATGAACTTAAATTCTGACACATTCACGACGCTTATTGAAGCTGTGCTGAAAAGTCTGTACAATGTATACAACGTCCTGATTAAAAAAAAAAAAATCAAGCATCTTACTAAAAATTTGCATTGCAGAAGCTGGCATGGAACTCGTTTTTCCTGTATGTTGAGCTGTTGGCTGCATTACATCCCTGGCAAATGTTACCATGTTCCTCAGGCTTCCTGCAGTCTGTCTGAGGTGAAATTGCCCAGCTTCTCACTGTAAAATACATGCGTAATACTGACCTTTCAGGATTTTTATTTTTTTTTTAAAGAATATTGGTTTTGATGGACTGTGAAGAAAAAGCACTAGGTGATAAATTTTTTTTCATACCTTAATAAACTTATTTTGGTGAAATGTAAGATTGTTCAGGTTCGTATTGATAGTGAGAAGTACTTGATGTCCTAGTCTGTGTTGCTGTTTCCTCAGAGCTGTTTGAATTGCTGATTTTAAAGCTAGGTCGAAGATGCTTCTGTATCTGTTTTGTGTAATGCTAAGTCCTGATGTGTTCCCCCAGGATACTTATCACCACCACTGGAGGGAGGGAAACCTTTCTTCCAGTGCTCGTTGTGAAGTTTGCAAAAAAACCTGTGGCTCTTCTGAGGTGCTCTCTGGCATGAGATGTGAATGGTGTGGCATCCTGGTATGTTGTGCTGTTGTGTATGTTTGTGGGAACCATATATATATATATATATAGAGAGAGAGAGAGAGAGATATGCACAGGCTTATTTAAATGCTTTATACAAGTATACTTTATTTGTACACTTTAGAAATATACTTTATATACACCTCATAAATACCCTTCATTTATACACTTATTTATATAAATATACATATATATGAGTTAGATGGAAAATCTGATTTTTTTTTTTAAACCCCCTCATTAGTCATTAAAATGAGCAATTCATAAAATCATGTAAATCCAATGGAATTAAAATTTAACAGGGACTGATCATTATAGATTTCAGCTTAGAAGCCTGCAGTTACTTTTCCTGTGTGAAATCGGAATTTCTTTCAAATCACATGAATTCTGCAAGGTCAAAGACTTTACCGTTCTAATGCGCTTATTCCTCTTTCAGTGTAGAATAGTTCTTAACCTGTGTGGTTGGGGTTTTTTTAAGCTGTCAATTTGGTTTCTGTGTTTTTTCCGTTCACACGATGCATGTTTAATTCCTGCACAACATGATGGTACACTTCAATACTTCTCATGAAAGCCACAGCTTTTCACATACTGTTACACAGTCTGCTGTGTAGATAAAAACTGATCCATTGACTTAGTTCTGCCTGGTATTGAAATATGATGGAAGTTCAAAGTAGCACCAGATGGGGTGGAAACTGAGAAGTTTATGTAATAAATCATTCATTTGCCATTTTATGCAAGATGAGGTGCTCTATGTAATAATAATTTAAAATGAAACCTGAGATTATTCAATATTTCAGGTCTGATTTGAATAATTTAATTATTTTTAAAAAAATACTGTGGCGTTTGTATTTTTAATCTGATTTATAGTTTCTGAGGTGGGAGGGGCTGTCTTTGAGAACAGTCTAACAAATGTAACATACTATATGGCCACACATATAAAGGTACGTGTATTCAATAATGGCAGAAGGTCTCATACAAGTATAAAGGCAGAAACCACCCAGTCATGTTTTGGAATAAAACTCCAGTGTTACCGCTGAATCTGCAAGTGGATACAGCAGTGTAAGAGGATATTGCTATTTTCAAGCTATTCAGTATAACCTGCCAACCTTTCCCACCTCTCCCTGTAAATATCCATATAGAATGGAAGATCCAGGGTTTGAGACCTTTTATGTTTTTTTACCTCAAATCGGAACAAGACCAAAACTTATTTTTTCCACATAGCTGTATAAAAACCCTTAGCTTTTAAAAGAGCACGTTTGTAGTACTTGGAGTTTCTTCACATGTTAAGACTTCCCATTATTGCTTATATAAAAACTGAATGGAACAAATGGAAATCTAGGGTCAAAAATAGGTCGCTCATTTCATGAAAGTGGTTTACAAAAGGTCTGTATATGTCCTAGCCTGAGTTTTGCAATTCCAGTGCATGTTTTGTTATGAACAAATTTACTTTCTTTGTGTCTCACTAAAATCCTAGTTGATGCTTCTATTTATAGGCTCATGCTGCGTGCTACATAATTGTCACACCAGAATGTACTTTTGGAAGATTAAGGAATATGATTCTTCCTCCAAGCTGTGTGCAGTTATTTTCTCGCAACTTCAGCAAACTGCATTGTTTTCGAATATCAGAAAACTTGCAAACAGAATCAGGTAAAAACTTTTAAAGCTGAATGCACTTAATTGATGAGCATGTTTAACCTAATGTTGTAATTCACTGAAGCATATGATTACTGATTTTCACTCTCTTTCGTGGCAATGCTGTAACATGTTGCTATTTCTGGGACAGGATAGAGATTTTTAAATGCAGACTGTGTGCAAAATGCTGAAAATTCTATTTACTGGTGTAAAGCAATTTGAAAACTGTTCTTTAAATAGTAAGCATGCAGAAAGTGAAACCTAAAATCCAAAAATTTGCTTAGCAGATTAGTGTTATCATTGCTACAAACACTTGCTGATACACAGGTTGATTTTTATTTGGTATATCATGTAGATATACCTCTGATTTGCATGTGGAGTTTCTTTGCCTCTGATTAAGCATGTGCCCTTTTAAGATTTCTATGCTGAAAGGAAATCATGTATTTAGCAGGATAATGTTCTGCTGCCATCTAGAGTGTATGTTTGTTTAGCAGCTCTTCAAGAGAATTTTTTTAAGTGACTGAAGAATTTTCTAATTTAAATTTTGATTATTATGTTCTTGTGGTGCTTGAATACAATAGGAAAGCAAATAAAAGGTAGGCAAAATGTAGGTCATGGAAGTTACATGTTTGCAACTGCAGGTTTCTCAACCTGATGGGTTGTTCTTGAACTTTCTGCTTTGAACATGTAGGTTTGGGTTTGGTTAAGGCAGTTGGTCGCTAGCAGGAGCCATGCATTCTCAAGTGCAGCAGCTATAGCAAGAGTCCTGCTACTGCATAAACTGCATGACCCTAAGTCTACATAACCTAAATACACTGATGTGACCTCTGAAAGTGTGAAGGGGAAGAGAAGGCGTTATGTTACTGTTGTTGGTTGACATGTTTTTTTCAGTGAGTTATTTTTCTTTTTAATGGTGGGGGAAGGTGAAGTACAGCACATACTTCAAAGTCATGGAGTTTTTAATGCTTCCAACATAAGAAATACCAGAAATAAACAATCTGCATGAGCTTGGTTTTGCTGGAAGACTGATTATGAACCTTGATTCAGGTCTATTGTCAGATATTCTACAAGTGTCCCAAAGACGTAAGTGAGGATAAAATTGTATTATTATTAACAGAAGTTAATCACAAACCTTTTAAATAGCCTCTTTGGGTGTACCTTTTCTGATGTTAACTGTTTGTCTTTTAAACAGTGGTGTGTTCTTTTAATATGTCAGACTTAAACTTTCTCCTCTTCTAATTCTTAAATCACCTCTAAGTAGAAATTGAACATGGAGCACCTTGAGTGAAAAACCCCAAGGCTATAGCTGCACTGTCTAGTCTTTTCCTTCATAATTTTACATCATAGAAGAGAAGGTTTTCCATTTCTGGATTTTGGGTACATGCTAGGTGTATGAGTTTGTGTTACACATATTCAAGGGTTTTTTTAAGTAATAACATTTTTTGCATTCCTTTAATTAAAATATATGTCTTGTGCTTTGAACTGAGAGAAGGCAGTGCAGATCAGTCATTAGCTGGTGCTCGGAAACAGATGCATGGGGAAGGGGAAATACTCAGTAACTTTAGTCCGGGCCATTTCCAGTGCTTTAATGTGATATGAAAAAAAACAAAGAAAACCCACCACATTTGGAAAGCCAGAATGCATTTGTATAGTGCTCAGCCTGCACATACCCAGATAAAATACAGCAACACCCTGCAAAATCTCTGTTCTAACACCAGGTCTCTTTTCTGCCAGTCTGTGAGAATTTCTGCTCATTTGGCTTAGCTCCCCATCGCATGGTGGGCAGTGACCTCCCAGGGTGGAGGGGCTGCTGACAACCAGGGCAGCAGGGGCCAAGCCGTGGGGATGCTCCCCTTTCCTCCTGCTGCTGGTCCTAGATGTACATCTGAAGTTGATGGCTGCCCCCAGCACTTGACATCTTCCTTTTTTCATGGTTAATGGGCCATTGTTGTGGCTGATCACAAGGAGAATAATATTTGCAATGCGGTACCTGCCTTGCAGTCAGCTGTGCATAAGGCATTTTGTTCTGTTTTTTCTTAGCCAATGACAGTATGTGACACTTGTTGTACCACCTAGGTCCCTGATGTACAGGTACAAGTCCAGCATCTTCATTCATGGCTCCTTGTTACACCGTTCACATCCTGTTGAGGCTTGCTTTAAGACCTGTTGCTGGAGTTTTGCCACTCTCAGTTGTCTGCTCGAGATCAGCTGTCTGCAGGTTGCTACCAAAGGCACCACATACCATTACTATGCAGATCTTTCCCTCTGCCCAATTATTGCTTAAAGACAGAGCTGGGAATTGCCTTAAACTAATTCTTACAGCATCCTGCATCAAGGGAGCTCAGTGCTCTGGCCTGGTAGTCCTTCTTGTTACCCACATCACCCATGTTCATAGAGCAGACCTGCATTTTCTTTCAAAAACCCACTAGCTTCTGACGTGTGCCAAAAGTTACCAAGATGCATCACAGGTCCAGCAGCTCCCTGACACTCTTCAGGACATGTTTGAAGCTCCTCTGATCATAGAGCAGCTTGGGACAGCTGCCCTGGGAGTTGGTGCTGCCTTTCCAGGGGAAATCGTAGACTCCAGGTGGCAGATCTCGAAGACTGCATGCACATTAGGGATGTTTTCAGGGAGCAAGGAGCATTTCAGTTTTGTTGGAGAATAATTAGCATTTCTGTCCTCACTTCTGTGGGATGTGTCACACAAGCACACTCGTTCAGAAGTCCTCACACCGTGGCATGCACAGAGGGTGCTCTTCTGTTGCCACAGGTGACAAAGGGCATCACTCAGAAGATGTCAAAATAAGGGTCTGTGGTACCAAAGAAGTGTTGGTGGTTGCCTGGATGAGTTAACTGCTGCAGCACAGCTCTTCCCAAGCTGATGGTTGGGAAGTGCCTGATGACTTGTCCTAGACAGAGAACAAGCACATCATCGCTGACCTGCTGGGGAGCATTTGTCTGGATTAGCTTTTGCTACTGAGTAAATGCTGGGCTTCATGGCCAACATTCAGTGAACATCTCTGTTCTGAAAGTGGCTTTTCAAAACTCTTGGGCTATGAGGGGAAGCAATGGTAGAGCAGTTATCTCCCCTTCCTCCAAGTGACTCCTGTCTAAGCATATTTCAAAAGAAGTCGTTGGCCTTCATTGGAATAGTTTCAAGATGCTGTTAGTGTAGATTTACCTACTCTCCAGATTGAGGGAGAAAGAGTAATAAAAGAAAGACGTCAGCTTCTTCCCATCTAAACTTAGAAAAAGGGGAGGGTTGGGAGCAATCAGGAAATCTTTCATTTCTTGCTATTGTATTTTCTTATTCTTTAATTAATTTAGTTTTGTCTGAAATTCGAGAAGGGATTCAGCTTCTGTTTATTTCAGGGTTTTTCAAGACCATATTGTCTAAATTTATCTCCAGTTTGAAACTTAATCTGTTTCTCTGTCAAATATAACAGGGAACGTATTTCAACCCTTCTTTTATATTTTAAAAACCCCAACCCAGAAACGTTATTGTTGGCCTTTCTTGGAGTCAGTTGAAGCATTACCCAAATATTCAATTTACCTCATCTCCAGTTCAGGGCTCCTGCTAAGTACCCTTGTTGACATGCTGTGATTCTGCTTCTTGGAAGGTTTTCCTGCATTGGGATTCTGACTTCCCTAGTACCTCTTTTGCTCTGAAGATCTGTCTTTACTGATTTTATGTTATTTTTTCTCTCTTGTTTTGTGCTTTGATTTCCCTCTTTCTCCCTCAACTGCAAATTATAGTTTTTATAAAGGTATTGCCTGGCTTATATCTTTTGGGAGCTTTGACTGCATCCCAATCAAGACTGACTGTGAGTTTCAATGGGTGGGAGTATGAATACCATTATACGATCAGCACACTGGGTTGGCTTATGTTGCATGCTACTGCTACCCTTAGAGAAGAAAAATGTATCATGTTTGGATCTGCACCAGTCTTCCTGTATGGACCCGAGTGTCAGGAATGAGAATGTAGTCAGGGTGTTATCTTCACAGAAGCAAATGCAAATGTTAGTAGCTTTTATTTTAATCTTTTCTAAGTATTTTATGTGTGATTTTACAGGCTGTGTTATCTGACATGTTAGCTCCTAGCTTTTAGTGAGAGAGACCTCTCCAAAGTCCTCTTCTGCAGCACAGTAATTTCTTTCTCTTTGGGTGTCAGCAAATCTATTTTTCTGTTGTGGAAATTATTTATATAATACCCATACTTCTGACTGGAAAGCTGTTACTGCAATTCCTGGACTGATTTGGTGATTTAAAACTTAATGGAAACCATATATACTTTGGTCACGTGCAAACATTGCAGTTTGAGAAAGGGATGAAATGCAGCTGTTGCAATGTTAAAGCTAATAGTGGAAGGACTTCAGGTATGCCTTCACTGTAGTTACGTGACAGTGCAGGTTTGGGATTTTTAATGCTGTTTTTATAGTACGGATTATTATCCCAAAATAAGCAGAAGAAGAAAGTATGCTTTTCTGACTGGATTCTTTTGTGTTAGCTGCTTTGAGGGAAACCATCCTTAAATGACAAACACTTTTTTTTTTCTCCCCTAGTTCAAATTACCAAGAACCCTTTCTTAAAATGTTTCTGTTCTCACAGATGAGGATGATGATGTTGATGGATCAACACAGGGATCAGCAAAAGATGTCCAAACTTCAGCAGATTCAAGTAAGCAGAATTTTAGTAAGTGGTGAATAGTCACCCATTCCAGTCTTTATTAATGTAACCTTAACTTGCTTTGCCTTATGAAAAAATATTAAATGGCTGTTTTTCTAATGCTGCATATCAATTTGAGGTCCAAAGTTTTGGTCCAACACATTTATTGAGGGTCTTACAAATATCTCATCGCTATTTTCCACTGGTAGATTGGTGTAAGTGACAATCTGTTCATTACCCTGACAAATAATTTCTCTCAACTTGGTAATCGAAGAAAGAAAGCATGGTGTTAACAATCCATAGATAAGCAACCAGTTTAAAGGGCGGACAGCATGTCTTTTCAAAGACTTTTTCTTTTAAGATAGCTGCATCCAAACCTTACTGAAGACACCAGGTGATTTTTTTTAATTTTTTTTTTTTTGTTAGCCCAGTAACTTTGCTGTGGTTTAGAAAGCTTAATAGGTAGAGAGTGATTCCAATGTCTCTTTAAAAATAAAGCATTCACCAAAAAATGTTTAAATGTTTGAAAGCATTAGTTTAGTGATGTTAGGGCTCTCCAAATCTGGTACCCCAGTAGAGGTGAAGCTGCTGCAGCACCCTGTCCCCTCTAGCCGAGCAGGATGAAGGTCTGTTGTGTGTACGTATACATACACGTATTCTTATACATATATATGTATATACAGATATATACATGCGTGTGTGGCTGTTTGCATACGTATATGCAGACACACCCCTTCCCCTCCCAGCAGTCGTCCTGGACCTCCTGGTCCCTCCAGTAGTCATCTCCACCAGGTGCCTCATTCACAGCGATGCATGCACACATGGCTCCCAGGCCACTTACCTTGTGTGCCAGTGAGTCCAGCCTGTTGTTGCTGGGACTCACACAACAGCTGTCACTATGGCTCCTGGCACCATGGACACATGGGTCACAGTGACCTGCAGTCCTCCATCAGTTGCTGCACTCATGAACCCATATGCATGCATCTCACAAAGCCCCACACTCTGAGTAGCCTCCTTAGTTGGTGAGGTGACCCACAGAGCTTCTCCTGCAAACTCACTTGGTGGATGCCATCCCCAACTCATGGGGCTGATGCCCATGCATCAGGGCAGGGCAGGGCTTCTCTGATAACTTCTCTGACGAAGTTATTGTGGTTCACCTGCCAGCTGTTATGCTTCTGTGGCTCTCTGTCTGTGGGGAGTCATAACCCATCAAATTAAACATGACAGAGGCATGGTTTTAGCGTGCTGGACCTCTTCCACACCCATATCTAGATAATACCATTTGTGTAAATCGGGTCAAGAGCTCATTAGCTTCTGTGTGTTAACTCAGTACATCTGCCACATGTTTTGGGATGTTACAATGCTTTCCCTCAGGAGTGTCTGAACTGAATTATATTCCAGAGTATTGTAGTTTTTCTTAATTCCAGCTCTGCGTGTTTTAGAGATGCATGTTTTTAAAAACAGCGAAAACAAGTCAAAACAAATTGAATATTACTAACTTGTAAAGATATGCTTTTTCATAGGAAAGAAGCCAATAGAAAAGGATGCAAAGTCTGTAGCTTAATACCGGAAGAAAATTTGAATTAGTGGTCTGCATTCCCTTTTGTTTCTTTGCTATTGTAGTAGGCTTGTTGAGGGAAGTGTAAAGGTAGAAGATTTAAATCTTAATTTTGAGAACTTAAAAATATTAAGTCAACTGTGGAACTTAGCCTTCCAAGATACTGAAGCCAAAAGCATAAAATTACCATAAAAACAACCCTATGCTTTCTGAAATGACAGATTTAACACACTTAGAGAGCAGGTTTGGAAAAGGACTATAAATCCTTGTGCCTGAGAGCATGAGCCAGCTTCTACAGGCTTGTCTACAAAGTGAACAGTTAACCTAAGGAGAACTGAATGTTACAGGGACAGTAGGATAAACCTCATGTGGATGCTGTCATTAGTGTAGTGGGGAAAGAGTTGAGCCCCAACATCCATTTTCATACTAAAATAGTTCTTGGTCATTCTGGGATTATATAACTGATAAAACTGCTCTGTATTGACAGACCTGGGATAGCTGGTGGTGGAGGTAAAGAAGGGGTTAAGAATGCTCCTTAGGGGTGCCTTTCAGGGGTGTGCATTGTCTGTCCTTTCTGAGATGCGATGTTGAACTAGGTTTCAGCCAGCACAGATTATTCTAGTTTTCCTGGAGACAGAATTCGTTGGTCTAAGCTACGATGCAACTGCAGATGTAATCTGTCAAACTTGAGAAGTCAAAGGCAAACTTTTGAACATAATTCCTATTATTTCATGGTAATAGGAAGACTTAGTGGAGGGGCGGGGGGGGAATGGTTTGTTGTATATATGCAACAACTGAATCCTAGAGGAGCTATCTCAGTAATTCCTGAAATAAAAAAGGAGTTATTAAGAGCTCTTACTTGTGTGTCAGTCTGCAGGGATCTGGGAACATGAAAAGACTGGATTCTGCTCTAATTGCTTGCCAGGAATCAGTAAAAGCTGAGGGTACTTGACTACTGTATAGTAAGGCCTAGGCAGCTTTTATTTATTTTGAAGCTTATCCACAGATAGTGGTTGAGGGACGTTCAGGACATGGAGAAGCAACTTCTTTCCTCAAAAGCTTCTGTTAGTGGTACTTCAAGAGATACTCGTTTACAAGTTGAATTGCTGTACTTGGTGTCATGCTGAAAACATTTTTCCCCCAAAACAGTTTGCTTCACCTCTATTTGAAGATGTTTTGAACAAGAGGATTATGTTCAACTGTGTTGAATGAACTAGTGGCTCAAGTGCTGGAAGAGGTTGTGTATTTCCTTTTCTTGGTTGAATTGCCTGTAACTACTGGGAAAAGAAAAATGAGTGTTCTGAAAGATCATGTTACTTTTCTTTTGCTTCACTTTCCCCATTGTGCATATCTTCCTTTCCTCTTCTTCCCTCAACCCCCTTCATCTGCCTTTTCTGGCACTTGGTATTGCCCTCTGTTGTTCTCACTTCTCACCAAGTTGCGTTTTGTGCTCTTTCCCAACTTGTCTCTCCCAGTTCCTCTCCTTCCCCAAGCACAACATTTACTCCCCAGTGTTGCTGCCCCTTTGACTTGGTTCCCTTTCAGTCTGCCTGTCCCTCTCTTGTTACCTGAATCCCTTCCTCCTTCATCCTTGATATCTCATATTAGTTGGTAGTCAAAACATTGGCTGCTCTAGATGTCTACTTCAGGGAAGGCAAGCACCTCTTCCTAACTACTTCCTGAAAATGTAAAGAGGTTTTATGGAAAATTTCTTCAAGAAGAAAGATTGAAAAAATCTTCCCGTAGTTCTGTATCATCATTGCCAGAAGGCTATGGAGAGGTACTCGCAAATGTTATTAGTTAGTGTTAATTTATTCCCTGCCTTAGGGGTCATTATGACCAGGCTTATCAGATTAAAAATTTAACTGTAGATACTTAAGAATGACATGGACATCTGTGCCTTTTGGGTTGTTTCTGTGATTATGCATTCGCTTTGCTTTAACATCCTGATAGTCTTCATGCTTGGGTACAGTTTCTCCGTAGCAGCCCACTGGAAGTGTGTACAGACACATTTCAGGAGGAGTCTTGAGGGCTTAACAGACTTTCTGGCCGTGTGTGTGTGCAACCCATTTGTTAGGTGAAGGGCAGGGCCCTGACCTGGAAGTCTCTCTGCCCCATGAGTGTCGCTCAGCACTTGCTGTTCGCATGTGAACTGTCCACTTCAGTGTGTGCCCATCTTCCGCACGACAAAATGCAGCTGTCAAGAGAAAACCCTCTCAGAAGGAGCTTTTAGAGGAATCTGCCTGAGGACAGAAATGAGACTGCGGTGCTGTCAGCAAACATACTTTTCGCAGCATGTCCTTTCACGGCCCCTTTTTTGCTAGGCAGTGCTCTGCTCAGATAGCTGTTTGCATGCTGAGTAAGCGATAAAATGTTCTTGTATTAGATAGGCACAAGTCATTGGCTTAGTGCTTGCTTAGGTCCTGTCCCAAACCTGCTGACAATGTGGAGACCTTCACTGTAGTTCTGCAAGTAGGAACAAACTGTTTTCAGGAAGAATCAAAGACAACATATGTGGATTTGAAGGATTTTTCCTCTAAAGATACTTATGAACTGTTCAGCCTTCATTAAAAGGATCATTGTACTCTGCTAAAACTACTTAGAGATAACTAAGCACGTCACATGTTCCTCAGAAACATGATTTAAATGGATCTGGAGCCCTAAAGCTAAAGGGAGAAGCAGGTGAAACCGGATCAAATGGTGCTACATGTGGCAGATGCTTGGAGAAGTTCTGAAAAACACCCTGGAGGAGAAAGGTGAAGAGGTGGCTACCAATATAGGAGGATGGCTGTTAACACGGCTTTGTGCTTCAAAACTGTCTTGGAACTAAGGGGATTTGAGCTGCTCATGAAAACAAGTTCAGAGGAGTGACACACCTGCAAATGGCTCTCCTGGAAGAGGAACAGCTGGAGAAAGGAAGCTGTTCACTTCCTTTGTGAAGGAAGTGAAAGACTCTTTTCGAGACCAATAAAAGAAAAAATGCTATTCTTACCTGCTTTATTGATGTCATGTAGGTTGTGAATGGTAATACTGAAATAAACCAAAATTTGCCAGTCCACACTGTTGTAATTTCAAGTAGCAATGACTAGAGAAGGAGAGCAGAAAGTATGTGGATAACACAAGCTTTGTTGGGAAGAATGGTTCTTGGTAAACAGCGTTGCTAGAATTTAGTCTTTTAAGAGTAAATTCCACCAGTATGTTTGGTAGCTTTCTTCAGTGGCAAAACCATTCAGGACTACATCATTTTCCTATCCCTGCCACAAATGACACATACATCTTTTCAGAAGCTATGTCCTGTCTGTGGGGATTTGAAAGTCAAAGGACATGAACTTTGGACTCATGAAATGCTGTTTAGCCTTTTCCTGGGAAAACTTGGTATCTTAGCCTCTGAAATCAAATTCCATAGTTTGGTAGATTGTGCTTGGAGTTGACCTTTTTGTAACTGTTTTCCACTTGAAAAGCATAAGCATGAAGAACAGGGTTTTTTCAACTCAGTGTCCCATGATAAGAAAAAAACGAATGTATTTTTCAGGAGAAGGTCCTGATACTGTGTAGTCTGATCCAGCAGGAAAAGATAAAAGACATTTGGCAGTGAAGTGTCAGTATTATAAAACAGGCAGTAACTCCTTTAAAGAGCCAAATTTTTAATGTGCATCTGTTGCATATTAGCAAGATTTTTTTATCCTAAGTAGTGGTACATAGCCTTCACTTCTATAATTGGGTCATTTTCTAATTTTTAAAAGTTGGAACAGGAGGGAGAAAGAGCTTTATCTAACTTTAAAAGTGATTATAGTTGGGCTTCTTTCCAGTGCTAGTTAGACAAATCAAACTGGCATAAGACACCCGTTAACTTGCATGTTGTGGATGTACACATGAATTAGTTGGGAAGTGTTTTTCTAGATGACTAGTTGTGGTCAAATAAGTAGCTGTTTGTTCTTTTGTGGATGTGTCCCCAGAGGCTCATGTGCAAGAAAACCATCTTTCACCAGGTTGCAGTAAAAGTGAACCCTGTGAGGAGGACAAGGACAAAGTTAAACTTGATTTTCACTGATAAATTGAGCTTGTTTTGTTTGATGGATAACCAGATTACCTTAAGGAAAGCAGGACTGAGCATACTGGGTATTTAGCTAAGGAGCGTACTTGAGCTTAAGACGTTAGTACTGGTCTGTAGATCTAAACTCCTCCTTGCAAACCAGTTTGTTTTAAGAGTCAAGCTAACTTTTTGCAACATTTGGCTGGTCTTAAGAAGTGGAGAGCTCATAAAAAAATCTCCAGTTAAAATTGCTAGGGATTCTCTCAGGCCAGCTAGTATCTAATAAGAGCAGACTACAAAGGCAATTCGAATGAAAACAAGTACTAAAACTTGGATGAATATTTTTATTCTCAGATGGTTGTCTACCCTCTGGATTGCTAGAGAAAACAGTAGAGATTTTGATAATGTTATGAAAGTTCATATTCAGAACATTGGCTGTGCTGTCAGTAACCAGCATTTGCTGTGTTTTCTGGTTGTGTTGGCCCTGAAGAAGGTCACCTAGGACATAGTGTGTCTTTTGGTTAAAATTTGTCTATGCTAAAGTCACCATGGAGATCACTCTGACAGATACCTGTTTCTAAAAGAATTTCACTTTTTCTGACATTAATCAGGGTTTAAAGGAGTGAATCACTTTCTGACGTGTGCTATAGTCTCAATGCAATGGCAACAGAGTTTCAAGGATACTTTAGAAGTGAGAGCTGATGATATTTAAATGTTCTGTTGTGACTAAAAAAAAATTGACAACAAACACCAACCACTAAGTTGATAACTGGAAAACTGAAGAGCCAAATCCACCTGGTAAAACTACTTTTCATATTTGAAAAAGTACTTGAAAAGTGCTGATGTATCGTATCATATGTCCCAAGCTCACTTCTCCAGTAGAATAATTTACTGTCCATTGCTGTAGAGTGTACATTACATGTGGAAATTGTGTGATTATTTTTCTTAAACAGATATTGTTTCAGATAGGTTTCAGATAACTACTCTCAAAAGAGTAATTGAGGAGTAGTCGTAGAGGAAAGATGAAATTAGAGCTGTACTTCCAAAGGTCATTCTTTTCAACAGGAGCCAGAAGTAAACCTGCAAAACCAGAAGCTTAAAGATCTGTCATGTTGTAGGTACTGTTTAGAAAGGCAGTAATTTTTGCTTCTTCAATTTGACTGTCATTTAGGATTTTGGTTCTTTTGCGTCCTGCTTAAACTCTGTTTTTTCACATCAGTGTCCAAGTGGAAACCAGTAACAAGTGTCCCTCAAGGGTCCATACTGGGACCAGTGCTATTTATTATCTGCATCAATGACGGATAGTGGGATTGAGTGAACCCTCAGTAAGTTTGCAGATGACACCAAACTGAGCGGTGCAGTTGATTTGCTAGAGGGAAAGGCTGCCATCCGGAGGGACCTTGACAGGATTAATGAGTGGACCCATGTGAACCTCATGAAGTTCAGAAAGGCCAAGTGCAAGGTCCTGCACCTGGGTTGGGGCAGTCCCCAGTATCAATACAGGCTGGGAGATGAAGGGATTGAGAGCAGCCCAGCTGAGAAGGACTTGGGGGTACTGGTGGAGGAAAAGCTGAACATAAGCCAACAACGCTGCTTGCAGCCCAGAAAGCCAGCTGTATCCTGGGCTGCATCAAAAGAAGCATGGCCAGCAGGTGGAGGGAGGTGATTCTGCACCTCTACTCTGCTCTGGAGAGACCCCACTTGGAGTACTGCGTCCAGCTCTGGAGTCCTCAGCACAGGGAAGACATGGCCCTGTTGGAGAGGGTCCAGAGGAGGGCCATAAAAATGGTCAGAGGGCTGGAGCACCTCTCCTGTGAGGACAGGCTGAGAGAGTTGGGGTTGTTCAGCATTTGGAAGAGAAGGCTCCAGACAGAGCTTATCGCAGCCATTTGATACTTAAAGGGGATGTATAAGAAAGATGTAGAGAGACTTTTTACCCGGGCCTGTAGTGACAGAACAAGGGGCAACTATTTTAAAATGAAAGATGGTAGATCTAGATTGGACATAAGAAAGAAATTCTTCACTGTGAGGGTGGTGAGACATTGGAACAGGTTGCCGAGAGAAGTTGTGGATGCCCTATCATTGGAAGTGTTCAAGGTCAGGTAGGATGGAGCTTTGAGCAACCTGATCTAGTGACGGATGTCCATGTCCATGGCAGGGTCCCTGGACTAAACAGTCTCTGAATGTCTCTTCCAATTCAAACTATTCTATGATCTTATTTACTCTGTTTGTCTCTTTCTTTCTTTCTTTGTACAAGCATCCCTTGTACAGGCTTTCCTTCACAGAGTCACACTGTGACCAAGGTTGGAGGCAGTATGGAGGTTATATAGGTCAACCCCCTGCTCAAGCAGTGTCAGTCAGAGCAGTTTGTTCAGAGTCATGTCCAGTCGCGTTTTGAATATCTCCAAGGGTGGAGATTTCATAACCCTCCCTGGACAACCTGTTCCAGTCTCACAATAGAAAGGTTTTTTTCTTAGGTTCAAATGTAATTTCTTGTGTTTCAATTTGTGCCCATTGCGTCCTGTCTGTTCACCTTTATACTGTCCCATTAATTACTTACACACGTGGGTANCCTCCCTGGACAACCTGTTCCAGTCTCACAATAGAAAGGTTTTTTTCTTAGGTTCAAATGTAATTTCTCTGTGTTTCAATTTGTGCCCATTGCGTCCTGTCTGTTCACCTTTATACTGTCCCATTAATTACTTACACACGTGGGTAAGACACCCCCACTCCGATCCTTCATTCTCCAGCATGAACACTCCCAGCTCTCTCAGCCTCCCTTCATATGAGAGATGTTCTAGTCCCATCATCATCTTCATGGGCCTTCCCTGCATTCGCTCCAGTACATCCATGTCTGTCTTGTATTGAAGAGCCAAGGACTGGGCTCTCCTGATGAGGTCTCAGCAAGGCTAAGTAGAGGGAAATAATCATCTCTATCAGCCTGCTGGCAATGTTGTTACTACTGCAGCCCAGGATGCTGTTAGCCTTCTTTGTTGTCAGGGCATGTTGCTGAGTTATGGTCAACTTGGTGTCCACCAGGACCCCCAAGTTATCTCTGCCAAGCTGCTTCCCAGCCAGTCAGACCCCTGCCTGGGCTGTTCCTGTCCAGGTGCAAGGCTTGGCATTTCACTGTGTTGAACTTTATGAGGTTCCTGGTGGCCCATTTCTCCAGCCTGTTGAGGTCTCTCTGAATGGCAGCACACCCATCTGGTCTGTCAAGCGTTCCTCCCAGTCTTGTGTCCTCTCCAAACATGCTGAGGATGTACTCTGTCCTATCATCTAGGTCATCAGTGAAGAGGCTAAACAATATTGGCCCCAGTATTGCCTTGCAAGAGTACTCCACTGGTGACTGGCCTACAGCCAGACTTCATACTTCTGTAGACAACACTTTGAGTGTAGCAGTACAGCCAGTTTTCAGCCTGCCTCTCTCTCTGCTTACTTGGTCTGTACTTCATCCATTTGTCTATGAGGTTGTTAAGGGAGACATTGTCAAAAGCCTTACTAAAGTGAATAAAAACAACATCCAATGCTCTTCCCTTATGTACCCAGCCAGCTGTCTCACACTAGAAAGCTACCATGTTGGTTAGGCATGATTTCCCTTTGTAGGTCTGTGCTGACTACTCCCACTGCTTAATATATTTTAAAATGGTTTCCAGGATTAGTTGCTCAATCACCTTCCTAGAGATCGAAGTCAGGCTGATCAGCCTGTGGTTCCTCAGATCCTCCTTCCACCCTTCCGGAAGGTATGGGTGATACTTGCTTTCTTCCAGTCCTTACTTGATACTGCTGTTTGCTTTATTCCCCTCCTTTCGGGCTCCCAAACACCACCATCTCGTGGTCACTGCAGCCAGGGCTGTCCCCAGCCTTTACAGCCCCAACCAGTTCTTCCTTGTTTGTAAGAATTGGGTCCAGCAGAGCATCTCCCCTCATCAACTCACCAATTGTGTCAGGAAGTTGTCATCAACACATTTCAGAAACCTCCTGGATTGCTCATGCTTGGCTGTCTCGTCCCTCCAGCAGGTATGGCAGTGGCTCAAGTCCTCTGTGAGGACCAGGGCCTGCAAATGTGAGGTTTCTTGCAGTTGTTGGAAGAAGGCGTCATCTGCTTTATCTACCACTTCTTCCCAATCAGGGTGTTTGTAACAGACAGCCACCATGTTGCCCATACACTGGTCTGTCCTCTACCCATAAGCTCTTGCTGGCTCATCAACTGCCTCAAGGCAGGGCTCCAAGCATCCCCACTGCTCTCACACTGGAGGGGCCCAGAGAAACTCCCCTTCCTTGTTGTTCCAGTCCACCATTCCTCAGCAGCCCGTGTCCATCCACGGCAGCACTCCAGTTGTGGGAGCAGTCGCAACAGCTGTCCATGACCCCAGCAAGATCGCAGCCCTGAATGGCACACAGACCTCCAGTTTCTCCCGGTTGTGCCCCATGCTGTGGGCAGTTGTATACAGGCACTTCAGAAAGGTGCCCAGCTGTGCCCATTTCCAGGGAAACGTACGATAGCTTTCCTCGTACTCCTGGCTAACAGGCATTTCCCTCTTTACATGTGGATGCACGTGGGATAGGACCACCTTCAGCCCTGCTCTGTTCTCAAGGTCTCAACATAAAAGATTTTTTTGTTCCTGCGCAGTTTGCCATACTTTCATAAATATGAAAGAAGATGAGCAAAGCTTTACACTGAATTACTGCCCAAATCCTATCGTGGGAGTTGCTGCTCCTGGAGTGATCCCACTAATTTTTCTTCTCCTGTAAGGGCAAGTGCTGCTGCTGAAGCACCTGCCGATCAGCATAGCCACTTTTGTCTCAGGAGAGGCTAAGATGAGTTTGGAGTAGGATGAAAGGCCGTACTGGTGATTGCTTTGCTGTGCAATTAATTAGATCTTTATGTTACCTAATGGGAACATCCTTGCACGCACATCATGCCATGCCCAATAGAATTGTTAATGAGGAAAGGCCTTAGTAAGTGGACAAACCTAAACTGAAAAGCAGGTCTGAAGCATAGCTGTTGCATCTCAAAAATAATGAAAAATAAAGGTAACGAGAATAAAGGTAGCAGCATTTTTCTTTGAGGGTTAGTCTCCTTGTCAGAAGGCTGCTTTCAAACATAGTATCGGATGAACATTTAGCTCTGCACGGTGTCTGCCTCTTGTTGAAGTGACAGAATGTATACTGAAACAGGAATAGGTGGATTAGACACAGCGTACCTGAGTTTCAGGTGGCTCTAGAAGGCTAGCAGAGCATCACTGACGTGTCCTGGCAAAGCAGTTACTCACTGCAGTCCTTCCGCATAATCTGTCACTGCAGCAGTGAGATACCCAATGATGGACATTTCTGCCTGGGATTCTAGCTTGCTTTTTTCAGCTGTCATTTAGGGGTGGTTTAGTTTTTCACTCCTCCAGTTCCAGCTCTCCTTTTTAATTCTTCTGTGATAAATGGTAGTTTGTTAATGTGGTTCTTCAAACCTAAATGCCAATATTATTTGAGAGGAGAAGGCTTTCAGTGGTTTCTGCTGTACTACAAACTGGTTCCAAGCTGTAAGAGAAAGGTGAAAGTACACTTCAGCGTGGGTTGTATCTCTCCTTTCCAATGTGCATTAGCAGACTGCATCACTGACCTGTTGTGTGGGTGTTACAGGCTTTCAGTTAATATTTCTAACATTTCAAGTCTGCAAGTGGTAGCTTCTGATGATTTTATTACTTTGTAGTGAATGCAGGTGTGCAGATTTGTTATGAGATCACAGTCTGTAACATTTTGCTATACAAAGAGTGACTTTCGTTAACAGTTCAGTCCAACACTGCAATAAAAAGGGCAAATTCTGTCCATGAAGAATAGTCATGTCTGTTGTAAAGCATGAGCTCTCTGGGGAGTACATGAAAGAACCTGCAAAACTGAACAGCTTATCAAGTTTCTTCACAAAGATGTGATCAGGAGAGGACATGTGGCCTGTATTGTTGGAATCTCCTTTTTGGTCTGGATTGATTGACTTGATTCCTTTCCATAGGCAGTAAGGACACACCTATTGGACTGATAACGTTCATTTGTTCTCAAAACCTGCCTGTTCTGTGAGAATTTGGTTACACTTTGCTATTGCTCTTAAAATAGTCACTTAAGTGAGAAACTTTGTCATACAGTGGACTGTTCCAGACTGAGTCTTAACTCATCTTTGTGAAAGATGAACCTGAAATCCTCAACTCTTCACCCTTTCAGAGATGCATGGAGCACACGTTGTTCCACAGACTTTGAACACGGATTTAATAAACCTTTAGTGAAATGAAACAGAGCAAGGAGTTGTAGTTCTTAATTTGCTGTACCTTTGTTTTTCTGGGTTTTCTGTTGTCCCTGTGTTTTCTCCTGTTCTCTGTGCAGTTAACCAGGTACTTTAAGAACTTTTTTGGAAGGACGCTCTCAGAACTGACAGTGCTTTGGGAGTTGTTCTGAAGGTGATGGCACTGTGTCTTGGTTTTCATGTTGTTGAACTCACCAATAATAAATGCAGTTTTGAATGGTGAGGAGGTGAGGATGAGGAAGTTGTAACATAAGCAGTATAGCTATATATAAAGTTATATCGAAAGCCAGGATAAAACTGTGATTACTTGAAATACTCTTCCCGCTTTCCTCCACAAATGTACCTGTTTTAATCAATAGTAACAAAACAAAAATGAAAAGATCTGACCTCAAAGCTTGTGGTAAAGAAACAGTTCAGTGGGTTAAAGGCAGATTTTTAATAGTTCCATTATAGGTTTCCTATTCAGGTACTTTTTGATTTGAGGGGTGTATTATTGAAATACAATAATTGTTTTCATTCAGGTAAACAAACATTAAAGATATTTGATGGGAATGATGCAGTGAAACGCAATCAATTTCGACTGATTTCAGTTCCAAGGATTGCAAAAAATGAAGAAGTTGTGGTAAGATACCCGGTGAAGGTCAATATTCCAGTGTGATAAAGGGGCATGTGGTTGTATATTACAGTAGTCAAAAGCTAACAGTTTTACAAACGTAACTCAACAACAGCAAAATCTGTAAGTGGGCTATAATATTACAATGTAATTTGACTTCTTTGTGCAGTGCTCTTATTTTAGAGCAGCTGAAGAAGTTTTGGCCTACTTATCTATAGCATAATGGGCATTACAGCATATCACATGTTAAGCAGTCATTCTCCTTCCCTGTGTGACACTGAAGTCTGATTTTACTGATGTGAGCAGTACTGGATAATGAGCTCCTTAGATCTTGGTCCTCTTCTATATTATCTCGTGGTTTGACATTTATCCTGGACAGCCACCACTATTGCACTTCTCTTAATCAGCTTTGAAGGCTGAAACATGCCGTAGTTACCTCCACTTCTTGGCTGGGAAAGTAATGAATTACCGATCACGTAGTGGCCACTCCCTAGCTTTTCCAGTGCTCCATCTGGCGTGGAAACATGACTCGGTGCTAAATTAAATGTTCTGTATGGATCTTAATTTACTGGGCTGGGAAAGAGACCTCATGCTGTGCAGAAATGGAGCCCAGAGGGGTTACGGGGTGGTGCACAGTACAATTGAGCATGGTGGGGACTCAAAGTCATAAAGGACTTGGCACAGGAGTCTGGAGAATTTATTACATCAGAATTTTGACAATGTAAACCTACAGCTCATTAAGATTTTTATCTTGATATCGTGCTTAAAATCAACAGGAGTTTTGAAATGGTTTATAGTGTTCTGCATGTCAAAGATCTTCAAGGAAAATTGTGTACAGTGCTGAAAACACTTCTATTTAGGAGTGCTGCTTGCCTTTCAAGCACATTTCCTCAAGCTGCTTCCTAAAATACCAGGGCTGATTAATAGCGGTTCTCCTAAGTGACTTACTGGGCTTTATTCACTGCAGCCTCTGTTTTAGCAGAGGTGCTACAGGCATGGGCCAGTAATGGATGTAAAATTCCTAT
>VYXH01002580.1:0-44255 GCA_013397275.1 Burhinus bistriatus | reverse complement strand
TAATGGATGTAAAATTCCTATAATTGCTTGCATCTTCCAAGGACAGCCCTTACCTTTCCTCTTCACAGGTGTGTGGGTTCAGGGCAGCCTTGTGGCTGAGCAGCTCACTAGTTTTCATCATCCCCTTAGTGCAAGAAGATTGAATATGCAGACTTGGGCACAGTCAAGTGTAATTTACCATTTTCCTTGTGGAGTAAATTTTGCATGCAGTGAGTATAGCTTTATGGGTGCTGAATTTTTACATTTGATCTATGGAGTTATTTTAACTATTGACAAAAATACTGTGGGCTGTGTTCAAATCCATTGATATCTCAAGTTTTGGTTTTGTATCTTCCACTAAAATTTGTTTCCAAAACTTCCCTCTTGTTTTTGTTTTTGCTATTGCTATTTATCCACTGTTTTGTGCTTAAAACATGCATTAAAGGTTGGTTTCATAAGTAAGGTACTTGTAAATGTCTGTGGCCCTACAAGTATTAGTGATGTCTTTTCAGGAAAACGTTAATTTGTCTTGCTGTTTTGTAGGAGGCTGCTTTGAGGGCATACTACATAAATGATGACCAGCAGGAGTATGAGCTTCAGACTTTTACGCAGCAGGTGCTGCTGTCTGATGATGTTATCAACAGGAATGATGCTGCAGAGGACAGCGACTTGGGCTCGGTATTCCGAGAATCCATTCCTGAAGCTTGGATCATCAGAGCCAAACCAAAGGACGAGGAAGTGATCAGAATTTATCCTGCCTGGCTGAAGTGAGTGGTCTGCTTTATCTCAAGGTTATCCTGCTTCACTACATTTGTCCTCTGTAGTGTAGCCTGGTGTGTTTCAGTTATTGAAGTCGCACAAGTATAACAGAGAATGTAGTTTCTTCTTCTGTGTTTCAGGATTCTTTTATTTGTTTTTGTGAATGAGTAATACACATATTATTCATTTCCGTGCTTGGAAACGTGCTTGTGGGTTTCTTTACATGCATGGAACATACTGTGCAACTTGTGCAGTTCTATTATTGTGTGTTTGGCAAGGAAGATACAACCTTACATTAACTACATCTGTAAACAAATGATAACATACACATGTCACTTGAAAGCTTTATGGGTTTTTTGGAAGAAATATTAAGGGGGAAGAATTCAGTCTAACTTCTGATGTGACAATAGGAGGAAAAAGTGAAGAAAAAAAATCTGTTCCATTTACCACTGAGACAATATATATTTTAAGCACGTTTAGCAGTGGAAGCAAGACTGGCTGGTGACCTATTCATTTGTTAAGAGAAGTGACATAAAATTCAAACATTTTTTCATTTTACTAATGCAACTACATCACCAAATTTTGTGAAAGACTTGCAGGTAATTCTCTGTATAAGAAGAAACTAATTTGCAGTGCTACAATTGTAATGACCAGTTCCTTGAGATGAAAGTCTTTCCTTGTCTGTGGGGCTAATACTGCATCTGCCGTGAGCCTCATTGAACAGCTTTCTTGAACTAATACAGATTTCTGCCTGCCCCCAAAGAAAATTTGTCACTTAGGTAAAAAAGGTACACACAGGATATGTCAAATGATTGTTCTAAATTCTTTTCTCTTTAGGGTGGGAATGGCCTATGTTTCTCTACGAGTAAACAAGGATAGCACTACGCAGACTGTGATCAAAGAAGTGCTTCCATTACTTGGAAGGCAGGTAAATGGAAGATCATAAGCATGTCCATATACCACCTGAGTGACCCTGAAATGCGTGTTTTTCTCTTTAGAAAAATTATCAGTCCATTCATGGTTAATGTGAATGTTGTTGATGTTTGGTAGATGATCTCTTGTGAGTGGTATGATGCTCAAAACTTTCTGCAGTCTTGATGGTAGACCTGGTTGCTCTGCACTGGAAGTTACCATCAGTCTTTCTGGGTCAAGCAGATTTACTTGTACACAAACACAATTATTCTTGGTGTGCAGTATATTTTTTCTGGTTGTTTATGTTTATGTTTTAAATAGACTTGTATGTAAGTACACTGCTAATCTTACATTGTTGTGAACCTGGCGGTCACTGTTAGGATGATCATGCTTGTCTCCTTTGCACTACTCTGCAAAGGAAATCATAGAATCATAGACTATCTCAAGTTGGAAGGGACCTATAAGGATCATAGAGTCCAACTCCCTGCTCCTTGCAGGACTACGTAAAACTAAACCATATGACTAAGAGCGTTGTCCAGTCCCTCCTTGAACTCTGACAGGCTTGGTGCCATGACTGCTTCCCTGGGGAGCCTGTTCCAGTGACCAACCACCCTCTCAGTAAAGAACCTTTTCCTAGTGTACAATCTGAACTTCCCCTGATGCAGCTTCATTCCATTTCCTCATGTCCTGTTGCTGGTCATCAGAGAGAGGAGATCAGCAGCTCCCCCTCTGCTGCCTCCTTTGAGGAAGTTGTAGACAGTGATGGGGTCACCCCTCCACTTTCTCTTCTCCCAGCTGAACAAACCAAGTGACCCCAGCCACTCTTCCTAAGTTTTGCCCTTGAGACCTTTCTCCATCTTGATTGTACTTCTTTGGACACGTTCTAATAGCTTGATGTCCTTCTTATATTGAGGCATCCAAAACGGCACACAGCGCTTGACGTGTGCAGTGTAGAGTGGGACAGTCACCTCCCTTGCCTGGCTAGCTCTGCTGTGCTTGATGCACCCCAGGACACATTTGGCCCATTTGGCTGCCAGGGCACGCTGTCTACTCATATTCAACTTGCCATCGACCCAGATCTCTTTCTGTGGGGCTGCTCTCCAGCTTCTTGTCCCCCAGTTTGTATGTATAACCAGGATTACCCCATCACAGGTGGAGAATTCAGCACTTATTTCTTGTTAAATTTCATATGGTTGATGATTGCCCAGCTCTCTGGTCTATCCAGATCTCTCTGTAAGGCCTCCCTACCCTCAGAGGAGTCCACAGCTCCTCCTAGTTTAGTGTCATCAGCAAACTTACTTAATGTACATTTGATTCCCACATCCAGCTGATTTATAAAAACATTAAAGAGCACTGGCCCTAAAATCAAGCCCTGGGGAACCCCACTGGTGACTGGCCACCAGCCAGCCTGATGTAACCCTATTTACTATAACTCTGTGAGCCTGACCCATCAGCCAATTGCTCACCCAGCGTATTATGGGCTTGTCTAGCTGTGTGCTGGACAGTTTATCCAGAAGGATACTGTGAGAGACAGTATCAAAAGCTTTACTAAAATCCAAAACCATCACATCCGCTGGCTTCCCTTGGTCAACTAGATGGGTGACTTTGTCATAAAAGGAAATCAGGTTGGTTAAGCAGAACTTTTCCCTCGTGAAACCCCGCTGCTTATGACCAGTGACTGCATTGTCTCTCAAGTGTTTTTCAGTAACTCCCAGAATAACCTTTTCTGTAATTTTGCCAGGCACTGGAGTGAGACTGACAGGCCTGTAATTGCCAGGATCTTCCTTCTTATCCTTCTTGAAAATTGGGACAACGTTTGCCAGCTTCCAGTCAACTGGGACCTCTCCAGACTCCCAAGACCATTGAAAAATAATGGAGAGAGGTCCCACGATAATATTGCCCAGATCTTTCAGTACCCTGGGATGAATCCCACTGGGGCCCCATAGACTTATGTGCATCCAACTGGAGCAGCAAATCTCGAACAAATTGAGGGTCGACTGGGAGTTTATCATTCCCCCAATCATGATCCTCCAACACAGGGCTCCAGGGGTCCCAGGGCCCACCATCAGTCTTAAAGACAGAGACAAAGAAGGCATTAAACGTCTCCACTTTGTCTCTGTCCCTATTTGTGAGGTGACGGACCTCATCAAGTAACAGACCAGTGTTATCTCTGATTCTTCTTTTGCTGTTAACATATTTTAAAAAGCCATTTTTGTTGTCCTTCACAGAGCTGGCCAGCTTGAACTCTAATCGAGCTTTGACCACACCAGTTTTCTCCGTACAGTGGTGCACAGCATCTCTGTAGTCCTCAAGGACTACAAGGAGAGACTCAAGGCTGAATGGCACCCACATTCTTTACCATCTGCATTTCTTCCCACCTCATTGGAAATGATTAGATACATCTTGCAATCTTGTAGATGCACATGTTTTCCTTGGAAGATGATCTCTTTTCAGTCTGCCTGTCTTTCTTACAGTTGGTGCCAAGATAGCCTGACTTTTAGGAAACAGGTGTAGATGCGTGAAGCTATAGTGTGCACATTTCATTCAGCAGTTGGAGCTTGTGAGCACACCAGCAGATCAGCATGTTTCTGCTGCTCCAGGTTTTCACCATGCTCACAGAGGGCGATCACCGCCTTTTATGGTTATATACAGGGTATATAGGAACACGCATGTGGCTAGCTACCTGCAGTAGGTGAAAATTGTAGATCTGTGACAAGGTGTACACAGCTATGTAGTGCGTACACCTTGTTTTGCACCATAGGATGGTTCTAGGATTTGATTTCGGTCCTTTTCCTGAAGTGCTCTTGACGTTTTAACAAAACTTGGAAAATCTTGGCTGAAGTCTTGTCTCATCTGAAAAAAGCAACTGTCAAACAGGATGGTCGGGTACTCTCGAAAGATCTTCACATCTCTGTATTTGGGAGGCTGGTTTTATGTTGTAAGAGACTTAATTTCTTGGCTTAATTGCAATTTCTCTGATATTGATACATCGCTTTTTAAAAGGTTTTCTCCTTTTTCTGTATGAAGATGCACATACAGGAAATTTCTTTTTAATATTTAGAATTTGCCTATGCTGAAGATCCTTTTCAAGTTGGTCTCATCAAATTTCAGGCAAATGTAGGCAGTTGAGGCTTTTAACACCCCTGTTCATGGCATGTAAAGCAAGATTGTTTGTCCTCTGAGTCTCAAGGACTTCCTCAATTCTGGGTGTCACGTGTTTCTAGGGTTGCAATAATCCTAGTAAATGGTTCAACTCTTGGCTGTCCCAGCTTTTCTCATCCAGCTGTGAGGGACTCGGCTGGTCACTGGCAGTGTAATTTGGCGAAGTGACTGTGGCATGTGTGAAGAGGGTTTTGTTCCATCAATATCAGGGGAGTGCCCCAGGAGATAGGGACCAGCCAGCCTGGTTTTGCCAAGTGTGGTTCCTGGGCCATCTCAAAGAGCAGATTCATTCCCAGTCCTGCATGCTTTCTCTGGAAGGACACTCTGGAAATATCCTAGTTGAGCTGCTGGTCACTGAAGGTAGGTAGAGTTAACTGTGCTTTAGAGGTGCCCTTCACCATGGATCTGCGAGGATGCTGAAGTAGTTAAGGGCACAGGAGCCTGACGCCTTGTGTGGGAGGCTGAGTGTGTAAAATGAAGGTTATTCCTGGCTCAGAAGGAGTGGGTAAGGGGAAAAACATCATGGTTGATTTAAAAATGTTTAATTTTCCATGTTCTTTGTGTGCAGTGTACAACATAACTTTAACGTAAACATCTGGCAAAATTATATTTAATTCAGAAACTACATTTACATGTTGCATCTTTTAACAGATGGAGTGCCTCCAGAATTTCAGATTGGTGGAAGTGCTTATGGGCAGTAAGCAAGGTAAGTGAAGGAGCATTGGCCAAAGGCACATCTGTAACTGATCTACTAATTTTTTTTTTCCACTTTTAACACAATCACAGTTAATTTTTTACAATAAATGCCTTCACAAATGAAACTTCACCGTCATGTTGAAATACTTAATCAGAAGTGACATTGGGTTTTTTTTGATCTGGTGTGTCCTGTGGGAATATGGTTCCCTTCTCTTCCTTCATCATTACATAAAGGTTTATTGGTGGTTTCTGGTGGGTATTGACACTTTGGCAAAGAGACCTGTTTTGGGGATCTGCCTTTAACTGACATAATTTTCTTAAATGCAGTTATTTAGTAAAGATTAATTGTAAAGTTCAGTTGGCTCCCTTCCTTCTCTCCTCTTTCTCCCTGACACTGCCCCCAAACAAGAGCAAATGTGAGTCCTGAGGTAGTCCAGGGAGTATGTGTGTGCATTATGAAGTACAGGAATACGCAGTCCTAGCATTGCTCAAGAGGTTTGTGGTCCTGCAGGAGCTGAGCTGGTGTTCTCCAAGTTCACATCTCTTTGTGCTTTATTATTTGTAAGGCTGCGTGGAGAGAGAAGTAAAGCCTCTGAAGTAGTCTGATGATGCCCTGGCTGCAGCCGAGTAAATACATGTGTAGTTCAAATACTGGCCTGAGACTTTGCTTTCTTTGTGAACATTATCAGTTGTTTTATAAGGTTATTGTAGCCTTGAGAATGTCTTACCTTGGTTGGTTTCTGGTGCTCTGTTTTAAAGCGTCATTTATGACCTTGCTTTAGCTGGAAGTTGTTACAATTAATATTTTAATAAACTACTGAAGTTGGTTATTACTGTAGTTGTCAGGGAATGTAGTTTTGAAGTCTCCTGTCAGTTATCTTGTTACCAAAGTACTGCTTGTCTTTTGAGTGGCTTCAAGCTGCCTGCCTTTTTTTAAAGGAGGATGGTGTTTCAGAACTGCGAACAAAATCAGGCTGTTCAAAGCACCTATGTGGTTTTTCTGCTGAATAATAAGTAGTTCAGGTCTGCGTGGTGCTTTACATTAATGTTAGTTGTACGCAGACTTGTGAATTTTCCCTGAATTTTTTTTGCATTGCTTTTGTTTAATTGAGCCTGATAATAATTTACAGTGCTTTCAAACACGATTAATGTTGTTGCTGTCTCTAGTTCAGCGCATGGTCTTGGACAATCAGGAGCTGATTCTTAACAGACTCAAGGACATAAGAAAGGTAAATCTGAAAAAGAAACACGATCCCTTTTTATAGCAAGTAAGGAGTCCCCTTTCTTACAGAAAAAGTAAGTAATCAGTTACCCCCCCAGCTGGCTCATCTGTGCCTAAGCTAAGTGCTTGGACTGAAGTTTGTTTCTGTTTGTGATATTCTCTAGGCGTAGAAGACTTGATAACTAAGTTCAGAACTATTTGGGATTTTGTTTCACGATATCTTTTTGCCAAACGTCACGTCATTTATTTTTCTTTCTTTTGGTAGACTTCAATACGTCAGATGAATCAAACAAGATTTTACATTGTGGAAAACAGTAAATCCATTGTACAAGTAAATTTATATGTTGGTGGCCTTCCACCTCAGCTTTCCCCTGAAGAATATGCAAATATTCTCAAGGATGAATTAGCTATCAAAAGTAAGTAAATACGTACATTTTGACATCTATTCACTTGTACAGAATAAAATGTAGTAGCATCTATTGCTCCTTTCTATTATATTTTTTTTCTTAACATTTTCTGACCTTATTTGAAAAATCAGTCTGTCTTGTATGCTCACAGGTGGCTTTTTTATTCATTTTAACATGTTCGTGGTTGCATGAGAGATGTGACAGCTCATTATTCACAGAATTACTATTACATTACTTGAGTTATATGTGATCACAGCATTATTTTTTTTAAGTGAAAAATCATCACTTTTTAGAAGTGAACCTTACATACCTTACACCGTTCAAATTATGGCAGTGCAGTTTAATTCCCTGTGCATTAATGTTCCTCGCCTTTATTAACCTCTGACATTTTTTGCGTGGGCTGTTCTCCATGTTGTTCATTAGCTCTGTGCCTCGTCACGGCGAAGTATGAGCAGTGTGTGCACACACACACAAACAAGCACTTGGTGAAATTAATTTATTTTTCTTTTTCGAAGAAGTGTAATTGATTTTTCATAATGCTCTTTCAACCAGCGTGTTCTATAAACAGTGTCAGGAATGTGTCATGCTTTTTGTTTCAGGAAATGAAGCATTTTTCCCGATCTTTTATGTAACTTCAAGAGGAATTAAACTTTAAATGCCAGAAAGAATTCATAATCACCTTTTGTGAAAATCAGTTTAGCTTTTCTAACTTGCAACGTGAACTTAAGAGAGGGAAAGTGTTAGCTGGAGGTTCTCCCTGTATTTGTAGAACTTTTAATATTTATTTATATTGTATTTATGTAACTTTAAAAAATATTTTAAATATTTACTCTAAATGTACCCAAGGTTTTATGTGTTTGTATTTTTACCCTTTGCAGCAAATGTAGCATCTGTGAGTCATGTTTATCAAGCACAAGGTAAGCATTAAGATTCTTAGTCTTGCAATGTCTGTTTTCAAAACTGCAGCCTAATACTAGAGACTAAACTCAGAGTATGTTAGTCTGACTGTATAAGCAAAAAGCCCTTCAGATAAAATGTAGCACTTTGTATTTATGAAGAGCAGTGGATTAGTATTACCTTATTAAAAAAAATAAAAAGGTTGGCTTCATGCCTTGTGTACCAGAAAGTGGTAATATTTCATCACAAAAATGAGTTTTGAAGTTGCACTTCAACTGAATAGTCTAACACCACTGACCTGTTAAAACCCCTTCAAGTGCTCTCTCTTTATTTTGACTTGTATAATACTAAGATTTGGTACTGCTTTTGAACTTGGTGGGATTTTTTCAGTCGCTGTTTCCTAGCACAATGTTAGATGGGGGTTCAGTGGCTGGAAGTCTGAAGAAAATCGGTACATTCATCTCTGCATTCATCCTTTGAGCTGCTGCTTGGCTTTTGCGGTATGAATTTTTATTTCAAGGTCATAGAAGCTGTGAGGCTTCTGGGAGCCTGAGCAGCAGTGGCTCTGCGCAGCTTTAGTGCAGTGGTCAGGTGGAGATCCGCGTTTAGTAAAACTTAAAAAGTGTGGAATTTATCTTTTGTACATTTAGGTGTCCACATCTGAGATGTTTCACGTCCTTTGGCAGGCTTAACTTTCACATGACCGCTAAATGAATGTTTCTATAGCATGGTTTTGAATCCTGATGCGTGCTTTGTGTATTTGCTGTCTCCACATGGCTGGTTAATACTGACTTTTCATAGGGAAAATCATAAAGCTTTCAGATGTGCCTTCTCCCTTTCATATTTGTCAATGGAGAATAGTTGTTTTTGTCATACTCTTCTCATGTCACAGCTTCATTTAGCTAGGTTTACCTGTATGTATTTTTTATGTGTGCTTGTATGTGATTTTTATTGTTCTTTGTGTTTTTTAACTTTCCTAGTATTTTTAAGTTTGTGTAACCTCCTGACTCTCACTTTTGGTTGCAGCCAGGTTGCGTTACCAGCTTACATCTCATATGCTGTCCATTATGCACTTTGATCTTGTCCTGCCCTGTTTTCCTCCTCACTAAGTCTCCTACTTTAAACTAACTTGTTGCTATCATATTTTCTTTTATTTTTCCATTTTGTCTTCCCTTCTTCCTCAACTTGCCCATACAGGACCTAAGCTGACATAAAGATCTTAAATTGATTCTCAAACTAAACCTCTGCTTGTAATAATTCCTGCTGAGGTATTGTCAGCCAGTGGAACCACTGGATTTTTAATAATGAGATACAAAATAAAGCCTGATACCTTTGTCACTTTTACATAATGAGAACAGCCTGTTAGTTACAATACAGAGTATGGAAATCGGCCATACTTCTGAAGCCCAAATGAAGTCTTTAAAATATGCATCAGTTCTGTCCTGCAGTTCTTCATGTCCTCAAACTGCTTTGCTTTAACAAAAATCTGGGATGTGTTTGGGGGTGTGAAGGCTCAAAAAACAGAACAGCCCAATTCACTGATAACCAACAACCACAAGTGTTGCGGAGTAACTTTTACTGAATAATGTCCTGAGTAAACTTTTGTTATGATATGACAATACTGATTTCTTAATAATAATAGAAAATATGAAAAATAGTTCTGATGCCTCTTTACAGGTGCTGTTGTACTCAAAATTTCATGCTTTTCTGAAGCAGAAAGAATATATATGCTAGTTAAAGATACAACTGTCAATGACAAGCCTCTGAATGCCGTGGTGATTCCTGAAGTTATGGTAAGAGATGGGTTTAAATTTAAAATATGCCTTGAAAAGAAAAACAACTACCTTAAGAGTTTTTCTGCTGGAAGTAAATGAAAACACATTTTATTCGAAGGAGCCATACAGTGAGCTTCTGTAAGTAATGTGATGAAAAAAAATACTTGAGAGCCTGTACTGCATGTATATGATATACTTCTGTGAGTTAAGTCACTTGCCCTGTAACTGTTGAGTTATCAGGGATAACTATACAACTGCATAACTATACAACTATAAAGGGGGGGAAAACCAAATTTTTTTTTCCTCTTTATTTCTTTCAATGATCAGAAAGCTAGGTTGGGTTTTAGTTTTAGCTGTTGTGTCTTAAAATGCTTACAACTTTGTTTTGGGGACTAAAACTGTTTCCTCGCTAACCATGAGGTAAAGTACTACTGCTAATCTTCACATTTACAGTATCTTCATTTCCCGCATTCTGTAGCAGAGGGAGTTTGAGCTTGTTTAAATGCTGCATTGTGGATTTCAGGGGAAAACAGTCTTTTGAAAGATTTAGTGCAGGAGTCCTTTCACAAATTCAGGCTTGATTCCGATTTATTAATTTTTATGGTTACAAATTACTTTCCTATGAATCAGTTGGTTTAGTAATAGGTTTTGTGTTAACAGATCAGATTCAACGTGAAAAGAGGGAAATCGTTCACTGAAAAAAGTGATTTTTAACCAGGATGATGTAGGTTCGATCCAAAAGAGTGTAGCCAATTACTTTCTGCTGAGCTGTTGTGTATCTTGCAGTTACTGTCTTTCTGGAGTTGCATTATGGCAAGTGAAATGAGGGTCTTGGTTTGACTTCTCAGAACTTCACAGAAGGTTGAAAACTTCAGAAAATACATAATTAGTGGGAATTATGAAACAACTTTAGATGGGAGGGTCTCAAATTCAATAGCCATAGTTGCATACTTACATGCCCGCTTTTACAATTTAAAGAGTCCTATGCTTTGTCAAAGTTTTCTGAAGGCAAAATTATTTTTTATATGAGCAGATACTAGTGGCAGTGCTTACGTGAAACTAGCAAGGTTAAAAACTATCCCCCTTCAAAAAAAGTGAGAGCCTTGTTCTTATGCATGCATAGGCATTATGTTTTGTGTATTCCTTAGAAACCAGGACTCCCTCATCCAAAATAGGTTTCAGAGTTTCTGTTACCAGAAACAGAAGGCAGCATGAAGATGGAACTGCTTTTGCATGCTTGTTTTCGGTGGTTTTTACACAAATGCATTATGAGCCTAGATTTGGTGCAGTGTGTGAAGTTGAACGTTGATTACGTGTGTCTGGTTTTCTGACACTAGATACATTTGAATTGAACTTCATGGTGCGAGGAAAAGAACCGTATCTGATGCAAGATATTTTTTAGAAACTCCAGTTCAGGGTACTGCTAGGGACAAATTTCTAATGTGTAAGGAGAGAGGGGCTGTACATGCGCAGATATGTTTTGTTTCCATTTCAGCATGTATTGTTTATATTTGGTCATCTCACTGAAATGAGCCAAGAGTTATTCTAAATAATACTTCGAGTGGTGTTCATTTGTGCTTTGGCCACCCAGCTTATGCCATTCACTAATTACCCAGGGTAAGCTAATGAGTGCTTGTTGACCCTACTTTGGGTAGCAATTGGAATAGATGACCTCCTGAGATACTTTCCAACCTAGATTATCCTTTTATCCTATGATAGTATTATCCTTTGTTTATACTTTATATGTGACCATTTAAATACAACACCAGGAAATAGTTATGCAGGAACTGAGCACAATATTAAATTTATGCTGTGTGTGACATTCCACTTGCGGGTGAAATACAAAGAATTTGGAAATGAAGGGCTAATGCGCAGTCTCAGAAGAATGGGTGATAAAATAAAGGCCACAGTGTTTTGGTTAATGAATGATCTTTCCAAATTGCAACTTAAATAAAAAAAACCAAACGAACAAAACAACACTTCCTAAAAGTCAATAAAAACACAGAAGTAAATTGATGGTTAGCAGGTTGCTAGTCCTTCGTTTTCGCAAGCTGAGATTCACTTACTCTGTGTCTGATACACGTTCTAAGGAGGAGGCCCCATTCTAGTCTGTCATGGTCAGGTCTGCCAGAAGCAATTCATGCTCTTATTATCATTACTGAAAAGTTTGAATGGAGAATCAGTTTGCACTAATTGCTTATTAGAAAGTCAAGCAATTCGTGGGATCAGATGTGTTGATCTGTTCTGCTGTTTCATGATCTCAGGCCTTTAAGAATTTCATCAAACACTTTTTCATTTCACAATATTCAAATAAGGGAAAATACTGTCTTTGTTGGAGTGTGAAAAAAATACTGTCTCTTACGAAGCTGTTTAGCTGCTGTATGTGCAGGGGCAGTTTGGTATCGCTCTTTGGTAGCAAGTCAAAGTGAAAGACGTTGCAGGGCTGAATCTTTGAATTGAAAGCTCATTTACCAGCACTCCTTTTGCAGTACTGGCAAACAAAGAAATCAGCACAGACTTGTATGAGGCCAGTATCAGCACAAAGATGACAAGTTTTTGTGGGTTTATCACTACTGCCACTTACCAGTGGACTGCCCTCTGACGTGCTGTATTTAGCTTCCTTAAGAGTAGTAGAAAAAGATGTGGGAGTTTCCCAATTGGGTGAAGCTTTCCACTTCATTCATTCCACTAATTCCTTGCACTAATGTGTCCAATTTAAATGATAGTTTTATGACTCTCTTAGCCAAAACACCATGAAAGGTTACTTTCCACCCATCTTCCACTGCCACTGTTCCCCAAAAAGTAAAGAAAAGGCTCGAGCTCCTGCTGTGTTGACCCAGGTGCTGCTCTGATTGCGTTGTGACACCTTGCACATCATTCCTCATCAGATACAATGACTCCTTTCCGGCCAGGATGAAGGAGGTTTCTGGTTGGGGCGTCGTGACTCCTTGCACATGGGGGATGCTGCAGACAGCCCGCTTGCAAATGTTGAATTCTACTTGTCACTTAGAGATATCTGCAGTTCCTGGAGACTGCCCACCACCCTGGAATGTGCGCCATGGTTGTCATGCTGGCAGACCTGTGGCACAGAACGCCTTGTTCTGCTTTGTCCTGAGATGTAATTACACTCAACAGAAAGAGGATTAGTGTGGATAATAAATATCTTGCCCCAGCCTGAAGCTGCGTTGTACTAATCCTGAAAAATTAAGCAATTCACAGTCACTGTCAGAGTGTCTAAATCGCATGGCCTCCTTCAGCTGTCTCTAAGAAACGAGCAATAAATTCCTTCCTGAATGCCAGCCAACACAAAACCCCTCTGCAGATTTCACTCCTCAAGCAGAGCACTGAAGCCAGGGCTAAAGGGGGAAGGGAGTCCTCAGGCTGTGAGTCACACATCCCCCTCTGTCCAGTAACAAACTCATTCGTACGTACCCACTGGGGCTTTATTAAGGGATTAAAAAAAATTCTGCAGCATAAGAGTGCTACACTTGTGGCTGTCTGTAATTGTAATGGACCGTGTACTTTTCAGAAAATAATGCATCAGCCCTGCTCTGCTGTACAAACTGCCATAGAGTTTTTAACCCCTACTGAAAAATAATTGTTTTCTTAGAAGCTGGCCTTTATCTAGGGATTTAGTAGTCTTTCTTATGCCTTTAAGTTTAAGGAATAGTGATGATGGGAAGCAAGTTAACTGTAAGCCCTTTCTAGAATACTTCTGTTTATTCTACATATGTACATTTAGTCCTAAATAGGTATAGTTAGGGATTTACATTAGAAGATACTTGAATAAAGATGGTTTTAAGTGGTAGGACCGCTCAGTTTACAGTACATACAGTTGCATTCTCCGCAGCTGCTTGTGTCTTAGTCACATTCAGGGTAAATGTTTCACTTTCTTTTTTTTTTATACAGTATTGACACTTGACAATTAGGAAATTTATACGGCAGTTTTGTAGAAACTGTAATGATATATGCAACAATATATATTTACTTGGGTAAGATCTCAGACAACTTTCCAAAACACAGCTGTGCTTTTGAATGCCTTGGAGCTTACCATGTCTCAAAAATCATTGTGATTCCCTGAAGTTCCTTGTGAATTATTTTAGTTACTTGGTTTTAAACCCACTGTGTTAGAACTTGCCTGTAAAAGCAAGTAATATAAAACATGTGTTCAACATGTCACTTCTAAATGTCCAAAACCAGCATTTTTAGAAACTTATTTCCTGAAAAAGACAAGGCAATCAAATGCTCTTGTCCATATTCAAGTAAGGTATTTGTTTGACTTGAATGTTGGGCTGGTTTCTCTTCTCTTATTCTTTTTTGAAAAAGGTTTTCTTTACTTTGAGCTGCAGAACTGAATATTTTTTCTTTCTATTATCTCCTTACCCCCTTTTTTGTTAAACTCCACAAGTTTCTGGGTGTTGAACCAAACCTGAGGTTTCAGATAGCCTGTATTGTTCAGAAAGTTGAAATAACTGGGGATGAAATTTAAGTAGTAAAAAAGCTTTGAAGAGGAGGAAGTGGGAAGTGGTCAGGTGGGAAGGTAGGGCAGAGTAGAATCTGGAACAAGGAGTGGAGGAAGGGAACAGTTTGCCTTGTTACCCCATGGGATGTGGGGTACCTTTCAGAGCTGCTCTGCCTTTCGTTGCTTGTGGGCTTTTCAAAGGACCATTCATAATGGTATATGGCAGGTGATGGTGCAGGAACTGATGGAGTAACAAGAAGGGCTTTATTTCTGGAAAAGCTAGAGCTCTGCATACTATTTTCATTAATGCCTGTGATGGCTCGAGGGGAGGAAATCCACTTGTCTCGTTGGGATGCGTGGATTCTTGAGCTGTTGACCTTACAACTCATTAAGTCCTTCCCTTTTGTAACAGTGGCATGCATTGTTTTCCTTAGAGTTCCTTTGCTCCTAAAAATATCCTTTCCATGTGCTTAACAGAAATAAATATATTACCCTTGTTGTGTGTTGGACACACATTCAATAATTGCTTCCCCTTTTCCAATAAAGCCTGAATATGGAGGCAAGAAGTGTTTTGACAGAGCAGTCATGACAGTATGGCATGAAGGTGGCTCCCCTTGAGAAAGCAGCATGGACAGCTTTGCAGTATCTGTCTTGCCAACCTAGTTATTTTGCCAGCAGTGAAACCTTTCCAGTAAAACAAAGTTTTGAGGCTCTTCTGGCTCTTTGTCGGCCAAAATAGTCCTTGTTTGACTAATTATTTTTGGAGAAAACACACATATATTTCAAACTGAATGTCTCTGATAGAATCTAAAGGATGAGGAAGGAAGGGGCAAGAGAAGTGTGTGCTGGCTCCACCAGCCTTCTTACCTGCTTGGTCTTCCTCTCCCAGTGTGTTTTGTGTTTTTGCCTGCAAGTCATGCTGGATGGCAGAGGGCATTTCTCACGCAGCCAGTGACCCAGAGGAGGATTTTTATGTGTTTGCAGGTATCTTGACACATCTGGCAGGGTGTGACTTGCAAAGGATTAGCACATAGCTCTCAGGAAAGCAAAATTTGAGGAAATCTCTCAAATACTGGGAAGCCCCAAATGATCATTTGTTTTTAAGCATCCAAATCAGGTCACAGGTAGAGGGTAGCCCGGGGTATCTATACGTCAGACTCCAGTTTGCTTCTCCCCAAAGTTGCTCATTAATTTCTCCTGATTTCACCATTCTTCGCCTTAGTTCACACTCTCTGGTGGCCGCTCATAGACAGCAGCCGACAGGCTCTCTGGGTGCTGTCTCCTCCCCTCTGTAGCTGTTGATATCTCTCCGCATGTTTGCACGCTGCGGTCATGCTGCTGCCTCAACGCCCCCTGAATCATTCTTGTCTAAATTGACTTATATTTAGCACTGTTGTTCTGTTCCCTGAATCCATCCTGTCAGCTGCGTGACAAATTGCTGTTCCCTGAATGCTGTCCAATTTGTAAATACAAATTACCACAACTTAGGGACTGTGGCAAACATTTCTGTTTTGAAGCGTGCTCGTTGAAATGCCCAGTGGACTTTTCTGGCACATATGTAACACACAGCCCTGTGGCAGGATGGATGAAAGGTGTGCTGGCATTTTCTGATCTTTTTACAAGCATTTACAAATAGTTTTGCAGACTGATTTATGGGCTGGCTGGCTGAAAACCAGTCCTGCGGGGGTGCTTCTCGTGGGGGGAAGTTTTGACCTCCAGTGAGGCTGCAGGTACTGTTCCCGCACAGTCTGTGGAGTACCCCAGGAAATCCCTCCTCTCCCACGTGCAGTGGCTTCCTTTGGAGTGGTTTCTGGATAGCTACCAGGCTCCTCCGCAGCACAACCATGCTTTGAGAGCCCTTTCAGCAGCAGCTTCAGTAGAGGTGTGAGGATTGTAAGATACTGTCACTAAATCCTCCTGATTAAAAATTTTAAATACTTTTTTTTTAAAGGAAGCTTTCAGTCTCTTGTTTCATGGGGAGGGACATACCAGTTTCTGCCCCAAACACATCATTTTGAAATGTTTTGTCCTTGTACATTAACATATATTTTAAGACCACCACGAAACCTAAGACAGATGTTTCAGTTGTTTTGGGGAGAAGTTGTCTTTGTAAGGAAAGTGTTTGAATTGTACATGACTCTGGAAGGTACCTTATCCCCTCACACTATTCTTTGGCATAGACTGTTTACTGAAAATGTGTAGGAAGGACTACTTACAGTGCCTTTATTTTTAATGTTAGGCTCAACTGTGTAGTTGGAGTGGGTTAAGGAAACTTCAGTTCCCAGAAAAACAAGATCAGCAGCTAACCTGTCCGTTGTCTGGACATTGAATCTTTTTATTTATCAAATCTGCATTTTTTCATTAAGCATCAAGGAAGTATCAGGAATACTTCGGAGATGCAGCAGTAATTTCCCTGCCCAGCTAGGTTTTGGCTAATCCTTTTTCTTGTCTTCTTTCAGGCTTCCAAGATACCACGGAACTGCTGCCCACTTCTTGTATTTGTGAATCCAAAAAGTGGTGGTCTAAAAGGTCGGGATCTGCTATACAGTTTTAGAAAGCTGCTAAACCCACATCAGGTCTTTGAACTTACCAATGGTGGCCCCCTGCCTGGGTAAGTCATCATATCTTTTAATGGTTTTTATTTATGTTGTTTTGTTATTTTTTGAAAGGATGGATCAGATTCACCTGTTACAAAGATCTAAATTGCTTCTGTTCTGTGCCTGAAGACCAGAGCAGTGGATCACTCCTGACTGCTTCTTACTGTGAAAACAGATTTGAACTTGGAGGTTCTCCAAAGAAAAGAGAATAGAGTAGTTCCTGATGTATATGCTTGTGTCAAGTCTAATAGAGTCCAGTCCTGGGACAGTCATATGCACTTTACTTTAACACAGATTTAAAAATTATTAAAGATAAAAAGATTTTGTAATTGAATGGGGATGGAAAGAGAAATGTCACATTGCCCGATGAGGGCTCATTTCTGCTTTTATTTCCTCTGATGTTTCATGGGAACTAATAGGAAAGTATAATAAAATTTTCTATCTTGACTTTTGAAACTTGGCCACAATTTCAGAATTAACAGGGCCTGCCTGATCACAGCTGCAACATTTCTACATACAAGGAACAGAACATAATGTGCTTGTAGGGAGGCAGGAACGGATTACTTGATTTAATCAACATGACTTTGTTACCAGCTTCATAAAACTGAAAGTGATGGTTGTAGCCTTAGTCCGAGTAGCCTCATTTCTTCAGGACTGCTCTAATAAAGAACTGTCATTACAGGCTCTCCAAAACAAAAGCTTTTGTGGGATAAATGCAGCTTATGCAGGAGGCAAGGAAAACGAGCTGCATAAACTAAGTTTTTTGTCAGAACTGTGTAATTCTTTTGTCTTTCTAACGCAGTTCGAGCTGCAACTTCAGTAATTCGTTCATGTTGTTTTGCCCATGGAATCCTTCTGTAGCTTTATGGCAAAATGCTTCTGCTTGTTCACTGCTTCTTGTGCAATGGGAAATAAAAATTCCTTTGCAGGGTATCTTGGTACATAGAATGAAAAGCCACAAAAGGTAAGAGTGACCAGGAAAACAGTTCTATGAGGAATAAAATGTACTATGAGTCCTATGGCTACGTAAAAGAAACCTCACCACAAATCAACATCTCGGCTAGGATTTAGAGTTACAGATGTGCACATTGAAGTGTGAATAGTTAGACCTCTCTGTCTTTGATGAAAAAGGAATTGATTAACAATTTAACTCTGGCTGTGAAGAATCTTAGAAGAACGTGGTTTTCACTCTTTTAAACAGCTTTATCTAAAAGTTCCTATTTTTCTATTCACTTTGAAGTTGATCCTGAAAGGGATGGTGAAGGTGGGGGGGAGGGAATCCAATAGTAATCTGTTATCTTAAATAGCCTATCAGGAGGCTTTACTTTTCCTGTACTACCTTGTAACCTTTATTTTCCCCTTTGCTTTGTTTCTCAATGAGGTTTCACACGTTCTCTAAAGTCCCCTCCTTCCGAGTGCTGGTGTGCGGAGGGGATGGTACCGTCAGCTGGGTCCTTGGTGCGCTGGAGGAGATCAGGCACAAACTGGTGTGCTCAGAGCCCTCGGTTGCTATCCTACCTTTAGGAACAGGTGAGAATCACAGTGAGCAGATGGCAGAAGTCCTCTAGAAGACTTACCTTTATTTATCCATCTGACAAACAACTCAGTTCTGCAGTAGAACTTCCATGACTCAGTTCTGGCCAGTGTTGGAGAGCAAATGCAAAAGCAGCTTTTCAAGGAAATGTCAGTCATGCTTCCTGAAGGAAAAATGAGCAGCAGACGTGTTGGTATGGGAGTGTCTGGGTGGGGAGGAGTCCCCAGGCAACCACAGGTGCATCAGCCCTTGCTATAAACCAGTGAACTCAGCTGCTCCCTGACTTCTCAACTCTGTTTTTCTGTCACTTTTTGTGAAAACTTTTCAGATGAGATAGTGTATCTGTGATACTAAGTACACGTGCAGCCACAACAACACTTAGGTACTTTTTCTGCTTGTTAACTTCTTGGTCCAATCTAACTTCTTCCATGACTTGTTGGGAGCACCTTAATGCAATTTGGTTTGTAGAACAGGGCTGATACACTTCTTTATACTTTTAGCTAACTAATGAATTGCAGTCATATTTTGGGGTTCTTCATTGTTGCCCAGGTAATGACTTAGGGAGGGTCTTGCGCTGGGGAGCTGGCTACAGTGGGGAGGACCCCTACTCGATTTTGGTTTCCGTGGATGAGGCAGATGACGTTCTCATGGATCGCTGGACTATCCTTTTGGATGCAGAAGAGCCAGCTGAAGGCACAGAGAATGGCATGGCAGAACCTGAGCCTCCAAAGGTGAGCTGAGCACTTGTTTGGGTTTGATTCTTAGGAACTGTTGTTCTAGTGAAAATCACAGATAAGGTAGTTATTAACATAGTTTAATCCTTTATTGCTCACCTATCTTTGAGCTTTGGCCTTACTTAGCGAACACAGCATATGTCTAGATCGGGTGCTTCAGTTTTGGTAGGACTGGTTGGCTGCAGAACACACTTCATAGCTGTTTGGCAAAAAGTGTCTGACTAATGAAAAGATTCAAATGACAATGGCATAGCTATTTACTTAAGTGGGAAAGAAATTTGTTTCTCAAATAAAAGAAACTTTTTGAAGGAACGCCAAACACTTTCCAGAGCACTAGTGAAACTGGAGTGTTGAGCAAAAAGCAACACCCCCCACCCCCCCAAAAAAAAAGTACTCTCATCTTTCCTTTAACAGTTTAAAAAATTACTGTAAGTTGCTAGCATATACAGGAAGTTAGTCCTTCTGTCATCTTACTGCCATTGCATGTCTGTATATGTGGCATCTGTTTTACTTTGGCACCTGTTTTATTTTGTTGGAGTGAAAGTCCCTGTCCCTTGGTTCATATTATTTATATCTGTTTAGGAAAATAAAAATGTTAGTCGTAGATGGTGACTTCAGAGCTTTGTGTGAATCCTGGTTCTGTTTATCTTCAGACAAAACAAAGAAGGGGGTGGCAAAAAGACAGTAGGAAATTGTAGTAATGGTAGAAGTTGTCTAAGATTTTAGTCCAGTCACTGGAAAATCCTAGGCATTATGTTTCAATTGGAGGATTTAAGATGCTCAGGTTCCAGCTATTTTTCACTTGATCGAGACAGGGTTTGATTTGCCCTGAGTGCCTAATCTGCTTTTTAAAGCTAAAGGGTGGGAGAGTCAAGTGCTAGGATGGAAAAGCTATGGAATGAATTGGCACACAAAGGAAGAATTAATTGCAGAAATGTTTGAAATCTGTAGAAATTTGCGATTGGCATATAGGGAGCTATTTAAAATGCAGCTGAGTTAGGTGAAGTCAAGTTCTTGACTCATCTGGCCTAAGCTGGTCACCTTCCAAAGTAAGGAAGAGCATCTTCCCAATGATGCCAAAAATAATAGTGGCGTTAGTGTTCAGCAACTTGTGTAGTTATTGCATAGAATTGCTTTGAGAAGTTAGGTTGGTTTTATTTCTGCATTTGTTTTTATTTCTGCCTTATTATGCTCGTTACTTGCAATTAAGATTAAATTTTTAAGGTTTTGATGCTTTGGAAAGAATGACTCCACATGTCAACAATTGTCCGTACAGCTTTATTTTTAGTGCAGCGTTTCTGGAAAATGTTTTCCAGACTCTGTCAAGATGCAAGTGACTTGGAAGGATCATCTGCGAAGCTTGTTTTTGTTGAAAAACTTTGGAACCTCTTCATTTATAAACGTAAGGAGGAAATAATACAATTCTTTTTTTTGTCAGATTGTACAGATGAACAATTACTGTGGTCTTGGCATTGACGCAGAGTTGAGCTTGGACTTTCATCATGCTAGAGAAGAAGAACCAGGGAAATTTAATAGCAGGTAATCCTGGGGAAACCAGGGGTGAAGGACAAAGTCTGTGGTATTGCGTAACTTCGAACTTACACCATGGTTGATAATCTTGAAATGCTACAGGTATCCGCAGACTCTATTGCTTGAGGCAGAGCTGGCACAGGGAGGAATTAAGTTAGCCAGAAACCCAAACACACAGAATTCGGCAGTTTTCTTTGGTTTGGTTTTCTTTTTCTTTTTTTTACTTCTTTTTTTCTTTTTCTTTATCAAGAGAGAACACCAAAGCAGTTTTTGAAAGTCCTGTCGTTATTATTCAATATATTGATTTGCCAAGAACTGCAATGTTGAGTTCAGTGAAATTTTGAGGTAGTGAAAATATCTCTTATTCAAAGCCTTTAGCAGATGGGAGCACAGCGCTGCTACGTGAGCAATAAACACACAGTTCAGAACTTCTTTGTACCTTTGCCACCCTTGCTTAGTGCTGTGGTAGCACCTGTGTGCTGGCAATAAGGATAAAAAAGATCTCTGTATCTCAGGTGAGACTGTGTGATTAAAAAGGTGTGGAGAGAGAACTTCCTCCTTTCTGGCATGCAGGTCAATCAATAATAGTACTTTTTGTTCTTCCCATAATCACAGAAATTGATGGAAAAAAAAGAAATCACATTTGTGTAATTAATTGGCAGTTCCCTGTAGAAACTGCTTTTGTCTGCTTTCCCCTTTGTTTGTGGGTAAACGTCCTCTAAATTGCCTCCTGGTTGCCAGAGAGTGAGTTACAACCAGCTACAACTATGCAGCATTCAAATCTGAACTATTAAAAATATTCTCTGAGCAGTTATGAGTATAATGATGTGTAATTCCACCGGTCTTGCAGTGTTCTGTCTATCATTATAGGCATTGCTCATGTTTTTTTCTTAAAAATTAAATAATAGAGTATATTGTTTGTGGTACCTAAGTTACTATTAAGCGCTAGTTTGCATTTTCAATCCACTGGATTAAAAACATCATAGGCAGTAAAATCAGGCAATAAGTTTGCATATAGCAATGCCTGGTCTAGTGTGTAAAACTGTTCTAGATTCACTTGTGCAATTATTATAATGTAAGAGTTATGTTTATTCTTCCTTTAAAATATACTACTCTGACTTTGCACAGCTGCAGCGCTTTAAAAGATGTGTCCTTTTCTTATTGCCACTGTATTTAAGGGTTATACTTCGACTTTTATTGCCCTGTGTGCTTTTCATCCCTTGAATTTTTACCTCAGTTCACAGTGTGCAGTACCTGCAGTGCAGTGGACAATGACTTGGTACCATTCTTGCAGACCTTTTACATGCATATTTGGACACTGTGCAATCACCGTGTCTTGAAGGGTGTGTAGGAAAGAAGAGATGATTTATTTTTTTTTTAATTTATTTATTGTAAATCTGAAGGGCTGTATATTTCTGTGATTGAAGATCTGGAAAAGAAACATGAAATAATGAATTGATACTGAGGTACGGATTTGCAGGAGACAAACAGCTTGTTCAGGCTAACAGTACTAACATGATTGCTGCCTTTCACTGCCTGTGACAATGATTGTTAAAATTGCTGGCTTTACCCTTTCCCTGGATATGCAAGTGCATGCTCTTGCCAGCAAGATTAGCATTTTTTTAATTATTATTTTCAGTAAATCAACTAAGAAGGGTGGCTACTTAATGCTAGATGCAACAGCTCCTGGCGTGTGAACTGGCTGCTCTTGAGTGCAGAGCTGGAAGTTTCAGGTTGTGGCAACAGAAATTGCAGGTAGTCCTTGGAAGAAAAATGGGCTTGAGTGCTCTTCTGAATCAAGACCTTAAGCTGGTAAATGTCCTGAAAGCCGTGTGCTCTCAGGCCTCACGCTGCAGGGTCTCTCTACACGCTCAGGACTCCTTACCTTTAGCTAGCAGCTCACAGTGCAATGATGACTTCCCTGCAGGGAATTTAGTGCTGAACTTGCATCGCAGGACAGTAGAAATTGTTGTGGCAGTGATGGTGTTTATGTTGTTGAGTGCCAAGCTGTGTGAGGCTTTTTTCACAGCATAAAACTTAAGAATCAGGGCATCTGCCTTCATTGCCCCATTCCCATGGGATCCTGGAGCAGTCTTTAGGGTTGCCTATTACAGAAGACACATCTTGTTGTGCCATCCAAAATTGGCAGGAGACTGCTGCGGCAGGCAGTCTCCTGGATGTAAGGTTAGGCAGAGGTAATACTCTGCATGATTTAATGCAAGTTGAGAATTGTTGTACAAAGATACAGAACTGTTCTCTCTCTTGGTACGGGTAAGGTTTGAAAGTATTGGTTGATTTGTCAGTTGTGGGGTTTAAAATGCTACAATGGCTACAGTCTAACTCACTTTTTCCATCTTGGGTCCTCCATATGTGAACCTCTTAAAGTTCTTTCCCAGTCAGTAAGATCGTCCTAATAAAAGCACCCAAACGGCTGCTAGTTACTGGTCAGAGCTCATAGCTTTTGCAGTGACGGTTTCCCACCCAGTGGTGCGCTCGCTGAATTGCAGAGCTAGATAAAGGCAGTCATTTTGTTTTGCTTGATAGCTTTCCGTGCTGTGTGCTGCAGTTCTCACAGGTTTGCTTCTGTGACATGTTACCTAGCTGTTTATTAGTGCTTATGGGAAATTGCAGCTCATTTAAAGAAGCCTGACACACAGATTTCTTGTCCATCGCCTTTAAAAAAAGAGTTCTGCAAATCTACTGAGTGTGCAGCAGTTGGTAAGAGCTCTGAAAAGTCTGGCTTTCTGCATCAGTTCACTTTGCTTCTTCATGACTCTTGAGGACTGGCTTCTTTATTTTGTTTTCATGAAATTTTGGAAAGCAGTTACTGATGGTCTTGCTTCCCCTGGGCAGCAGAGGTGCTTGCTGCTTGTGCAACTCATTAAACTAACAGTGTAAGTTGATGCTATGGTGTCTCTCTGAGTCCATGGAGACTGGTTCATGGGACTTTTTAAGAGTAAAGGGTGTTTTTCAATTTGTGCTATCAAGGATGAATACAGGATTGCAGTACTTAAAAAGCACTTGTTTACTTTCATAATCCATTAAACTAGTCCTATATAGGATCCCCTTTTAACTTTATCTATTCTGAGATAGACAATTAGCTAAACTGCAGAAACCAAAGGGTGATGCCTGAGCTGTGTAGATCAAATCCCGAAACTCGTCTGAGCAGCTGGATGTTACTTCAATATCTGTGCTCTAGAGATCTTTCCAAATAATTCCAGGGTGACATAATGATGCAAGTGTTATAGCCAAGCTGATGCAAGGACTCACTGGCTCCATGGGGACGGTTGCCCTGCATGTAATGCCCTGGCTGCCTGTCTCATCCCCATCAGTGTCATTTACAGCAGTGACTGCAATGTGAGTCTCAGCTAATACAAACCTTCATTTCCTTCAGCACAAATAAGGTGTTGAAGACTGCTCCAAGGACAACTTCCTCCTTCCTGCCTTGGTAATTACCTATGGTGAAACTACTCACTGCAAAATGTATCCAACCAAGGGTTTGCTTTAGGAGATACTTAATCTTTCTACCCAAGTGGGCAAGCTAGTATGTTATTGGCTACTGCTAGTGGTAGACTGATGACTTCTGCTGGCACTTTCTGCCCAGATCATGTCCCCCATGTAGATGTGCAAAGAGGGGTGGTGATTCTGTCTAGCGGTGGATGTGCAAAGATCACCCTTCCAAGGCTGGCTGACCATATTAACCATAAATCTTTCAGGCACCTTCAAAACCAATGGGTAGGAATCAGCATGGTAACGTTGCAGAAATCAGTTTGTTCATTCTTACTGGGTTTCAATGTCCTAATAAGATACATAAATAGAAAGAAATTTTTATGCAAGAATGGAGTGATAGGATTTAATCTCTGACAGATTTTCTGTTTGTTTTGTGTCACGGGGTGCTGTATCCATTGTCTTTGGATCCTGTGGACCTCAGTGGTCCATAAATGTTTCTTAGAAGTCATGTAATTCAAGACTGTGTCTGCAGTTATGACACTGTCGTATTCTTTCAGTTTCTGCAGGCTTCCTTTTTCATGCAACAAAAATTAATACATCTTGGGGATATTTAAAGTATTGTGTTTTCTACTGATATTCTGTTATTTTTCAGTTTTATCCAAATCAGACAAAACCTATCCTAGCATAGACACATCTTATTGTCTTGTCTGGAGTAGAAGCGTATGTTAAATGGTGTTACATCAGGTACCTTTAATTCAATGCTGTTTTAAACTGTTAGCACGTAGGGCTAATCATCCCCAATGTAATAATTTAAAAGAACTGAACAGTCTCTGTCTGAAGAGTTGACTATAACCCACATGCTAAACTGGCTGTCTTCCCCACTTGAATGTCTACAGCATTTAGACATAATACTAAAGAGATTTTGCAGAGTTGGATTCCACTGATACCCATGGGCTAGTTGGGTCAAACAATGAAAGTTTATGCTTTTATTTTAAGGTTGCCCTGAAGGCCATGTATCCAAAGGTTTCCAATACAGAAGAAAATACCATGTGTGTTTGACTAAAATGTGCTTATGTTATTCTTAAAATACTTTGACATTTCTAGGGATGCCATAAAATCTTCCTCATCTTTTTTCACTCTAGAATTAGAGATGTTAGAGCTCTGTCACAGGTTAACGTTACTAATCATGTTTTAAGTTTCTACAGCTGAGTATATTTCAAATGAATTAGCAAATGTAAAGCAAAGACTTGCAAAGGTTTTTGTGCCTTAATTATTCTAGCATTGCATGAGAAAACTTTTTAAAATGTTTCACAAAGACCCCTAGGTCTTGATTAAAAATACAGTTTTTCAGCCCAGAAGTTTACGTTTCAAAGAGGCAGCATTCAGGCACCACTTTAAGAAGAGATGGTTTTTCTGTAGTAAAATTTCATAGAATCATAGAAGCATTGAATGGTTTAGGCTGGAAGAACTTAACATATATCACAGATCTCCACATGCCTCGACAGTACAAATCATCCCTTAAGTAAAAGGTATATGAAGTAGTAGTTTGTGGCTTATGCTTTGTTTCTGCAGTAAAGCTAGAAGAATTTGGAGAGGGTTTTCAGTGAAAAACTCAGTTAAAGTTTGAGGACAATACTGGTATACATATGAGGAAAAGTGCTATGCTGGGCCTTAACTTTTAGTTACAGGATGCTTGTCTGCTCCTAGGTTTCACAACAAAGGAGTTTACATGAAAGTTGGGCTGCAGAAGATAAGTCATACCAGAAATCTTCACAGAGACATAAAGCTTCAAGTGGACCAGCATGAGGTGGAGTTACCAAGTATAGAAGGACTCATTTTTATTAATATACCCAGGTAAAAGGGAGAGGAAGGATCCTGTGTGGATGCATGTCTGGCTGTATGTGTGGAAATGCTGCTTGGTATTTGAGCATCAGATGTTAAATGGTTAGATAAAATGTTAAATGGTCTAGGTTAATAGATGGTTATTACTGGCTATTTCTGATTATTGCCTGACTCGCTGGCTTATGCAACTGTGCCTAAGGAGCTATCTCTTAATACCATTTTGACATAGTTTTTCTGATCCTTTGAAACTCAGAATCTCACTCCACATAAAGGTGGTACTGTCTTGTTTTCCCTTTTCAAACCCCTGTGGAATGTTTTCCTCACCAAAGGTCTTCTGACTTCTTTTGGAGCAGTTTTCCAGTAAAACTTGACTTTTTAGGCTTGGTTGTAGGCCTGTGCCTTTCTGGCATGCTGGAGACCCAGTGCCTGAGCAGTTCCTGCAGTGAAGGCCAGCCAGGACTCAACTGTCAAACACTGTCCAGGTGCTACAGCCAGCTGGTCAGTGTATGTGGAGTCGGTGATGCTACCCAGGTAGCTGTGGAAAACCCACGGTTCAGGTACCTTTCACAGGCTTCTGACTCCTGCAGGGAGCTAGAGTTACTGCTGTGGAAGAAAGGAAGGCAAATCTGCAGGAAATCTGGCTTCGTTAGATGTGCTGTTGGTAGAGGAAGGTCTTTTGTTTGCACACAACCAGCATGTAATTACTGCTGCCATACTATATACACTCATCTCAAACTACCTGTATGTCTTTCCATTTTTGTCTGAAAATGTTTCAACTTTATATTCAAATATATATATTTACATCTACACACACATATGTGCACATGCCCGTACACACAAGTATGTGTTGCACGTGAGAACTGTAGAAAAGATCATGATTAGTATTGAGCTGTCAGTGTACTAAAACAGTGAGTGAGTGATTTGAGTAAGAAGGGTCAATACTGCACAAAAAGCAACATGGTGTTAAATTGTCAGAAGCCTTTCAGATGATTGAAGTGCAGGAATACCTGCTTAACTTCAAGTGAGTTTGGCCAGGTACAAGAATAAAAACTTGATATTTGTTTTAGCTTTAGTTTCCCTTCAGTAGCTATATCTTGTCAAGGCCAGTAAGATATATGTTAAGTTCTTAAGTCTTAAGGGTTAGTGTAGCTGTAACCTGTATTTCCCAGCAAACTAAAACTCCTTGGAGTTACTTTCTTCTTACCTACTCTTTTTCATTCAAATGGAAACTACTTACTTCACTCCTAAAAGATCTGGTCAGAAGCCTTCCAAATTTTAGGAAAGCACTTCCTGCTTTTACAGTGCAGGTGAGCTGTGTTGTCTCCTCCAGTAGAGTGTCTAGCTTTTGAAGTCTGGCGAACCAGCCAGCCCTAGCAGGGTGCTCTGTGGCAGACAGCTGGTCCACAGGCGGTCGGTGTGGTGTGCTCTCTATGCAGCTGGGGGTCTGGAGCCGATCTCTGGGGGTCTGAGAATGATAACCGCTTTGAGAAACCACGCATTGACGACGGCCTGCTGGAAGTTGTTGGTGTGACTGGCGTTGTTCACATGGTAAGTTGGCATCCCAGTAAGAACAGGCGAAACATACATTTTCTCAGACTGGTGTATTTTTGTAACAAACAGTGCATTGCAAGTGCATAATCTTAAGAAGTACGCGTCTATGTTAAGATTATATGATCATTTATTCAGGTACTTGTTGCGTCGCACAGAAATGGTTACAGACTATAATAAGAATTCATGGGCAGCATCGGCTGTCTGTGAACAAAGCGTTCAGATGTCGGGAGTTCAGCTGCAGCTGGTATGCCTGTTCATGGACTGCAGTGCCCTCTCATCGCCTTCTTACTGGCCTGCTCTGAAGATCTGTATTTAGGGGCCAGACTACGACAGATGGAGTGGAAACTGAAGAAACTTGTGGTTGGATAAGAAATAATAGGAGTGCAAAGAACTTGTTGAAAGTGCATGGGGAAACGCTTCATGACTTAAGTAGGCTTTGAACCAAGGCCAGAAACATACACGTATACATATATATGTATTATGGAATGCACTAGCTTTCTCATAACAACTGTCAGATATCTCATATCCTGGTGTCAAAATCAAACAGTTCATGGGAAGAAAACAAGATTTTATTTTAATATTACAAAAACACTCACTCTTGACTTAGTGTATTTGCAAAAGATCTTGTCATACCTCATCACAATCAGGACAGAGATTCCTTCTAGACTGGTGGCTTTATAACTATTGGCCACAGGCTTTCCAACACCTGTCTCTGAGAATCTGATGCTAGCTGCTCTTGATCCAAATGCTACATGAAGCAGATGGGATGCCAGCTCTGCAAAGAATATTAGGGCTCAATTTGTGCAACTAATTCTTCCATGTATTATATATTTTTAAAATGGCCTGCAGTTAGCAATGCAGTCCTGTGGGATGGCAGGTTATTTTTGTCTTTTCTTCATTTTTCTTTTGGTATCTTAAGAAATCTGCTGGCTGAAAAAGTATATATGGTCAGGTAACTAGAGACAACTAATCAATACAACCACCAAAAATGGAAAGGTGGGTGCTTAAAACTGTTCATGTAGCTCGATCTTTGGTGTTGGCCAACTTTACCATTTCATAATGTACATCTTTTAAGGAAGACAAATGTAAAACATTCCATTAGAAGAAGTGGTTTGGTAGAGATCCTTAAAATTTTTGTGAAGTGAGAAGGAACAAGGAGTGTACCCATTGCTTTGGAATATAAATGTTAACAAACATATGCTCTGGTTTTGTGATCTTCTGTTAAGGTTTTTACCCCTGTGTTTGGTGTCTGTACACGTTCCCCAAGAGAATGTGCAGCACCAAACTTTGATTTCCTTCACTTTTTACAGTTAACACTCAGCCGTTAGTTGTAGTTGAGTATCCATATATGTAGTTGGGTGTATATATATATGTATATGGAGTTCAGTTTGGCAAAACTCTCTCTCCGTGTTTGATAAAGTGCTTTTATACTTTTGAGTTTCACATGTCCCGAAGTCTGTATATATAGTTAGTTGTTTTGAAAATGTGTTTACTATGTTATGGAGGGGGGGAAGTAAAAGCAAACTACCTTTGTGAGTGCATGCTCCTTGGCCAACCGGAGTGTACAAATGACTTCACTGTGTAAGTTATTTTGCCTCTGGCAGCCTCCAGGGGTATCTGAGTTCTTCTTCATGCACTGACTTAGGTAGTGCATTAATATGGTGCGTCAGTAAAGGGATGCTAAGCAGTTCTTATACTTGAAACTTATTTTGTCAGGTCAGAATAAAATTCTATCCACCCAGTTTAAGTGCAGCTAATATTTGTGCTTCTTGGGTTTTGGGGTGATTGATATCCTAGCTTTTACTTCCTAACAGGGTCAAGTCCAAGGTGGTTTTCGATCAGGAATCCGCATAGCCCAAGGCTCATATTTTCGTGTAACACTCCTAAAGCCAATTCCAGTTCAAGTTGATGGAGAGCCCTGGATTCAGGCCCCTGGCCAGATTATTATTTCTGCCGCAGGACCAAAGGTACTGGCTGTAGGTTTGTCTTAGCAAGTTGAATTTGTTTCTCCAGTGGATATTATCGTATTACCTTGCTTGTCAGTTGTGTTCGGATGCTTGACTTTAAAGGACCTAGTCAGCACAGTGTGGTAACTGTTGGATAAATACATAGCAGTTTCTACAGAGGATGGTTTGAGGGCCCTCCACTGGCTCAGATGAGGCTTGTGTTTAAAAAAGTAGTCCCTGAGCTTCAGCCTAGTGACTTAATTTTTTTTCTCCTGTATTGAGATCTCTCTGCTTGCCCTGAAGCAGATCACAGGTATGAGGGCCATGGTAGTACTGCAGTGCACGAGGTAGGAAGCAGTCTGCTGGCGGTGCTGGAGAAGGGAAGGTCTGTCAGAGCAGCAAAAGAGAAAACTGAATAAATGGAGGAAGAGGGTCCGAGAAAATGAGACACTGGGGTAATCAGTGTCTGGTTTTCCCTTGATATCTCAATGTGTATATGTAGAAGGAAAAGAGCATCAGCTAAGAATTTAACTTCTCTGTTGACACTGAAATTGTGAAACAAACATTTTGGTGCACACCAGTCTATACATTTGCCTGTTACCTTAAGGATGCCCTTTTAACTCACAGAAATGTGTTGCTACAGGCAATCTCAGAGAATATGTAGCCCTCCCGGGAGGGCTACCGGATCAATGGCCCTTACAGGGGAAAAATGGGTGAAAAAGAGGGTCATACCTCAAATGTTTTGGACTATGTTAAACTTCGTTCTTTTCCTGAGAGAAAGGGGGGAAAAGAGAGAGACAACAAACCTAACTTGTTCTTCCAGTGAGAAATATTTCTATCAGGTTAGTGACTAATAGTGTTGTCTGTATTTACGTGTATGTGTGTACATGAATATGCATGCACACATATATATATCCTTACACATCTATATACATACCTGTGTATATATGTTTACGTAAAAGTAGCAGTTAATCCTATAGCTTTATAAGGATAGGTGCTTCAGATCGTTGTGTATTTAAATGTTTTTCTGTTGCAGTTCCAACATTTTATTTGTTTATTAGTTAGTTGCCTTTGATCTGCTTATAGGTGACTACAGATATTTTAATATTCACTCACTTTCTTTTAAAAATTTTCATTTTAGGTCCATATGTTGAAAAAATCCAAGCAGAAACAGAAAAAAACTGGAAGCCTGAGAGAGATGAGAGTGGATAGTATGTCAGCCTCTGATGGAGGACACTAAGTGGAGACTTGTGCTCAGAAGTGGTGCAGCACACCTGCTGTAGATGCCCAGATAGTTCAGTAAAATCGAGTGCAGACAACCAGTGAAGAGGATTGCTTAAGAGCGTGCCTTTCATCACATTTTGATAGCACTGGGTTCTCCTTTGTCTTTCAGAGATAGTGCCACATTGTTAAAAACAAGTATTATGTACCGCTTGTCTCATCTGAAATGTTTGCTTTGAGTTGCTTTTCCATAAGCCATTTCCCAGTTTTTCATGTATGTAGAAACTGAGGCCAAACAGAGATTCCAAGATGCTGAGGTTTCTGCATCTACCTTCACAAAGACTCTTCCCCTCCTCCCAGCTTTTTCTTAAAGAAAATCATTCCACAGATAAATTTTGGTGCATTGTTCCATAAATGAAAATGTGTTCCTTTAAATTAATGCTCATGGTAGCCTCTCAACCAAAAAAAGGCAAAGACATGAGCTGCTGAGGACTCCTTGGATCAGTCCAAATATCACAGTTGAAACAGTACTACTGTAAAGAGAAAAATACAAAACACAGGAGAGATTATTTCTATAAAAGGAGCCCTGTGCACTGGGAAGAGAGAAAGTACTAGAACAGTTGAGTCAAAATATTTCAGCGAGTTTACTTCCACAGTATTTGGACAGTATGAATGAAGGCGAAACAGCTTGTAGAGCACATTTTCAGCTGCAGCTTAGTTTCTCGTATGTTATTCAGCCAAATCCATTTTAAAAGGCACTTGAATTTCAGCAGCTACCACTCTAACATAAAAAAGGAACAAGAATACCTGAGGCGCTATTACATTATATGGATTTTTTTCTATCATTGAAACCATTATCTTTGACACCAGACTTTTCTGCTTGCCTTTACTTGTGCTGTTTCATTTTCATTAATTTGTCACAGTTGGACTGTTATTTAACAGCAAGCTCAAAGACTAAAAGAATCATCACTAATTAGGATAAAAGAAGTACCATTTTGTGCTCACTTAAGTATTAGCACAGTCATATGTTAGAGCTGAATTGAAGTCCGCTGTAGCTTTGCTGAGGAGCCTTAGGAGGTACTGAATCACAGAATGGTAGGGGTTGGAAGGGACCTTTGGAGATCATCTAGTGCAACCCCCCTGCCAAAGCAGGTTCACCTGTAGTGTGCATGTAACATGCTGTAGGCTTCAGATAACTGAGAATGCGATAGCTGTCGTGAAAATTCACTTACCTGGTTGGCCTTCTGAAGTCCTTGGTGGGTGTTACCAGGTGTCGGCCCAGGGACACAGCAACTGTCTTTTCTCACTTGGATGAGTGTGTGCTCTTCAGGTGCTGTTCCTCTGACAGCTCCCATGAGACTGACATCACCTCTCTGTGCTTATCCATCTGCTGAAGATATGGGGATACAGGACTTCTTTTACAGCTGCCTGCTAGAGACTGACGCTAGAGCAGACATGCTGGTCCTGTCATACACTACATATATCTGCTGTCCATGGCCATAGGTGTGTTAGTCTTCACTCAGATCTCTGCTGGTCTCATGTCACCGTGGTTCTCATGTGAGTGAACCTTTCACTTCAGGTTAACATCATAAACAAGGGGCCCTCTGGGCCTGTTGTGGTGCAGGTGGCCTGCATGGTTTTGCCACTTGTATGCAACTGCCACTCGGAGCTACTTAAGCTATGTTGGCCGGAGCCCACTTAGCTAGCCAGTGGGCTTACTTGTCCTCTGTTGCATGGTGATCACTAATTCAGCTACGGATGGCATGAATTCATCACTGAAGTGGCAGCTTTAGGAGTGTTCCTCTTGCTGGTGTGTTGAGAAAAACATTTCCAGCTGCTTCAGGGGACCTCAGTGTAACTTTGAAATACGCAAAAGCTGTTTTGTGTTGGAACCAATTATGTGCTGAGGCAGTTATTCCCTGATTGTTGTTGATCAGTTTGTACTCTAAGCACTGTGCCAGCTTCAGCAACATCTGATCATTACCTGTGCTTTGTGCTTGCTAGTCACAGTGCAGAGGAGGGTGTGAATGTGGGTGCTGCAAGACAGGCATCTATAGCAACAAAATGGGACAGCTAAAGCTATAAACAGAGACAAAACAGCCATGCAAAAATGGCAGCTGCCTGCAGCCTCTCCTTCCTGTCCAGTGATTCCTTCTGTTCTTAGTGTTCTGGTAGAGATGCATTTGGAGGAATGACTCCTGTTTTCAGTGAAGCCTGTTATTAATTGTTTAAATTGTTAATTTAATTTTAGGGATGTTCTTGAGGTACCACCATGTAGACTACATTTCACCTTTTTATTCAACATGCAAACTGGACTCATGCTACGAAGAAGATAGTGTTGATAGTACAGAGCTAAAATCCTTGTCTCCTGATCTTTAAACACAGGATTGTCTCTGCTTCAGAACCTGGGCGTGAAGGGTCAGCTGGAGTTCTGGCATCCTGGTACCAGCATTACAAGTAGGAAGGGTAAAATGTTGTATTTCAGGGTATGCCCTCTCAGGATGAAGCTCACAAATTAGAGAGGAAATCTGAAATAGATTGCTGCTTATAATTGTCCAGAAAGCCAGAGAAACTGCTTTGTATCCTCAGGGCAGCAGAAAGAATGCATGGTTGTCTTTCCAGTTGCTGACTCAGTAATGGAGAGGAAAACTTGACTTTTTGTTTCCGAAAACATGCATAAGCTTTAAGCTTGCTGGTACCGACCATCTCCTGCAACCCAAGTAAATAAACCTGTCTTACTATTTTTCCAGACATATATAACCCTGCAGCATGCAGCTGACAGTGTTTCATGTTCTTGGCTCATTAAGGGTCTGGCTGGCTGTCCCTGTTGCTTAGCATCTGTTATCTGAAATAACATGAAACCCTCAGGTCCTGGTATTTTAATCAGAAGGCCTCTTACTGTGGCATATTCTTCCATGTGCATTTTCCATCCCTGGAACAGTGTATGAGCCTGTCTCAGAGTAGCATTGTGGTAACAAGGTGACACAGAAATATGAATGTGTTCTCCCCGCAACTGCCAGAGGGGATCCTGGTGGAGGACAGGAAGGCTTTTGAGGTTTTTTTTTTCCTTTACTTTTTTTCCAGAAACCAACTCCCACATGTTGTTTGAGCAGATGAGTGCCACACTGGAATGAAAACATATCTTAAGAAAAACACACTTGGCATTTAAGGTCTCTGTGCATCATAAAATGAGGCTTAGTGTGTTTTGAAGACAAAACAGATTCCTGGGCAGTGGAGATAGGAAGGCTCTAGTAAAGCTTTTCTAAAAAGGAGAAACTCACTATTTAACCCCAATATTAAGACGTTGCAGTTTAAGGTACTGCAAAGGGCAGTATATCAAGATTATTTTTTCTTTTTTTTTCTTTTTTTTTTGAGCTTTTTATCACACATAATATCTGAGAAAGCCCAGTGTTTTCTTCCATAGTATGTAAGACTTCCTTGAAGAGAGGAGATAACTTTGCAGTTAATACAAATCATTTTGACTTAACCTTTAAGTTGAACAAAACAATGCAGTATAATTTACATGACAGTGGGCAGAAAAATTATTCTCGGCACTGAGTCTTTGAGTAGCATCGTGTGAGAGCCTAGTGGTCACATGGCCAAGCGCTTTAAATAATGCAATAAGAAAAGTGTTGAGGAAGAGGCTGGGTTCTTTCAAGACAGGTGTTAATCAACATCAGGGACACAGGACCAGCAACCATAATCTATAGACAGGGAGGCTTATTGCTATCCTGAGCGCACTCTGTCATCCTCTCTCCACTGCCCTGCCTTTTTACCTTGCCTGTAAACCATGGCAGGCACCGAGAGCACAGCTATCCTGCTGAGGTACACGCTCCTGACCTTTTACTAGTGTCCTACTAGGCTTTGCCAGCATGGGGGAGAGAAGGGTCCTGAAAATCATGGTGCATTTCAAATACCCCACTATTGCAGACAAGAGAAGGTGGTCAGTTGCTTAAAATCTATTTTGATGGGTAAACACATTACCTCTGTCTTGAATTAGGAGAACCAAAAATTCAAAAGCTCATCCCTGAGATACAGGTGCTACTTCAGAACATTTGCTGCTTTTTCCCCATGGCTTTTACACTTGATTTGTGTAGTTTAAATTGCTGATGTTTTCATTGCATTGATTTTTAAATGAAACAGTATTATTTTGCCAAAACTTTTTGGTTTTTTATATATGTGTATGTGTACATGTATGTGTATACATACCTATGCACACACCCTTTAAAAATGGGCCTTATTGTATTTCCTTTCACAGTGCCTACTTGTACAGCTTTTGCTGTGTTACAGCATTCTGATAGCACTCACTTCTGCATCTTTCACGAGTTTTGGACAGGAGGCAGAGCTTGCTTTCTTACTGGTACCACTGAGGTTCCCAGCACGTATTTCTAATGGGCATGTGCTTGCCAATGAGACACGACGGCAATATAGTGAAAGCACAGCTGTGTTTAGAGTACTGTCTCTGCATGTGTACAATTTGAGCTCCTCTTGCTCTTTCTAGATTTTAGTCAAGCCTGTGTCTAAAATCAATGGCCATGGCTACTGTAGCATTTTAAAAACTAGAAAAAGCTGTAGCATAGTCCACTGCAAGACTTAAATAAGGAACAAAATTAAGTGAAGTGGTATATAAAATTGTTCATTAATCTTCATAGTTACCCTCTTACAAGTATTGTACAGATTGCATTTCTTTAAAGAGCAAATAATGTACTTGTTTTGAGTATCAGCTCTTTGGAATCACTCAGCATTTACGCGTGCACATTACTCTGCAGCAGTCTGTTGGTATATAAATGTGTCATTATCAAACGAAGCCTCATTTTGTGGGATAAGGAGGTAAGAGGAGCTGTTGTGACACTCAAAAGGACTTACGCTGAAGACACAACAGATGTAGCTGCAAAGGTATTTTATAATGTACTGACTGTGTGAGCAGGTATGCCCTGTGCTGCATAGGTGCCAGTCCATACTCCAGCACTGAAACTGGGGGAGCGCTGGGAGTTGTGCAGTTGAGAGATCTGGCAGTAGATAATTCTTTCAGTTTGTGCCTCATACCTCTTCCTTTATGGTAATTGTGCATTTTCCTCTTCTGCTAGGCTGCCTTGCGGCCCCGCCCCTTGGGCCCCACTGTATACTGAAACTGGTAACAGGCACAAGTACGTGGTGGAGAATCTGTGTGGCGAGCAGGGGAACGGAGACCCTGCTCTACAACAGCACCCTGGCTATTGGGCTTAGATTGTTCATTAATTTCTACTTCAGCCATTTAACATCTGTGCAGCAAAGACTCAGCAACTACTGAACTACCTTGGATTCATGGTGACAGCATTGCCTCATTTTCAGGCTTTGATCTTACATGCACCAGTGCATGTATCACTTCATGTAGTTCTTGCACTTAACAGAAAGTGCAGGTTAGACAGGCTTAGGGTGTGGCAAAATTGCAATGTTTGTACTTTTTTGTAAATATGGGGATGATTCTACAGATACAAAAATGCACTTTCAGGTAACAATGAAAACAACTTTGTAGAATGCAACTGTGTAGGAGTTCCTCTGACTGCAGTGTTCCTTTGTCCCCATCCATCTCTAATACTGTGTTCTCCTTGAAAGCCTGCTTGGGAATGAGAGATGGTATCTTCCTCCCATTGCAGTATGTATTTATAGCTGACTGACTGAAAGTTCACATGTATTTTTAAACAATTACAAATTGGCTGCTATTCTAAGATTTAGGTTTATTACACTGATTTTGTAACGCATAGAAGTAATGTTAAAGTTTTATTTATAATGTCAACATTTACTGATTTGACACTTTGCTTGTAGGAGAGATCCAGCTCAAAGCCTTCGTTCTTTTTGCTATTTAATGTATTTTTTTAACAGTGTAGCCAATGTATGTGTGGAATGCAGTGAAATGAATGCAAATTACTAATCTTAACCTGCAGTTAGACCAGCAGTTTCAATGTTTACAGGACAGCGACTATTGATTGTAAACCCATACATGTCGGTTGAAACAGTTCAGTCTTTCTGTGTTTTGGAAGCAGGGTTTCTGCTTCCCATGACAATTAATGAAATAGTTGCCTTCTGGTTTAGATTCCTGGTTATGTCCCTTTGGAGAGATTTAAATGTGGATTATAACTTTTCTGCCATGGACTCAGAGGACAGAACTTCCACTGATACAAGTGTTGTATTGAACATGTGTTCGAAAAGATTGACTTTATTTTTTGTGAAGATAATTTATGAGAAAGTTTTATAAGCAGACCAGTGGTGTTGAAAAAGTTGGTCTGAAGTCTTGAAATAAATGTGTGTAGATATTACAAATGTATCCCAAAGCAAAGTATTTTTTAATAGGGCACCGTTACTGGTGTAGTTATTCCTCTGAGCTCTCTTAGCAACAGGTCACTGTGCACAGCTCAAGCATGTTATTTAGGAGATTACTTTATTTCAGAAGATGTTGCTTCATTTATATTATGTGTATCCCATATTAGACCTCTGGCAGCAAATCCTAATGTAAACATCAGCTGTAGAAGGCAGAACTTTTCCTGCATAGAAGTCTGGTGACTGTTTGGCATTACAGTCCTCTCTCACTGCCCACAGGGCATGCCACACATTAGTCCTTTTGCTTTCTGAAGGAAGGAAGGTGCAAATCGACATGTGCCTGTGTCAAAGTTAACAGCTTGCCTTGCCATGGCATCCCTTTCTTTGTGCTGCTGATCTTGCCAAACTGGGTAGCAAGAGGTGCTTGAAGAATTACTGAGTATTTATTGTGTAATTTTAGGTGCTTATAAAGCCTTCACTGCTATTTTAAAGCAAAATTCTGGGGATCTGTAGCATAGCAATAGCTGTATAACTCCAGTTTTCTGAACATGCCAAAAGCAAGTTATTGTTGAGATAGTTTAATTAGCAATGGTGTAGATAGTAGCAGTCAATACCTTCAAGCTGCAAGTTCTGATTATTGGAAGGGACCATCTCTGCTTTGAATGCAAAGCATCACAGGGTTTGTAATTCGCTATAGATTTCAGCATCCCTACTACTTGCAAATCACCCATGACGTCTTAACTCTTCTCAAACCATGGCTTAACTAATGCTTAAATAACTGCGTTTTTCACTTCTAGTTATTTAAATCATCCAACTTCAAACAGTTTTATGAATGCTATTTTAATATCAAGATACTCTAAGATGTCTTACAGCATTTCTTGTGAATGTTCTAATACATTGGTAATAAATGTCTAAATACATTGGTAATAAATACATTGGGCCAACAAGCTACGGTAATCTGACCATTGAACAGTTTAGTTATTGTCTAGTGCTTATTCTTTGTGCATCTGCCTAGTAATTCTCAGAAAAAAAACCCTAAGTATAAGCATTAAAGTGGTTGAAAACTGTTCCACATTGTGTGCCTCAGGCCAGTAATGCATTATCACACGTTTACTTGTGGATTGGGCTCAGAAATAGGCTTTTAATGATGTAACTTGTTTCTCAATGTCTGCCTTGCAAATGAGACACATCACTATGCTGTGGTAACTTGTCTACAAAAAACATGCCTAGTGTACTAATTGGTTTTAAAAAAGTAATTTATAAAAGATCGACTTTTCTCTTCTATTTAGACATCTGTTTGTCCTTGGGTTATGTTCCTAGAACAGTTCTGTATATATTTTGCAATATGTGTTTTGTGTTTAATTTGTGCATTTTGCACTGATTTGAAATTCTGTATTCTAAGTATTATTTACAAGTTCCAGAGATCTGTAACTAGAATTTGTCTGTGAAAAATACAACATCTCTTCTACCCTGGATGTTTGTGGAGTAGTCATGCTTTAAAAATAGTGAAATACACTCCTGCCAAGACAAACATACTTTGTTTCAGCTGGGCACTACTTTTATAGGTACTCTGTAGCCTTGCTGTTTGAGATTGGGTCACGCTCTGTAGGAGGGTGGCTGTGTTGTAGCAGTGTTATTTCATAGGTTTTAGTGTCTAAGTGACCTACACACTAAGTTTGACCCCTGCAACATTCAAGCACTTCTAGAACCCTTATTTCTGTGGGTAGCACTTACCGTAACTGGTAAAATCTTTGTAAGCGCACAATGGTGTTAAGCATTTTTGTTGTGTGAGTTACTTTAATGATGATCCAGATTTTGCAAGGCAGTTTTGTACAGTTGCTTGCCCTATTTGCACTCCTCTAGAAACACACAACCTGGTGTTTTCAGGCAGTGGCGAACAGGCCCAGGCATAGCCCTGTTTTAATCGTCTCGGCTGAGCAGTGATGGACCTAGGCTGCACAACCCAAGGGCCAGACCCCACGGACCTTGGCTTGGAGGGGGTCAGCTGGGGCAAGAGGAAGGGCTGTCCAGGAAGCAGAGCCCAGATGGAAACTCTGCCCCACTGTGGGTGGACAGCCCACCCCTCCCCGGAGATCAACACCCTTCAGCTCCTGACCTGCCTCTCATGGCTGATGGGGTCCCTTAGCTTGACACCTCCACTTAGGATGTCCCTGCTGCAGTAACCCTTCCTCTGGCGTGGAGCAATTGTTTCTCCCTACTCTTTTCAACAATTGATTGCAGAACAGGGGAGGGCTTGTTCTTGCCCTAGCATCTCAGGGTAAACCTTATTGCTCCTTGCTAGGCTGCAAATCGACAAGCTCTGAAGCAGCTACTGCCACATTTAAAAAACATATAGAAAACTTCAGTTCAGGACTACTATTCTGGGAAAAGAGGGGAAGCAAAATATTGACCTTTGTGTAGAGGGGAAAAAAACCCAATGACAAAACACCCAAACCTGAAGCGTTCATGATTTAACCAAGGTTTATGCCTAGTAAAACTTGCCTTAAAAAGGGAAGAAAAACTGCCCTTTCTCTCTTAACTGCAGAAAGCAAAGCAGCATTTTCGACTTAGTCTTTCGTCAGGTCCTGGTGGTGGTGTGACATAATAAAATATGCTGGTCTTCACATTGTATGCACTTCTTCTCAACTTTTACATGTTGCAACCCAGCACCTATTTCAAATACGCAATTACAGGAGCCAGCCAGGCTGTCCAGTTGGTGAAACACGTGTACCTGGAGGACCTGGGAAATCTCTGTGGGTGCTGAATGCAGTGAAGTCCTTCCAAATGGTGCAGGTGGGCTTGTGGTACGCCTTTGTGAGACAACAGCATGCAGTGAGCTAGGTACACTTCGTTTTTCAGGAGGCATGACCAAAAAATTCATCCTCATACATAGTCCTGAAAAAGGAAGTATGATCTAATTCTCCAGTAACTGGGAAGAAGCAGGCAGTGATGAAACTACGATCCTCCTTAGCAGAGCACTGCTAGAGGCTTTGGCATCACACCTGATATCTCAAAGCTGCGGGCATGACACCCCAACCCGCCCACGGGAGGCAGCCAGCAGACATACGCTGTGGTGCAGGTGCCATGTCATGCTTCTTGTAAAGTTGATTAGTGAACGTGAAGGCACATCCTCAGTCCTACCCTTGTGCAGGGACACCTCAAAACGTTTACCCAAGCCTAAATCAGAGTGCTCTGACTGCCAAAGGGAAACAGGAAAGGAAGGAATAAAATGCGAGTGGAGGAGCTTCCTAGCTGGGGCTCCAGATGAGCCAGGAATTCCCTGTTGGAGGGATTTGGGGGACAAGGGGATGCTTGAGTATCCAGAGCGTTGCACCCCATGTTTAACTGCATGGAGTACACCTAAAGTGGCCTGTGGGCAGAAAAGGTACCACATCAAGTCATCTGCATTTCAGGGTGAGGCACCGTAGGCTTCAGTGGAGGATTAATATTTACAGACATCCAGGAACTCAAGTGCTTCCAAGATGCCATGATGTTCTGCATGTATCAATGATGATCTGCTAGTGAATTTTACCCCTGCCTTCCTCTGAGCTGAGAGAACAGCAAGGATACAGTTTGCAGGCAGAGTGGACGATTTCCAACAGTCCCTCCCTTCCTGCTCATGTAGGGTTGTGCCTTGCAATCTGTCCGTGCCACATTCCCATCAAGGCGACCTGGTGTCTGAGAATGGGAAATGATAAATCCTAGTTTGACTTCCAAGTGTATTAGACAAATACACTTTGAAGTACAGCTAAGCAAAAAACTTTTGGACAAATAATTAAGTCACAAGGAAATTATACTGAAGGACAGCTGGAGCCATTTTGGACATCAAACTGATCATCACATCACAGCTTTGGCCCCCTAAAACAGATGCCTTCTTGTTGCGGAGAACTAGTGGACTGTAGCACACAGGGAATTCCTTCTGCTGGGGCTGGATGACCAAATGCTGGAATGCATGGTGGCAGCAGCTGGGTTTCCTCATTCCCAGGACCAGCCTGTTGCAAAGAGATCAATGCAGACATAGACCAATACCTTTCAAGGCACTCACATATAGGCAAGCAGCATCAACATGAATAATACCAATGGGCCAACCTTCTGCCTTCTCACCAACTAAATGGGCTCAAAGTTCACTACTGAATGAATCTCTGTCTCTCTGAATTTTCCCAAGCCTCTCTTGTAGTTGGCACCATACTCCTGGTCTATTCAGATCCTGGCTCTCACACCTCTTAACCAAGAAATCCAGCTTAAAAGTCTGCTAGGGGATCACAGAGACAAAGAGGAAAAACAACAACAGAACAGTCAGAGAAAGAGTTTAATATGGAGGTACGACAGCCTGCAAGAATCAGGCACAGAGTCAGGCCAGGAACCGGCTGACTTAACATGGGGCCCTTGTAACAAAAGGGGGGTCAGGGTGGGTGTCAAAAACACACCCAGAGAAACTGCACACAGACAGTGCCTCACCCCAGACTGGGAAATGAGGTACAGACAAGCTCTGTCACCTTCAGAGATGCCCTCAGCCAACTTGTGCTGTGAATCGAGTTGATCATTTACCACAAGCAGCCACTGTCAGAGGCAAGTGCTGGCACCGCTGCTGGAACAGTGCCCTAGAGTCTGTGCCGGCTACCTACAAGGCTGGCGTGAGCCCAGGATTGCTGGGGATGCTACTCACACCTCTCCTCATCTGCACCCTGTTTTGAGGTCAGGACCTCCTGGGTCAAAGCAGCTTTCCCTCCTGCAATTCCCAAAGCACAAGCAACTACAGCACTTCTGGGGGCACAAAACATCCCTGACAGCAAGGACATCAGCCATGGATCTTGCCAGTCCTGCTTCAAACGGGCCAAGTTGAAATAAATTAATCCAGTCACATGGGCCATTCCACAACCTTGCATCGAAGGTCCTGCTCCCATATGTCTCTGTCAAAACAGGATGGCTTGGCATCCTTTCCTCTGCTGCAGCAGCCTCCTCTACAGATGGAGCAGAGCTGGTAGCAAGTCTCCTATAACTCTCACTCTCATAAGCCAGTCCCCACAGCTGCACCCTGACATGTCCTGTCCGAACAAAACTTTTGGACACTGAGGGGGCTGTCTGACAGAGTCTCAGCACATCTGCAACAAAGGTGTGGAAATGGATCTCACCTAGCAGATGCTAGAACTGAAAATCCTCCCTCGGTGCTCTTACAGGAGAGGAAACTGCTTCAGTCAACTGGGAGACGCTTTTCTTCTGCAGTCGTCCACCTCAGCTTCCCAACATTTGGCTCCTGCTGGTACCTCCATCTTCCTCCTAGGTCCTCATCAGCCATTCCCTTTCCAGGACTCCTTGTCACTCCTATGTCACTGCTCTGCACAATGGCTTGCCAGATTTGCTCTCCTCTAGAAACATTTAACAGTTTTTTCAAGGTTCTTTGGATTATAAATGAATATTATGTGGATTTTTTTTCAATCTCTTTAACTTTGTCACTGTGGTGTGTCAGCAGCTCTGCTCATAAACGTTAAACTGCACCCTGCTAAAACCTGTCCAAAGTCTCAGTTATATCAGCCTGTTAGAGGGAGCTGCTTTAGTTTCTGTTAATTATAAATATCATCCCAGGTGTCTACCAAGTTTTATGCTGAGTGTTGGCACAAAACAAGCAGTGTCATTAAAGTACCATGCTACTAAAACAAGGACCTTAGTTCTGGCAATTCTTTTTTATATACAAACAAGGCCATTTGCTGCTGGGCACAGCTTTATGATTTTGCTGTCTAGTTAACTGTACTCGCTGTTAAACTGGAGGTTGCTGCCCTCTTGCTTTCTGACTGAGGATAGCAAAACCCTCCACTGAATTAGGAAAGGCTTTCAGGAACCCCTGCCCAGCCACTGGATGTGCTATTGCTGCCGGTTAAAAGTTACTGTAAGAGAAGTGGTGTACTGTAGTTATGCAAAGATGCTTATGCTATAACTGTTTCGTTCATGGATAGAAAAAGCTTGTTCCATTTTTTTTTAAAGTCATCCTCCTCTGAAATTATCAGCAGTTTGTGGAGTTAAAAAAAGGCAGTAATGTAGGGTGCTGAGGGCACACGTTTCTGAGGCTGGTCTCCCAGTGTCTCCAGAGCTTGGACAGTCCCTCATGCTGTCTTCTCCATGGTGTCTGTCTCCATCTCTGCCATGGGGTGCTTCCCTACACCAGGACAAGTTCTTGAACCCAGACACCATGCTGGGAGCAGCAGTGGTGCCACACCATGCTGCAGTGTGGAGAGCATGGACTGCCCAGCTTCTTCTGATCCCACTCCAACAAGAAAGCAGGTGCTCGGGCTGCGCCTTGGTGCAGACAGAAAGCTGAGCCTTTTCCCACAGTAGTGTCGTGAGAGGCTCCTGCTTTATCCTGTCCCTGTGAAGGACTGTTGCTGCTGAGGAATGCGTCACCAGCGGGTCTTGCTGGGTCTCATTGGGCAACAAGGTGGTCCAACTCCCGCAGCAGCATGCAGCACTGCTGGGAGGAGCAGCAGGAAGGTGTGGGGTGCTGCTCTGCAGGTGCCGTTCCCCTCTGGAGGGGGGCATGCATGCTGGGGAACCACTGGTGAGCTGTGCCCTGGGGGTGGCCCACCTGTCCCCAGTGGCCCCACAGAAGGCACGAGAGACCTAGGCCACTGTGGGGGAAAATTTGGGACAGGGAGTTTGGTTCTCTGAAACCTGCCTGCAAAGAGACACAGGGCAGCCCAAGGCATGGCCCAGCAGCAAGGCCCCATGGTGCTGGGCTTGGGGTGAGCTGGGGCAACAATGTGTTGCACAGCCAGTGGGGGCCAGGCACTGCACGGACCAGCACATGGAGATCATAGCATTTCACAGCATGACGGCCAAGCCCCAGCACTCAGCAATGGGCAACAAAGCACGACACTGCTCCAGGACCAGATCCCAGGGTGCTGAGAGTAGGGGTAGCCTTGGTCTGCCTGCCTTCAAGAGCAGGACTCACAGCACTGCTATTCAAGTAGGAGCCTGAAATTCACAGCCCAGCATGGCTAAAGGCCAGGCCCCATGGCACTCTGCACAGGGGCATGGCGGTGGACCGCAATGGCATGACCCCAAGCCAGACATCATGGGCCTTGGCTTGGATCGAGGTGAGGACCAAAGCCCAAGGGCCAGGCCCCTGGGTGCACAGGCACAGGGATGTTGGAGTCTGCATGGTCTGAGGACTTGGTCCCACAGTGCTTGGCTCAAGGTGCCTGAAGTGGACGTCCTGCAGAACAAACCTCTCCTGCACAGCTGGATGGCTGGTGACCCCTTTCTCCACTGCAGCTCCACCCAGCTCGCT
>VYXH01002579.1:276143-319101 GCA_013397275.1 Burhinus bistriatus | reverse complement strand
AACTCTAACCATTCTGTGATGTTCTGGGGCCCTATACTAAAGTTCTGCTTGCAGCGGCCTTCTGCAGGTGCAGTGGCTGTTGTAGGGGGGATACTTTTTACCATTTTATGTCAAATAGCCACTTTGTTGCCACACAATGGATCCAGGCACCTAAAAGACTAATGAAGTACAGCATGCTTTTTCAGTGCTAAAGCTATATTCTGCATGGTTTTGCAGGTTATAATATCCATATATTTAATGCTGATGATTTAATCTAAATAATGTTAAGTTGAAACCTCGAGGTTAAACTTTTAGAAAAGAAATAATTCCCCATTTATTTGATGTTTTGGGGTTGCTACTTTATCATTCGAGATCTCTATTTCCACAACCTCTTAATGTGTTTGTGTGCGTGATGCTCATGGGATTACGGTTCCTTCTTGTTTATTCAAGCCTTTATGCTCCTCAGGGATCTTTCTACAAGCAGGTGAATTGGCAACATCAGTGAAAGGATGCTAAAGGGGAGGGCAGGCCACGCTGGGCTGGGGAATCAGGCTTTACCCCCTGCTTCTGCTCAGGTCAGTCAAACCCACACAAAAGCCTTGTGCCCGAGGTAGAAATCACGTTTGTGGTGCAGAGGCCTGTCTGCCCTTGAGGAACATGGACCAAAACTATCGCTGAAATAGGGTTCTGTTGGGGGCTGAAATTCAGTAGTTATATCTGTTAGGAGGCAATGAAGAGTTTGATATGAAGAGCTGAAATTGAGGACTGATTTCGTTGCATGCTGAATAGTGCCATCGATACTTACTGGGTTCTTGTGCCTCAGTTGCTTGGTTTTGTACTGTATCAGTCAGACAGTCAGACATCTCATCTTTTTGAGACGTCAGGGTCATATGTGGCGTAACAGACCTTCACTTGGGTGAAGGTTTTAGAGAAAAAAAAGGAAGACTATGCAGTTTGCCGCTAAAGGGAATTTGTTCTTGGTAACAGCAGTTAAGAGATGCCGTTTCCTTCTAAGCTGTCTGCAACAGGAATGGTTGATGGTGCAGGTAACATGTGGCTGGCTAGAAATCAAGAGTGGCTGAGCTAATCATGGTCTGAATGAGAACCTGTTCACCCTGTACAACGACTGAATGCTAGCTATAGTAATTTCTGACCTATTTTTTCCCATGGTGATTACCACTGTATTTTTTCTGTACGCTTTGAGTTAGTCATTTTACTGGACGTTGCACTTTAAATGGTATGATTTTAGTGATAAGATTTCATCTAAATACAGTGGATGGGCAAAACTGCATTCCTTATATGGCTATAACACTTCAACATGACTAAATCGTTAGGAGGTTTATTTTATTTTTCTTCTCCGTTTGAGCAGAGTGTTTATTTGAACTGCCTTTTATCTTGCTAGGACTGGCTTCTTACATTTTGATCTTTTCAACATTGCAGAATAGTAGCTATATGTGGTAAATAGATAATTAACACAAATAATGAAGGAGTCAGGCAAGCAATCTCAAAATTTTGACTTTTATGAAATGGTATTAGGAAAACTTCATTTATGACTTCTTAGTAAATTACGTTGAAACTGGTTCAGAACTAGCTTTTGGATTTAAAGTCATATATGTCCTGGTGCTGTGAGAATGAAAAGAAAATATTACGGTAGTGTTTAAATCAAAATAATATTCCTAGAACTGCACTTAAAGATCTTTATAGGAGACATGGCTACAATATTACATAAGCATTTTCAGTGTTATTAATGTTGTATTTTATTTTTAAATATTCTTAAATTCTTAAACCTTGCACTCAGTTCAGGAATAGTTCTGGTGTCAACTTCATCACTAAAGCAGTGTTTGATCATTTGTGACAAATTGTATCTCAGATAACATGCTGTCATAGAACTTTTCTTGCAGCGTAGGATTCAGTGTAGGAAGACATCGTAGGCCTATAAGTCATAACCGTAGAGATCCACTAGAATCAAGCTTTTTATTCAGTATACTGCTAAAAAGGGCCACGTTAGGTCATATGTGGTGGTTGTCAGTAAAACGAACTCAAAATTTGTGGGGTATTGTATTTTTTGCTTACTCGTACATACTGTCGTATTGTCAATGACCACCAAAATACCTGTTAATAGCTATTGTCCCACTCTGGGCTTGTTTCTGTAATGAACACCTCAGCAGTGTTTGAACTGCTGCTTCAGTGCCAACAGTTTTTTGTAATTCGAGCAAAAGGACAGCTTCTAAAAGACAAAATACAGTCCTGCTCTGGGGCTAGCCAGTAGAGGGAGATGCAGTCATACGCACTGTGTCGATGTGGATCATCTGCAGGGAAGAAGTAGGCATGAGGGAGTTGAAAGACGCTGTGGAGTAACTCTTCCTCCGCTCCTGACTCTGCTGAGAACCTGTGGAGAAGCAGCATTCTCTCATTTTTCCTCTTTGGTCACAGGTTGTTCTTCTCCCTACCAAAATTAAAGAGGAAGATGGAAAATGGATTGCTTGTTCTATCGCATATTTCTATGATTTTCATGGAAATAGATTCTGAGAAGGATTTAGGCATTTAAATCAAAATTGGCTTATGTCAAACCCCATTCAACAGCTTCCTGATTCTGGTGGAACTTCAGCTTGCTCCAGCCTTGGCAGCCTGATGGGTGTGATTGTTGTCCTCTTTTAAGTTATAAATTTCCACCCGTGTTTCACTGGGGTCCAGAGTGGCAGTTGCACACCTGAAAAGATTTGGCCTTTTGCGCGTTTTCCAGTCTCGTCTACCTCATTTTCACAGGTTACGGTCTCTGGTCACCTCTCCCAGGACGGATCATTCATTTTAGGTTAGTGAATGACTTGGTAAATTTCAGAAACCAGCTGGGAATTGCAACCCTATGGCTTAGTCCTTCCTCCTTCCAAATGCCGTAATGGCTGTGCCGTGATTTACCCTCCTTTGTACGGGTGAACCTTCCGGCGTAGTGACCCATTTGGGCTTCACTGCCCGCTGGCCCAGCTCCAGTAAGGTGGATGGCTGATGCCCTTTCCCATCCTCTGGAAAGCATTTAGTCTGGCGTTAGTGTTAGGTTAGTCTGGTTGTCAGATGAATTCTTCTGTGCGATGAGTAATGTGGATTTTAATCCCCTCAGATAGAGAGGGGAGCAAATTTGTTTAATTACCCCTTTTGTGCTGCTCACCTTTAATCTGGGTATGCTGGACATAGATTTGGGCTAGAGAGGATTTGCCATAGACCCCCAACTTAACATCTGCTACGGCCTGACTCCTGCATACAGGCAATGCTCACAGCTCTGAGCTGAGCCCTGCAAGTCACACAATTGAAGATTAACTCGGTGGTCTCACCAGACTGAACTAAACCTGCACAGAATTAAAGATTTATTTGGGGAAAAATGTGCGAAATGGCAATAAATATAGTAAAGCGAGATTGCATCTTAGAAATAATTAAGCTTTTACTGGTCAACTGGTCACAAGGGGAAAAATTCTGCTAATCCTAATGAGTCCTAATGCTGTAATGAAGCCCTCGCGTCTCCAAGCAAAGTCATTGAAGAGTTGTTGCCCAAATTCCTCTGTGAAATCCAGGGAGGATCTGTCCTAGTCTCTTTCCATGAGTTTTCTCAGGTCTTGCTGTCTTCTTGTACATGTTTTAATCACCTGGCTTCTTTGAAGCCTGCTTTGGTGTCTGTTAATAGTTAATATTGGCATTTGAAGTTTCTCATTGCCATAGCCAGAGTTCTCCTTCAGGATACAGTGCTCCATTCATTTCTGAAGGGCCATTCAACTCCAAGGTAGATGAAGAGGAGTAAGTAAAGCTTTAACCTGTCCTTTCTTCTCATAAACAGCCTAAAGAGAGGGGAACAAATTGAGACAAGCAAGGAGAATATGAAATAATATTTATATTTAATATAAAAATGTCAATACAACCTTATTGTACTAATTCGAGTTTTGGGAAGCCCAGTTACCTTAAATGGATGCTTTTCAGTGCCTAATCTGTGTCATTGTCTTGGATGGGCTGACTAGATTTGTAAAAGAGGTTTTAAAATGACAGTGGAGCAAGCCTCTTCCTTGAGAGGAACGTGAATTTAAGCTTAAGGTGCGTTTGGCAGAAAGGTGGAGCGAGCGTTGGAAAGAGCATCATACACGAGAAGAGTCTCCTCTGAAACAGGAATGGATGCAGTGATGTGAGAGATGCTTTCTTTCAGACCAATATTCTTCTCATGTATACTGCCAGTTCCTCTTCAACTGCACCTAAGACTGCAAGTTTTATAGTAACAAGCCTGCAGACTTCCTGAAAGGGAGACCCAGCTGAGAAGGCATGTAGAAATACATTTACCTCTGGGCAGCAGTGGCCAAAAATTGTTATCTGATGGCTGCTGAATGCCTTATGTGCTAGGCAGTCTTAAAACATCTCCAAATAGAAAAGTATCGATTTCACAGAAGCCACTTTTTTCTGTAAGTTGTCATCTTTTTTTTCCCCAGAAAAAGGTCTGACGATTAAGTAGTTAACAGGGGTGAACTTCTTNCTCTTCAACTGCACCTAAGACTGCTAATTCCACGGGAAATTGGTTTCTTCAGAAGCTTGATAAGAAGCGGGTGTCTTGGAGGGAACAGATGTGGGGGCATGTATGAGATTTCACCCATAGCAGGTGGCTGCTGCCCTAGTTGCCCTTACAGGCTATACTGTCCTTGGAATTCCTTCCCTTGCTTCTAAACTGGTTTGGACAGTGTGAATAAGCATCAACCATTCACGTTGCTAGTGCTTTGGAGGTTTCTCCAAGTAAACTATGAAACTAAAATACACTTATTAAGTTTTGCATCATCTCATTTTGCCTGTCTTACCTGTTAGTGGAACCAGTATCTCCTTCTTCCCAGCAATGCTTTGGATTTTTGAGACTGCAAGTCATTTATTGTTTTTTCTGGGTTTACTCCGTGTTTGTCTTTGAGCATCTTCAAAACAATTCATAGTTCATTCATTAGTTTGTTAATTGCAAATAGTTACTGATTATTAGTAAAAGTCTAGTAATTTATATATTATAGACTGCTTTAAATATAAAATTAAATTTTAAATGAAATGAGCATTTGGCTTGTGCTTCTATGAACTTGAAAGGTAGTATTTGGTGTAATGTTAGGGATTTGGGCATTGTATTAGCAGTCCCAACCTGAAAGCTCAGGACCTAATCCTGTTCCTGAATGCCTTTGTTGAAATTCACGTGGATCAAGAACGGAATTTAAACCAGCCACAGGCTTGTAGATGGGGTACATGTTCAACCCTTTGGTTAGAGAGATGAAGTAATGTGCCGGGGGGAGTGGGTGGGGGTGGGCATTATAATGGAGAGCGGTCAGGCAAGAATAATGAATGGAAGGACTTGGGGGGAAAACACGGGGAAAGATCATATGGTCTAACTCCAATGTCGTGACAGAAAATGCAGACCAAATTCATACTAATCTGAGAAGTTTGGGGTTGTCATCATCTTGCTTGTTAGGCTAACATTTCTTTTAAAATCAGATTTAGAACAAATTCCTGTTGCAATAACAGGTTTGTTTTGATCACATTTATCATATTTCAAGAACAGCAGTGGAGAATTTTCTGCTGTTGGTGGTTTTTAGTGACTGGCAAAGTTAAACTCCTTCTTTGATGCTCAAAGCTTGTCGTTCGTCTCAGTGGCCAGTCCAGCCCAAACCACAACAGCCTCTTGATCTCGTTTAACTGACTGTAATGATGAGGCAGATGAAGCCTAGTGAAAGTAAACACTTAAAGGAAAACATTAAGGATAACAGTGTTATTGCTGCACCTGAAAGAGAACACTTCTGAGTGTCAAAGCGGATGTTGATGCACGGAATAATCCAAAACCTGTAATTCCTACAAGCTTTTTGTTTCTTCAAGTTTCAAGCACTTGGGTTGCTGGGCAAGCCTTCTGCTAGGAGGCACCTGGGCAGCTATTTCCAAACTAACCTTGCATCAAAAGCACCAAGAGGAAGGCAAGAGCACCTGGGCTGCCAGAGTCAGCTCCAGTTTTGGGGCACGTTGCTGCTCTCCTGCCTTCTGGGTTTGGGATTACGGAGCCGTGTGATGCTGAGCAGATCAGGGTAGGCTTGCCTGGTCTGTTGTGTGCTGCTGACTTACCTGGTGCTCCTTCTCTTCCTAATACTTAAGTAAAGAATGCCTGTCCCTTGGCTATCTATTTTTGAAATTGGAAAATTCATATTCATACATTAAGGAGTGAAATGAATATATATGAAGTGGTAGAGTTGTCAGACCATAAAAGTAGGTGTGCTGTTGGCTGGCTGTATACATCAGTGAGGAGGGAGTGTGGACAGAAGTTAAGTGACTCAGACCGCTGGATTTTACTGATCCCTGGCATAACCCGTTCCTGTTTCCTCTGCGTGCCTTTGAGGAAAGGGAAATATATCACTTCAGCATCAGAAATATCCTAAAAATATTGCACTTGGAAGGACTTATTACAGCATTCAAAATTTAGAGGCACAGAAAGGGTGTATTTGGCTGAAGAAAAAAGAAGCTTAAAGGTTGTCCAGGGAACTCCAAAGCAAATGACTTTATGCCTGTAATACAGGGCAGGGAGCCACTTTCTCAGAGAAAAAAGTGTCACCTAGAAAGTGGGCTGTAGTTTCCAGTTGTGTGTTAGAAATGCATAATACTGCTCTTGTTTAACCTGAGTCTTTTCATATTAAAAGTAGTTTGTTTATTTTTGTTTCCTTGCTGATGAAGAGTGAAACTATGGAGATGAGTATTAAGCATTAATTCCTGCAAAGATTAGAAACTCCCTTTAAGCAACATCATCACCGTCTCCCTGTCCATTCATTAAGTATTATTATATTCAACTTAAATTAAAGGCAGTCATTCCCCATTGACTATTGGTACCATCCCTAAAGCATCTGAGCTATTAAACTTTTTGAACATGTAGAGTTTACTCATCTGTATAAAAGTCACAGAGTCTGGATACTACGCCTTTTCCCAGATCATAAATTTAAACTTTTTCTTATTTTGGGGCAGGTAGAAAAATACTTGGAAGTGCTTGTTTTGCACTGAATGTGCAAACGAGTTGCTACGACTCGTGAATCTAGCGAGGCATCCAGCACAAATTTGTCATGTATTTTAAGAAGAAAAGTCAAAGAAATTACACCTAATTGATAACTGGCCTAATACAGTCGTTTGGATTGCAATGGATTGTTGTATAGGAGAGGCTGATATACTGGCATTCCATATCGTGTAGATGTGTGATAGGGCAATAAATCCAGATAGCGTTGAGTACTGTTAGAATTATATGCATGCAGGATAATATTTCCTGGTTTTATTCCTCCCTGAAGAAGATTGTCTTTACAAGATTGTCTTTAGAAAAATATGCCTTCATGATACTCTCCTTTGTCATAAAGCAAAAATCTGCCACAATAATAATGTTGTATTCATAAAGGCAAGATGCCTTCTGAGAGCCAAGACAGTTTTAAGTTTGATGATACCAAACTGAGTGAGGAAGTGGAAACTTCGGAAGAGAGAGCCACCCCGCAGGAAGACCAGGATAGGCTGGAAGCGTGGGCTAACAAGAACCTTACGAAGTTCAACAAGGACAAGTGTAAGGTCTTGCACCTGGGAAAACATAATCCACGACTGCAGCACAGGCTGGGATCTACCCGGCTGGGGAGCAGATCTGCGGAAAGGGACCTGGGGGTCCTGGTGGACGACAAGCTCAATAGGAGTGAACGGTGTGCTGCTGCGGCAAAGAAAGCCAACAGGGTGCTGGGTTGTATCAATAAGACCATCACCAGCAGAGATAAAGAAGTCATTAGGCCACTCTACTCAGCGCTTGTCAGGCCATGCCTGGAATACTGTGTTCAGGTATGGTCCCCGCCATACAAAAAAAGATGTGGACAGTCTGGAGAGGGTCCAGAGAAGGGCCACCAACATGATCAAAGGACTGGGAAGCCTGCCATATGAGGAAAGGCTGAGAGAATTGGGTTTGTTCAGCCTTGAGGTAAGAAGGCTATGGGGACACCTTATCACAACATTCCAGTGTTTAACAANCCAGCCCAAACCACAACAGCCTCGTGATCTCGTTTAACTGACTGTAATGACGAGGCAGATGAAGCCTAGTGAAAGTAAACACTTAAAGGAAAACATTAAGGATAACAGTGTTATTGCTGCACCTGAAAGAGAACACTTCTGAGTGTCAAAGCGGATGTTGATGCACGGAATAATCCAAAACCTGTAATTCCTACAAGCTTTTTGTTTCTTCAAGTTTCAAGCACTTGGGTTGCTGGGCAAGCCTTCTGCTAGGAGGCACCTGGGCAGCTATTTCCAAACTAACCTTGCATCAAAAGCACCAAGAGGAAGGCAAGAGCACCTGGGCTGCCAGAGTCAGCTCCAGTTTTGGGGCACGTTGCTGCTCTCCTGCCTTCTGGGTTTGGGATTACGGAGCCGTGTGATGCTGAGCAGATCAGGGTAGGCTTGCCTGGTCTGTTGTGTGCTGCTGACTTACCTGGTGCTCCTTCTCTTCCTAATACTTAAGTAAAGAATGCCTGTCCCTTGGCTATCTATTTTTGAAATTGGAAAATTCATATTCATACATTAAGGAGTGAAATGAATATATATGAAGTGGTAGAGTTGTCAGACCATAAAAGTAGGTGTGCTGTTGGCTGGCTGTATACATCAGTGAGGAGGGAGTGTGGACAGAAGTTAAGTGACTCAGACCGCTGGATTTTACTGATCCCTGGCATAACCCGTTCCTGTTTCCTCTGCGTGCCTTTGAGGAAAGGGAAATATATCACTTCAGCATCAGAAATATCCTAAAAATATTGCACTTGGAAGGACTTATTACAGCATTCAAAATTTAGAGGCACAGAAAGGGTGTATTTGGCTGAAGAAAAAAGAAGCTTAAAGGTTGTCCAGGGAACTCCAAAGCAAATGACTTTATGCCTGTAATACAGGGCAGGGAGCCACTTTCTCAGAGAAAAAAGTGTCACCTAGAAAGTGGGCTGTAGTTTCCAGTTGTGTGTTAGAAATGCATAATACTGCTCTTGTTTAACCTGAGTCTTTTCATATTAAAAGTAGTTTGTTTATTTTTGTTTCCTTGCTGATGAAGAGTGAAACTATGGAGATGAGTATTAAGCATTAATTCCTGCAAAGATTAGAAACTCCCTTTAAGCAACATCATCACCGTCTCCCTGTCCATTCATTAAGTATTATTATATTCAACTTAAATTAAAGGCAGTCATTCCCCATTGACTATTGGTACCATCCCTAAAGCATCTGAGCTATTAAACTTTTTGAACATGTAGAGTTTACTCATCTGTATAAAAGTCACAGAGTCTGGATACTACGCCTTTTCCCAGATCATAAATTTAAACTTTTTCTTATTTTGGGGCAGGTAGAAAAATACTTGGAAGTGCTTGTTTTGCACTGAATGTGCAAACGAGTTGCTACGACTCGTGAATCTAGCGAGGCATCCAGCACAAATTTGTCATGTATTTTAAGAAGAAAAGTCAAAGAAATTACACCTAATTGATAACTGGCCTAATACAGTCGTTTGGATTGCAATGGATTGTTGTATAGGAGAGGCTGATATACTGGCATTCCATATCGTGTAGATGTGTGATAGGGCAATAAATCCAGATAGCGTTGAGTACTGTTAGAATTATATGCATGCAGGATAATATTTCCTGGTTTTATTCCTCCCTGAAGAAGATTGTCTTTACAAGATTGTCTTTAGAAAAATATGCCTTCATGATACTCTCCTTTGTCATAAAGCAAAAATCTGCCACAATAATAATGTTGTATTCATAAAGGCAAGATGCCTTCTGAGAGCCAAGACAGTTTTAAGTTTGATGATACCAAACTGAGTGAGGAAGTGGAAACTTCGGAAGAGAGAGCCACCCCGCAGGAAGACCAGGATAGGCTGGAAGCGTGGGCTAACAAGAACCTTACGAAGTTCAACAAGGACAAGTGTAAGGTCTTGCACCTGGGAAAACATAATCCACGACTGCAGCACAGGCTGGGATCTACCCGGCTGGGGAGCAGATCTGCGGAAAGGGACCTGGGGGTCCTGGTGGACGACAAGCTCAATAGGAGTGAACGGTGTGCTGCTGCGGCAAAGAAAGCCAACAGGGTGCTGGGTTGTATCAATAAGACCATCACCAGCAGAGATAAAGAAGTCATTAGGCCACTCTACTCAGCGCTTGTCAGGCCATGCCTGGAATACTGTGTTCAGGTATGGTCCCCGCCATACAAAAAAAGATGTGGACAGTCTGGAGAGGGTCCAGAGAAGGGCCACCAACATGATCAAAGGACTGGGAAGCCTGCCATATGAGGAAAGGCTGAGAGAATTGGGTTTGTTCAGCCTTGAGGTAAGAAGGCTATGGGGACACCTTATCACAACATTCCAGTGTTTAACAAGTGGCTACAAAGAAGATGAAGACTCCCTTTTTACAAGGAATCACATAGAAAAGAGGGTGGGTGATGGGTACAAGTTAGTCCTGGGCAGAAGAGGAAAATTTTTCCCAATGAGACCAATCAGCCATTGGAATAATATCCCCAGGGAAGTGGTGGATTTCCCAACATTGGGTGCTTTTAAGATTCAGCTGGACAGGGTGCTGGGCCATCTGTCTAAACCATGCTTTTGCCAAGAGAAGGTTGGACCAGGTGATCCTTGAGGTCCCTTCCAACCTGGGTATTCTATGATTCTATGATTAAGTTTGAAGTGGTGAAAGGGAAGGAAAAGAAAGCAGCAGCTGGAGGTTTGTGGCACCAATAACTCTTAATCTCCTCCAGATGAACCAATAGATACCAGAGAATTTTTTTTTTTCATTTAATTTCTTTTTTATTGTAAGTGTGTTTTTTTTCCCTACAGAATTTAGAAGATGGTACCTCCCCTTCATCTTTCACCTCAGTGTTGCATGCAGGACTTCAGGCATCATTGCTTTTGGCATCATTTTTGAATTAAACCTTCCTGGGTAGAGGACATTGCGTGTGATAAAAATAAGATATAAAGCTTTCAATCTGTAATTACACAAATCTGTTTCAAAATACAAAAATCTATCTTGTGTTGTTCTGGCATGTAAGAAACTTGTCCTATTGGCATATTGGGTAAAAGTCATCATCTATGTCAGTGCTTTTTTACAGGGTGTTGGTTAGGAAAAACTCACGATCTTCTTGTCAAAGATGCCAAAGGCATCCAGCTTCCATTGACTTATGGAAGATTTATGAGTGCTTAAAATCAGTGCAAATCTGACTGTTGCAGTTTGATGCAACTGTAGGATTATTCTAATCTATCAGATTGCTGAGAGTCTGCTTAGAGGATGGAATCCATTGATGTTAGCGAAGAGGCTTTCCGTTGATTTCAGCATGGCTAACTCTTAGGAGTAACATGTTTCATTTCACATATTCTGGGCAATGAACATGGAGGACAATCTATTTCAACTGTAGTTCATCTTTTTTATCAAAGGACTAGTCATATGCCAGAAATCTGACAGCAAAGCCAAAAGTTGCATTTTCCAGTACGTGTACAATGGGTATTCATACAGAAACAGGTTTCGTGTGCAGACAAGTATCTGCAATAAACCAATTAGTGTATGTACATTAGATGTTTTTGCAAAATGCTGTTTGCGTGTTTGTGTAACAATATGGTCTTAAGCTCCACTTTTCTTTCCATTTCTTTTACTTTAGTAGCTTAAGGAAAAAAAAATTCTTTAGCGATAAAATATTTAGAAACTATGCGAAACACAAGTTAGAATGCAAGACCTAAGGCGAATTCCACATAAGTTACAGTGCAACTTCTCCTCTTGCTTTTTACAGTCTTTGTTTATGAGTTTGGAGAATCGTGTCCCCACAGATTTGCTGCACGGAGAATTCTCTTGTGTCCGACCTGAGTGGCTTAGCAACCTCTTTGTTAGACTCCCCAGGGAGACTGCTTGGTTGTTCCTGTGAAGGCCCCGTACAGATTTATACATCTAACTGAAACGCTGAGCAGCAGATTGTGCAAGGCTCCGAGACTCCTTACCACCCTGTTTTTATAAACGTAGCGATCAAATTTTACTTGGGTAAAGTACTCCTGTTGCAGTAACATCTCGCCAGCAGAGCCATTGCTGGCCGCAGCTCGGAGCATCTGTCCTTTCTTGCTGCGGATGAGGGTGTCTCGCTGTTAGGAAAAAAAGCTCTGTGCCTTGCTAAGAAGAAGGAAGGTGTCCCGTGTATCTGGATATTATTCTGTGGGCTGCTGTCGATTCACTAGGAGTGGCTAAAGGATTAAGAGGATACAATCCCGTCAGCTCCTAACTGGGTGAGGTACGTTACGTGTCCAAGGGTATGCCAGAGGCAGCGGCCGTATTGCTGGAGTTGGTAGGGTTATTTCAGTCTCAGGTGTGTGGAAATTTTTACGGCGTGTTTACACAACTGTCAGTGCTGCTCATGTAGATGTACTTGGGCTGAAGAACTGCCGGTGGTTGCACAGAACTCGCTCCGTGCCAATGTCTTGAGAGGCGAATGGGAATTGCCGTTCTAGCTGGCGTGTATCTGCAGTCAGAAATACTTTAAGAAATGAAGCTAAACCAAGAGGAAAATCCTCCTGTTTTATTTTGACACTGTGAACTTGTTTACCTATTACTTATCATGAAAGGCCACAAAATATTTTAAAACGTTATTGAGATATCGATGTAGGCAGCTTGTTGAGAGGCCATTAAAGAGGGGAAGACTGAAGGAACTTCTTAATTTCAGTATTCATATACTAAAATGTTTTATTCATAAGCAGAACCAAAATAGTAGGTAGTTGTACGGGTTTTAAAAGTTTCTTTTCTTGATTACCTCCACATCCTGAAGTTACATTACGTCACGGCTATTGCTGTCTGCATGGGAACAGACTTCAGCAAAAATGCCAGATGACACAGCCTGCGTTATTGTGAGAAATTGCTGCTGGTGATCAACAACATCTATCTGTTCTTGTCCACCAAGTGGTATCTCTCTTCACTTTATGGTTTGTTTTTCATTTGTCTAAACTTGAAAGTAAGGCATATGCTATCTTAGCAATTTGTGAAGTATCATATATACACCTGGCACTTCTTAATATCTAAGAATAGTAACACTTTAAATGCAGATGTGTCTAGGTCAGGGTTGCAGACAGAATACAATGTAGGAGCCAAAAGAAGGTTGAAAAAAACCTTTTCTTTCATGCTGCAACTTTGATTTCTCACCGAAAGCCTTGGGATACTTATTGTTCATGGACCACTGACAAAATCTAGGATGAATTCAATGTGATTTTTGCAGTTAACTTGTAAAAGGGTTGAGATGTCCATCGTGTTGTTTTAGCCCACAGAAAATAGTTCACGGTGGTACGAACCATGCATTTTTTGGACAGGAAGGACTAATTAACGACAGCATTCACAAATATTAAATGACTTCCATCTAAGCATCCTTAATGAAAGTTAAGTATTCTTCCTTTGTCACAATTACATTGAAATTCAATTCTTATTGATGAGAGAGAGTGCAAGATGTAATGGAGAATGATGAGAGGCAAAAAATATCTCTGATCTAATCAAGAGTAAAGTTTTCCTCGCTTCATGCTCTGAGTAATAGTCTTCACTTAAAAGTGAGAAAATTGCAATATACAGTTAAAAACATGCAGAAGATATTAGCTACAATAATATCTACAAGTTTCATTGTTTTACTGACCATGACATTTTGTTTTGTTGTTTTAAAGGTATATGACCGACGGTGGTCTGGGCCTCTATACTCGAAGGCTGAACCGGCTGCCTGATGGCATGGCTGCAGTGCGGGAGACGATGCAGCGTAATACTTCCCTGGGACTCGGAGACGCTGACAGGTAAGGTCTCATCCAGCAAATGCTCGCATATAATGATGCATTTGATTCACACTGTATCTAATGTGTATTGGATGTCTAAGATGAAATAGCTTTGGGAATTCAGATGCTGAATGCACGGATATAAACGGAGTATTTTAGGTTATACCTTCACAGAGGTGTCAGGATAAATGCTGACTTTATGTCTTCTGATTGCTTTGCTGAAATCTCAACTGGGTTTCTGTGGACAGGATGCAACACAAGAAGATGTAAAACTTCTATTTTAATAGTGTTTGAAATAAAAAAAGACCTAATTCTCTTCTCGTTTCCACTGGTTCTTCCAAGTCCGGTGATTCAGTGTGAACGGTCAAGGCCAAAGATCAAGAATTAGGGGACTAAAAATTCAGAATTTATGGGAGCGTGATCATAAAGGAAACTGGGGAGATAGACAGTAATGAGACTTCTGTTCTGCTAGAGTTGGGATAAACGGGTTAAATACTTTTGCTTTTAATGGCATCAGCCTATAGCTGCCTCTTTCCCTTCCAAACCCAAAGCCTGATGAGTGTTACTGTTGATGTAGTAAGTGAACCATATCCTTTCTCTTCAGTGAGGGGCCCCTAAGTATAAAACATGGATTTTGTGTTACGGGTTTGAACCAATTTCTGAACGAAAAGGTTTTTTTCCCTTTTTGTTTTGTTATCGGTAAGGCTTTTCTGGGACATAATGCAGTTGACTGAGTTTGATGTGACTGATACTTTCTTGATAGCGATGCATGGATTACTAAGGAAGTACAAGTGATGGAAAATCTAGCCTTTTTTTCAAAGAAAGCCATGCTAAATTTGCTTTGGTGTTCTCTTGGTCTTAGTAAAGACCGGGATGGTAAATCTAAACAAAAGAACTAAAACCTCGCAGAGAATCTCGGCTCAGATTCAATTACTCAGTCAACATATGCTTGCCAGTTGTAAAATATGCCTGGAGTTTTCAGGAGCTCATATCTGTTTCTGAAATTTGCAACTTGAAACCCTCCTGGTTGACCGTGGGTGGAGGCATTGCCACCTGGTGATGCAACTGAAGGCTAATCAAGTATCATCCTCGTCTGTTGCTGTGGCTTCTGAACATTCGCCACATTAACAAAAGTTATATGTTTACAATACAGAATTGGTCTGGTATAAATTATATTGTTGTTTAAGTAGCAGTCAGCCTTCTGGAGAGCTACTGTCATTGATTCCTTCCCCCCCTCTAATATTTTCTGTGCTTGCAACACTTTTCTTGGCACATAAATTATTCTCGCGTTTATTTGCTAAGCTCCTTGCCTGAAGACACTACACATGAGGACCAATTAAGTACTTTCGACAAGAGAGTATATTTGTGTATTTAAATATATTCCACTTAGAATGGGATTGTGACACACTGAAATGCGATCCCTAGTTTATGTCAATTGTTTCAGCTTTGAAAATCATTCTTTCAGTTCACGTGGAGGGGACGGACTTTACACACAATAAAGACTCTGTATGGCTGGCAGTTTAGCTGCAGCATGGGATCGCAGGAAAATTACCCTTGGTCCCTGAGTTGGTGACATTATTATGTGTTGTTTTGATTTAGTCTTGTCGATTTAAAATGTAAGCCTACTCACCTTATGCAGGAAATCAGAGTTTTCTGACAATAGGGCAGCGATTTAAAAATAGCTCCTCTTTGGTCGCTGGGTGATCATGTTGTACAGTTTAAACAAAAAATTAATCTTGGTTTGAGCAGCAGTTTTCCAGGGTGAAAACTGGCGTAAGGAAAAGGAGTTGAATGAAACGCTGCAGTAATGAATCGCTTTTTTTCATTCTGTGAGCGGAGTCAAGCAGGAGTTCTGCTTTAAGGGGTACACCTAGAAAACGTACGAAGATTAAATTTAACTTGTTCAAAGCAGGTGTTAATTGAATGCATGGGAGAATGAGTGTGAAAGGCTATGAACCTTTGAGTGTAAGGTTAATCATTAAAAAGTTATCAGAGGAATTTTTGCAATTTGCTCACTTGTTTAGTTTCTTGTGTTATTAATTGTAGAAGTCGAGTTGTGAAGCTTTTACTCGTTGGCTCTGGTAGCACAGAGCACAGACCTTAGAAGGTACATTCTCCCCTGCAGCAGGGAAATCCAAACGAGGCAGTTTAATTTAATGCTTGATTGCAAGGTTAATGGAATCATTGCACGACACAGCTGAGCTTATTTATTCACTTCAAGACAATTTGGGTTTGCACAGAACAAAGCCATTTTTAATGAAAAAAAGGCATTAAAAATGCCTTTTTATTTAGCTTGTGACTCTTTTTTTTAAAAAAGGTTGCAAATTAGTCACCTATGGTTTTGTCTTTTCTGTGTATATGGACTTGGTGTGTGCCATCTGGTTATTTAAGTTGATTTCACGTTGTCAGGCGCAGCTGCTTGATCTGGACCTAATTCTGCCCTTACTTTCATATATGTAACTTGCATTTATGAATACATATAGATAAGAGGGAAAAAAAATGAAACTTAGAGTGGAGTAAATCCTTCTGTAATTGCTTACTTGTATAACCTATTATTTACAGAACATAATTCAGACCTCTGCTGATTTATCATATCCTTGTGAATAGGACAGGAGACTGTATTAATGAATGCCTGTATTAATGAATGCGACCTTGTCAAGAGTAACTTTAATGCTGTTGTTAGGGAAATGTCTATATAACTTCTTTAAAAATCCTCAGTGATGAAGTGCATAAATAACTACTTCTGAGCATGATTGCCTTGGATTGTTTCACTTTTTCAATTTAGTTTGAGGTTGCGTGAATTATATGTCTTTGCATAAGAGCGTAAGGCAGAAAAAGGTCTTCCCAGCTTCTGACCGTAAGGACCTTTCTCATCAGATGGCAGATTACGTTGTCTTGGTACGGCCAACAGCCACGGCATTGGTGGACTGCAGGTAAAACGCAGCCAAGGTGTTGAGCATGGGTAGGATCGAACCGCTCTAAGAGTGTTTCTGTATCGTGGTTCAGATCTATGATGACTACAATGACAGTCGTGGCGCACTCTTGTCACTCTGCAGGTAAAACAAGACCATTTTCAGTTTAACTCTCGGAAGGACTTGCAACTGAAGCTGGCTCCTGGCAGTCGGCAGCATTTGAGTAGTGTTTCCTGCTTTTGGCAAGGTTTTTGGGTAATCCCAGATGAGAATGTGGAACCAGGAGAGGAGATGGACAGGAAGGAAGAATTGGAAGTGAAGCAGAAACTGAGCAGGAAGCCAGAGGACATTCCATGCGGAGCATGGATATATCACTATTAATAAGAATGCCATTGAGAGCAGATTTTTTCAGATGCTATGATTTATAGTAATTTCTACAAATGGTAAAAATTATGACTTTGAAAAATAACTGGAGTAGTATTTTGCTGTTATTTTGCATTTTATAAAAACAGATTAAAGTTATTTGTATGTCTCTTGGCCCAGGTAGTAGAGAACACTTCACATTCATTCGTGGAGTAAAACACTTAGACTGGAGTATGTTTATATTCACTAACTGCAGTTTAATTTCTTGCATCCTGTTACGGTGATGAGATTACTAAAAAGATGGGTTAGTGTTCAGTGCTGGAGGGAGTTTGTTGGACTGCCTTCATGACCATGGGAACTTGGATCACACTTCAGAAGAGCGGAAAAGCAAGTTGAAGCAAGTCATCGAGTTGGGGGCGATATTGGCCTGTTTTGAAAAGCGGGGAGAGAAGGAGATGTTGCTGCTTTTGGAAAGAGGCAAATCCCACTGAAAGCAGAATTGCAGACATGGTGCTGATGGGTGTCGCATAAGAAGCTGCATCAATTTTTCTTCTTTTTAGGTGCTACTTTATTGTAGACAATGGAAAAATGTTATAAGGAAAAAAAAAGAGGGAAATTTTTGTTAAGATATTCTTTATGTAGTTTTATAATAGGATAAGACAGCTTTAAGTCCTGAGTGTTGCATTTTCAGTTTTTCCTCATAACTGAGACAATGCAGCTAAAAGTAAATGAAGGTGTCTTCAAGTCCTGGCTTTGCAGATGAGGAGTTAAACTCTCCGTTCACAGAGAACATCCTTTAGCAATGCTACCCCATTATTACCCATCTCATTGTTACTGTAGTTTTGCTACTCTAGCAGTGGTATGCTGATGCATCAGAAAAGGGTAAAAACAGAGAAAATGTGTCTGGAACAGATGCATATAGACACATAGACTGCATAGCCTTTGTCTTAAAATGTTAAAACGTGACTGGGTTATATCTTAAACTTCAGATGGACCCAACTGTTGTAAAAATGCATAGAAATAGATATTCCTGTATTGTAATGGCAGTGGAATTGCCATCATCTCCTTCCCTCGCAGCATCTCCTGCTCCTGCAGTGCTCCCTCAGGAGTGTTGACATAAGCGTTGGTGGAGTTTCACCGTGAATGAACTTGCAGGGAGGTACATCTGGTATTTTATGTGAATAGGTTTGTGGAGGGAAGATGTCCTTTCTGTCAGGAGAAAGAGTAACTATATCCATTGAAGTCATCTACAGACCTCAGGAGATCTCAGCTAAGAAAGATGCTGCCGAGCTGTTACCACTCTGCCAGGATGATTTCATGCCATCAGTTCACAGATCCTTCACTTCCAGAAAGCCCTGACAATTGTGCTTGCATTCAGTTGTTACAATTAAAATAATTTATAAATTCTGCTTTTCCTGTTTTTTCTTTGCTAGGACAATGCAACACCCCTATATAAGGATCCTAGATACTAAATAAGCATCGTTTTCTAGAAAATAATTTAAAAGTCTGTAAATTGTTTTAAGATAAAATAGATCCAAGAGTAAGTGCCAGCACCCGAGCATTTGTTGCTCACCGTGTCTGTGCTGTGAGTCACTGCGATTTGTAAATATATGCCCATGTATAGTTGCTTAATAGCAAAGTCACAGGACTGGTGAGACTATTCATGCCTAACAGATCTTCTGCTCTGCTTGACCATCTGTTTGGATGTTATCACTAAGTTCAAAAAAATACTACGGCTTCTAAATGTGCGAGGTGTACCTTGGTACCTACAGATACCTATCTCTGTCTTTGAAAGGTCCCACATTTATCTTGAAAACTGACTCGCAGAAATAGGGAAATTCACATTGCAAAGATTCTTTGAAGTTTATGGCCTTGGGATCTGCTGATTAGAATCATAATACCATACACTTTTATTTTCCAAGGAATCTTTTTACAAGCTGTAATCCGAAGTGGTTTTAGGTTACATAAAGTAATTGCAAAGTTAGGCAACAAATAGTAGTTGAAAGCAAAGGTACAGTAGCTATACCCGAGGGCTGAAATTAGCAGTACCAAAAGGGAAAAAAAAAGACGTTCTGCTTTCAAACAAGGCAAGGTTAGTCAAGGGAAGCAGTATCCTTTGCGAGATCCATTTCGGTGGGCTAAAGATGACAAACTTCTGGGCACATAAGCTTTTCTTCAGGTCTAAAACAGAAGCGGGAATTTTCATTACTAAGTACAAGTTGAAGAACAGTTGCTCTAAATCTACCTGGATGTATTAGTAGTTTAGACTAACTCTTAAAGACAGACAATACCTATGAAGCAGAGGAAGATTTAGCAAGGAAAGGCACGATACAACGTTTGTGTGCTGTAGAAAAGAGTCCGATGGATGATTTATCACCTGTGTAACACGGAGAGGTTAACTGGGGAGAGGAAGCAAATTACAGGCTATAAAGGCTGTCTCTTTATTGAATCTATGGTTTTTAATATCCACCAGAGTTGTTATTTTAATACTCTGGTTTATTCTTTGAAGATGCTTTATAGAACTCTCTTGAAGATGAGAAGGAAGAGGTCAGAGATGAAGTGGCTGTGTGAGAATTGCCCTCCTGGGGTAACCTGGTTCTTCTCAACTTTGTGGCTTGCATGTGAATTCATTCAGTGGGCACAAGTAATACTGGGTTTGGGGGTTGGGTTTTTTTTTCCTTCTTTCCACATACATATTTTTGGGGATACATATGGTCCACTGGACGAAGTATATGACATTTTGGGAAGTACTTATGTAGGGTTTTGTGATAGTGTCAATTCTGTTTGGAGAGGCACAATGGAATGGACATACGTTGGAAAGTTTTGTTTCTCAGGCTTGGACTAGTTTTACTCTTACATGATGGTCAGCAAAGGGTTTGTTTCCAGCAATCAGTTTAGTGAGACTGGGATCTGTTTGAAGTCTAGAAAGAGTTTTGAGGAGGGGATGACTTAAGAAGTAGATCATATTTCAGCAGAGATTGTATTTGTTTAAAAATTTCTATTCCGGGCTCTAGATTATTGTATCATGTAGCAATAATGGATGTATGATTGATGGGGGAGGCTGTTTTGTGCTGAAGCAATTTTATGCCTATGCTTTAACTGACTTTTATGTAAAAAGGCGATTTGTTTTCTTATGGGAGAGTCTCTTTTCCAGGTATCCGTGGGAGGAAAAAAAAAAAAAAAAGGCACAGATTTTACTGCAGTTAGGACCTATGTGCATCCAAGAAGCCAAGAATTATCCCGTTCTTCTCTTTTAACTAATACCTATTTTAGTAGCCCCGCAGGCTGACAAGGCAGGTGAGAGCAGTTCTTCACCTTTTTCAAGAACTTTCTTCCCACGGGGAGGTAGAGCTCTACCACTTGACATTAAAAACAAACCAACCAACCAACACACCCTGCAATTGCAACCTGTTCCCTCCAAAATTAGTAGACGAGGCAATCTTTATACGCTTGACTGTCACTCCTTCAGAATTGCTTTTTTGCTTAGATGTAAACACTGAAGACACAGGCTGGATCTAAGCTTTAGGAGCTGCATTTCTTGTTGAAACTTTTTTTCCTCGTGTCATGCCCCTCGTTTTTGTTGCTGGGATTCTGATTCTGCATTCCTTTATATTTTAAGGGGTATTTCCACCTCTGCTCTAGCATCTAATCAAAATGTTTAAGACAGGAGCTGAAGTTGACTGCAAAGCTGATGGAAGGTGGCAGGTGCCTCAAGGGAGCAGCTCATCATGGCTAAGTTAGGACTTTCTTTTTGCCCATATATTCCGTATATTCCCCTGGAAGGCTGCGCTGCTGCATGTGTACAGGTGAAGGGACCTTGCCTTTTTCAGAATTGTGGATACGGATTCTGTAGAAATAGGAAAAACTGCCTCATTTATGCAGCTGAATAATAGACATCTAGGGATGGCAAAAATCATGATCCTACACCACTAGAACTAGATTTTCCTGAAGTGACATTTCCTTTCATATACACCCACTTTATGTGTGTAAGTATAAAGTTGATCTAACTGCTGATTTGGAGGCTCTTCTGAAACCCTCAATATTGCTGGTTCCATTGCCAGAGATTAGCACTGTCTTTTCTGTTGTATGAAGTGGCTTTTAAAACACTTTAGGCATGTGGGAAATTAAGCTTGTATTCCAAGGGTAAACAAGATTGTAGATACAAAGACCATTTTGAACTGTATCAGGGTCTTTGTGCTTTGCATGACAAACCGAAGAATGTGAAATGCTTGCTGACATAGTGCAGACTTTGTTATTTGGTTTTCCATGTCGAATGGCAAGAGAGTCAACATAGTCTCGCAACTGACCTACACCAGTAACCTCTGAGTTTGGGATTTGGAGATTGAATAGATAAAACTAATAGCAGACAGCTGTCAGACTCCAAAAGAAGAATCCCAGTTTTGGGCTGTTTGACGAGCGTGGAAGCTCATTGTGGCTGTAAAGCAAATTTCAAAGACAGGTGGTTTTTTCCAAATATCATGTGCTTTTCTAAATGTCTAATTACTAGAAAACCTAACGATTCTCCTTTTGGTCTTTGTTTGCCCTTCCTAGATAGTTTGTTGGGGCTTTGGAGTTGTCCATAATTGTACATTTCATTAGAATTTTTCATTAGTTTTCTTTGCTTCTGTTCTACAGCTATGTATTCTCTTGTGATTATAGTAATATTCTATTAGTATTATCTTGCATGTTAATAGAAATACTAATGCTAATAGCCTGGATCTAAGCTTTCTGTTTCATGGCTGAATGATTCCTGTAATTGTATTGTTTGCAAATGATATCAAAATTCTGAGTCCAAATGTGAGATGCACGTGTCTTCCTGCATGCTCTCCTGAGCTTTGCTGGGGTTTTTTATTTCTTTTCCTTTATTGATTTTGTTTATTGAATATTCAGTCATTTATTCCCAGACTCGTCCCCTCCAGTGAAGAGCTTTCAAACATGGTACTGCAGGTGGGGTGAGGGGACACCCTCTCTGTCATCACTAAGAAGTCTCCAAGGAATTCAGGATGACCAGATGCTTTGAAGGGTCCATTGCCTATAAGGGGAAATGAGGCTCCTAATTTGGACAGCTAACTAATATGTCTAAAGTTGGGTGGTACTCATAGCCCTGTATGTCCAATACACACCCACATCTGCAGCGTAGCGGGAGAAGCCGTAAGGTATCCACAACTTTGAGCTCATATTTAAAATGGTATGTATTTCATAAGCAGTCATCTCCTTCAGCTGTCCTGAACGGCAGCTCCCGTGTTCAGACGGTAATGAAGTAAGGGCCATCCTTTTGGGCTGACTGATGTCGAAAGAAATGAAAGTGTCCCCAACCTAGGTACTCATCGAGGCAGAAGATATGTTCAGAGAAAATGAAGGCCCACTCCCTGTTTCTGTGGCACTTCAGAAAGAGGTGCGCTCTCTCCCCTCCTCTCACAGCCCTTATCTACCCACCATACCTGGGCTTTCATAAAGAAGGGAATGTCTCATTTCCCACGTTTGCTGTTCCATGGGTACAGAGTGACTCCTGAAAGCTGGAGCGCAAACAGAAGTGCAGAAATTGGGGCATATGGCCTGTGTAGAATGAAGGTCTGTCCCCCTCGCGGAAGGACTTTCCAGCTCTGGAGAGCAGCTGTGATGCATTGTCCAGTAGGAATGCTGAGGGGGAGTGGCAGGGACAAAAGTGCATAATTGTATCTTTGCTGCCTCGGGATTCTTGGAGCTACTGCATTTGTATCAAACTGTTCCTTGGTGTCATCATAACTTCCTTGGTGGCCAACAAGCTATTCCATACTGGGCGTCAGTACCCTTCTTATCTGTAAGCCCTAGTCTGCTCTTCTCCATTCCTCAGCTTCCTCATGGTATAGGGATTTTCCAGCAGTATGATAAGGTGACTTTGTGACCTTTTTTTATGACAGCTAATAGGATTCGCAGTGCAGCTGAGACTGCACAGAACAAGTAGTTGCTTTGCTCCTGAGCTTTCCGAGATGAGCCCCAGCATCCTCAGGCTTAAATGGCCCCGTCCTAACGCAGCTGCGTGGGGCTTAAAAACACTCTATTTTATAAACAGGCATTAAGGCTTTCACGTGATAGTCTTGTGTTGCTTAAGTATATACAGTTAAATATACGCTTGACCAGGGTAAATAATTGCATACTCTACAGTGGAAACACTTGGACCTGCGTCGTGCTGTTACAGCAGTACTATGAGAATGCGTGTAATTTGTTTTTATTAGTAAAAGTTTTTGATATTCTCACTAAAAATAAAACATCCAATTTTCTGAACACTGATTGCTGCAATTTGAGACTAATTAATTTGACGTTAAGCGGCGTTGGAACAGTGGGAAACCCGTGCGCAGAGTTAGCAGAGGGAGCCTGAGGAACTACTACATTGCTCGAGGCTGTGTTTATGTGTGTCCAGGTACATATGGTCAATAAGTAGCCAGAGGATCAGCACTAAACATTGGAAGTCTGATTAGTGCCTGAGCAAAGTCCAAGGGCTGAGGTCAGCTCTTTTTAACTATATGATTATTTTTTGTTGTTGTTTCTTAACTGGCAAAGGCGCAGCTCAGCAGCTACTCTGGAGTTACCATGTGCTCTCATCAGCCCCAAGTAATATGTTTATCTTTTTAATCTAATTTTAACTTTAAAGTTTATCTTCTCTGATTATGTTGTTAGTTAAAGTTAATTTTCATATATATCAACTAATTCATTCGTTTTGGTTTGGGGGAAATGAGCAAACCACCTTGAGTGTTCAAAAAGGTTTTATTCCCTCTTTCATGTTCACAGTCAAGATTGATTTATTCTTGTTATGAAACTTGCAGCTAGAAATACTCTTCGTAACATGACTTAATGCCTTAAACATCTCTTTGAAACTATTGATGTTATTTGATACTATCTGATATGCACATGCGTAGTTTTTTATGTTTCATTTGCATTTTTATGCAAAGATTTCATTTTTATTTTCAGAGATGACGGAAACGTAATGTTGCATTTGCAAAGTTAGAACTGTTTTGAATGCAGAAGGGAAGAACGGAATAGCTAGAATATTCAGGAAATAGCTAGAATGTATTCGTAGACAACCATATATCTCTATGGAAAGAGAGGAGAGGGAAAAAGAGAAGGAAGAATCACCAACATGAGCCTCTGGGAAAGAGATAGGAGTATCCTGTGCCAATGGAAGTTCACAGAGGTTATGTTTATCCAGAAAAGCCTTATACTCCACTTAATCCATATTTTGGGACTATGTGTATTCTCTGTCTACTCCTAGATAGAGAATTTATCTACTCCTAGGTAGATAATTTATCCATCTGTGCTTTGAGAGCATTTCTGAACTACAGGAGTCATGAGATGGATCAGGTGATGGCGAGAAATCTGCATTTATACATATGCATGTCTTAACTGTGCACGCAAAAGAAAGACACACTTTCTGAAATCAGAAGATTGTGATTTCAAACTGAAGTCAGGATATGAGTTCTGTGCTCTAATTTCTGTTGAAAGTGTTTGTTGGCTTCTAACAATAGTCACTAATCCCTTTTTTTTTGTTGTTAATATAGATTAAAAGCAAATATGCCATATGGCAACATGAAGTTGCTTGTCATTGCTTTTGGTCAGAGCACGCCAGTGGTTTGGCCTCCAACACCGACATCCAGAGGGTAGAATCAGAGATGTCTTCCATGCCATGGCTTACAGTTTGGGTCCCTTTCTGCAATAGCTTCTGACTTGTCCTCCATTTTAGCAATATTCTCCTTCTCTCCCTCACCGTGTTTTTATGGGCTGACCTTACTTTCGCTGTAATGAGCTAAACATGTGACTGATAAAATAATCATTCCTTCCTGTGAGTCATACCATATGTTTTCCCCTCTCTCCACCAGCACAATTCCAGTCATACTTGACCCAGTTATTTTACCTTTCCTACATCATCCCCTCGATGCTACCAAAGTGGTTTCTCTTGCAGCCGTTTATCTCTTTCCAAGCAATGCATTGTGCTTTCAGTGGTGGCCTTTCATCATGTCTACCTTTGTCCTCAGTGAATTACTGAAACCCAGCTTCGTCCATAAATAGCGTTTGAATCTTAAAGTCGCTCTCCACTTTGGATGCATTTTTCTCTTATTTAATGACATCAGTCCCTGATTTCATTTTTAGATTTTAACTCTGTTGGAATGAAGGAGCTTGCAATACATGGCGATGCGGTTAAGTTTATTATGGCAGTGTATGTGTTATCAAACCATTTAGGAACAAGGGGTTCTTTTAGAAAGAAAAAGATGAGAGCCAAAGGTAACTTATGACTTGTCTAAGCAAGGCTGAGTGAGATCATGGGAGGAGAACAAAACTTCCTTTAGACATTTTCAGGAATAGCAGTGAATTGTAGCTATAACAAGTAGAATAGATTCAACGGAGACAAGGAAAACATAGAGTAGTTATAAGGGAAACCTCTCGGGCACTTACTTGTAAACTAGTCTCTGGGAAGTCTGTCCTTTGGGTCTTTAAAAATCTGTATGAACCAAAGCACAGTCACACGTTAGAGGGAAAGTGGTGTGAATAACCAAAAAGGGCTTTTCCAGATGAATCTTTGTTTATTTTATTATCAATACTGAAGGCAAGGACTTTCCTCATAGTTTTTTAGGTGTGCCTGTTGTGATGCAAAATATGAATGCTTGCATTAATCCAACTAGTAATCCGGGGTAGGTTGTTTTACCTTTTTTTGGGGAGGGGGGGGTACATTGAATGATTTTTATCCTTTCATCATATTATCCCTTGTGTAGTTCACTTCATTAAAGTCTCTAAACAAAGATATCCAATGACCAGTCCTTAATTCTAGAGGAATTCACTGAACTAGAGCTGTCTTTATCAGTACTAGTTTGTGTTAAGTCTCTGATAGCAAAGTGAGACACCGTTTCACAGCTCAGCCTTAACAAGGTGGCCACATTCTGCCAATGTTGGAACAGGACAGAGCGATGAGAGGCTGGATTAAAATTATTTTCATTTCATTGTTGCACTGGGATAAAACCAAAAATAAGGGTTTGGGTTTTGTCCTTTTTTTTTTTTTTTTCCCCTTACAGTGAGGCAGTGATTAAGGTTCTAATGTAAAAAGTCAAGTTGAGGTCTCTGCTGTGCCGGACCAGGGCAGGGATCTCAGTTTTGGCCTCTTCTGTTCGGGTTGTTTCTTTAAGAATATTTCTCTCTGTCTCTCCTGCCAATTTATTTGCTGGAAGTAATATCAACACAAGATACCGAAAGGTGTTAATTGGGCTCTTGGCTATTGTGAAGCTATCAGGTCACCAAAGTGGGATGGAAAGAATTAAGGTTGAAGTTCTTGAACTCCCACATCCCCGCTGGATGAATTAAGGATGAACATTAACAAAGGGTCCAAGAGAGTCTTCTTAGTGTTGTGAAGAGTTACATTTTTTTATAAACCAACAGGATATTTAATGATATTTAATCAAAAAAATTCCAAACCATCTCCAAAACACTGCTTGTAGCAGTAGCAATTTGAGAGTTTTATCTAAAGCTTGCCAAAGTAGAGGGGGGGGAGAAAGTGCCTTAAAACCTCTTTTTAACAAGATACATTTCCGACTGGATTCCAGTGACTGCTTCTAAGCTGCTTTTGTGTCACCACTGTGGTGTAAAGGTGTTGTGTTTGGTTATTAGGTAGGCCTACAAAGTTCTCAGGATCTCAAGGAAAGAATGAGTGGTCGGGAACAATTTGGGCCTATGTATGTATTGTGTATGAAAAATGGCATTAGCAGAAAAATGAGGTTGTGCATAGTCCATCTGCTGCGACAAGCGGGCAGGGGGTTCCCCAAGTAACAGCTGTCATCACGGCAGAGCAGCGATTCACCTCTGCAGCAGGTCTGTCTCCTGCAGTCAAATAGGAGTCATAGAAAGCAAACAAGAAAAAAACAAATCCCATCATGAAAGGATATATCAAAATGTGTATTTACAGACACTTTCAGTTCTGATGTTTCCCTTCCAATTTGTCCCACACCTATTTTTTCCTTCTCCAGGCCCATCTGAGGCTTCTTGTCCCAGTTCTGTTGCTTTTGTGCTGCAGGTCCCAGCCTTCGACTTCAGAGTTTCCATCTACGTTTGTTTTCCCTTTCCTTTTCTTTTTTCCACTTGTTGTCCGCATACAGTCTTGGCTTCCGTTCTTGACTTATTGTCCCTGTTCTCCAGGGTCCTCCAGAACCAAATAAAAAATTCATATTGCGAGACAAGGTTTCTCAGGGAAGATCGATAGAACTTACTAGTAAAATCACGTGTATTTTCTAATGATACTCAGGAATTGTTGTGCTGGTTTAAACTGAGACCGAAGTCCATCGTTAGGTTGGCATGCGGCTTGGAAAACTTCAGGCCAAACACCTCAATTTTGGCAAAATGATAGATAATTGAAATCATTCCCCCTGCTAATTATTTCATTACTGTAACACAGCCATCTCTGAAGCAGAGGGTGTAGCCTCAGAGAGAACAAACACGCGGCGTAAAACCCAGCAGGGCTGGGGCTGGGGAAGGAATTACTGGGCAAGGAAGAGTTTTGCAAATTTTTGCTCTTACAGAAATGCTAGGAAAGGTTAAAGAGTCCTGCAGAGACCCTGGGACCTCAGGACTTCTGCAGGGTAGGGAGTGGAGGGAGGAAACAGTGCCAGCATCAGTGATCCAGAGCTCTCAGCAGCCAGGGCTAACAGGGCTGATGCAGCAAGAAAGCTGTGCTCAGACCTACCCCCCAAAAAAGTGAAATTGTGCTTTTCTGTTACATTTCATGGCTGGAATGATTAAAAGGTCAAATTCATCTGAAGGAGGATAGAAGGGTGGCATGACATTAAAAAGGTTTATGACTTTGCACTGTCGAGCTTTTGTTTTCTCCCATATTATTCCTTTAAAAAAAAAAAAAACAAAAACAAACAAAAAAAACCCAACAACCAAACCCACAACTGCTTTTAACTTGTTATCGGTTAAGAATTAGAGAGAGATAATATAGGTGAAGTCGCACATATTACCGGACCATTTAAGCAGCCTGCAGTTGGGTGATGATGGGGGCGGGAGGGGAATGTCGCACCATAGGAGAGGCTCCGCTGGGCTTTGAACTGGATCAGATGCTGGAGGGCAATTAAACACACGAGATTTCCCCCCTTAAACAAAGGCACAGAAGGGAGTCCCCCTGTTTTCTGTGCTGTTAATCATCAAGAGGAGAGAAGAATGCGTAAACGAAGAAAGAAAAGATGGTGCTGCTTAAAGGAAGGATGTCAGAGCCCAGCAGGATGCCTGCCTGAGTTGCATCTCAATAAATAATAAGCACTTGTTATGCTAATAGTCACTATTTTCAATAACATGATTTGCATACAGATCATATGCATGTTAATTACACCGTGCACGTAGCCAATGATGCACATCTTAGGTTTTGTCCTGAGCATTTTCTTCTGTAAAATGATGCATCGCGGTAATGAATATCGCAAAGTTTTCGAGTGCAAATAAATAGCTGGTACAATGACCAGCAGCGTCCGGAACCGGATAGCCCTGAAGATAACCACACATACCAGGGACGTTTCTGGAAGAAGCCCAGGATTAGTGTCACCTCTGGCACTGACAACATCTGTCCTTGCACCTGATTATAATGAAAATAAAATGAAACAAAAGGGTGCATGAATGCCTGATAATGCAATGATGCACGGTAATAATTAACCCCGTGTTAGCTAATTTCTGGGTGCATGCTTGTATATATTGCCTTTATACCAGGGCAGAAAATTTTGTAGTCTTATACTGACATTATGCCACCTGGGGAGGACAGGTGAGACACTTGGCTCTGTAGAGAGGTGGAATAGCGTGGGTAGAGTTACTCCTTGAAAAATTTTCGAACACGTGAATCACAGCCGTGTTTATATTGGGCCAGTGCTTTGCAGCTTGTGACCCCTAGTATTTCCCATGCCTCGGGAAGACGGGACTTCTGGTGAGCCGGGTCTGAAGGGCAGCTCCGCGTATTCTTTTTTCTCTCCCCTCCTTTCCCGCACATCTTCTGGATGCCTAGCATTTTGCATTTCATCATGTCTCATTGAAGGTTCCTGCTTGTCCTCCTGACAAATAAATAAGACGAGTAGAAATTGGCCGGTATGTTGAAAGTGCCTAGTGGTAGAAATGAATGATGCCCTACAAAATGTAGTGATGCGACAGCTGAGGTTGAGTGTCGTGCTGAATCTGCGTTGCATCCAGACCCGCTTTAGTATCTTCAGATCTGCATCTGTAAAGCATAACGCAGCACCAGATCAGGAATCTCTGAACCATGTTTCGTAGCACTGCGTAGCCGTGCCTTCTGTGTTTATAGCTGCATTGATTTTTTTTCTGATAGTATTTTGACACCACTGAGCTCTGCTTTCAGCTTATTACTTACAGTGAAATAATAAAAAAAAACCCAAAGCCATAGTATCTTGGGAAAAGATCTAAGAGTTGTTATCTAGCATTCCAGACTAAATATTTAACATAGTTCATAAGGTATATAATAGAAATATTTACCTGTTAGGAAACTGTAAGAATATAATTTACAAGTTATTACCAGATTAATTTTTCAGGTATCAGATAACAATATCGGGTATCAGGTAATCTGGGCCCTATAAGGCACAGATGTTGGGAATTAGTAGTTCAATTTCAAAAGAAAATAACTGTTAAATGCAATAGCTCGCCACATCGATATGCAGTTGCTATTGCCATTGGTGTTCCCACGTCCCGTTGCAGCTCGCGCTGCATGTTTGATAGTTACCATAGTACCTACAGCAATTAAAAGGATTTGCTTTTCCAGAGAAAATTTATTGGCTCTAGTAATTTTGAAGGAAGAGGTGCCACTCTCTCAAGCCCACTCAGCGTAGCCAGCGTGTGCCGGGAAAGCGGGTGAAGCCACACCTCCTCTGGGAAGCCTTGGCAGCACCAGCCAGAGCTGTTCTGCAGGGAGCGGCGAGGGGGTGATGCTGAGGGGGTGATGCCCCCACCTGCAGTTGACCGTCTGCAGAAGCTCGGATGGAGCTGCGTGCAGGTTGCACACTCGCTCCGTTGTGCGTGGTCCTTACGCTGTGCTGTCACGGCCGCAGCTGAGCACGCAGGTAGGGTCTGAAGGAAGCGTTGCTACACCAGCCTGGTTATGCACCCATTAAACTTTGCTGTTCCTTCTGCAGATCCTCCGCTTCCCGAGCCCCACGCTTTTCCCCAGTGTCGTTGCAGTAGCCCACTGCGTCTGCATTGAACTTCATCCCTGGCACGGAAACCATGAACTTGATTTTGTTCAGTGGTGTACTAGTTGTGATTTCTGCTCCGAGTAGCTTGCAGGGAGGAAACCTTCTGTACCTCACCAGTAGGCTCATGGTCACTACCATTATTCTGAGGTGGTTTGTGCTGAACATCTGTGAAAGGACAGGGGGTTAGGTAGCATTGAGCTAGCAGAGGTGTTGTTCAGGAGCAGAGGCAACCACGGTAAAGCCAATGGGTACACCACAGAGTCTAAACAACGTGTCGACTGTCATCTTGTCATCCTGGTGGAATAAAAGCAGAACATTTCACCCTTAGAGGCTTTGTGTGTTTGCAAGGAGAAGAGTGTTTTATCTCTCAGTGAGTAATTTTTGAGCAATGGAAAATAAGTTTTTGGTTTACTGACGCTGCAGCTAAAATGTTGACCTTTTGATAAGAGTGAGTCTACCAGCTGAAATTTCCTCCGGTCAAGCTTCCATAAAGCTGATACATTAGCTACCTGAAGTGCATGCTGCAATACTCTAATCTGTAGGACCATTGGTCTTCTCAGGTGATCTACAGCTACGATTTTATTAGGGCTTAGTGAAGGTCAGAAGTTCACGTGGGCAAGTTTAATGGAGGGCATACCTCTCATCAGCTGCAGTTTTTAAATATTAGTTTAAATTCAGTGTTTTATCTGACAGGTTTGGGGTTTTCATACTGCTTAATTAAGAATTTCTTTCTCCAACTGAGCAAAAATACTGAGTCGTAAGAATTGCCGGCATTATTCGCAAAACCATAAAATGTAGAGCTAGAAAAGGCTTTTGTTTAAAAGTAGGCACTAGTTAGAGCTGCTGTCTTGTAGGTAAGTGGTTTGATTCAGTTACCTTTTGTGTTAGGAAGATTATAAATTTAAAGAAAACTTAGTGGTTTTCTTAACCAGGCATAGACAACAGTGTCAGGGAGAAGAAACGTCTTAAAATCTGTATTGCATTAATAGTCTACTGTGAATTTGGAAATGGCAAGTTCGTCTATTTGACAGACGGTATCAGTAAGAATAAGAAAAAAGCAATTCACATGGGAAAGCATGTTCAAAAGAGAGTGGAAAGATTTTGCGAGGTAATCTGAGAAAGAGGCATGTCTTCTGGCTCGGATACAATCTTTGGAACATCCTTGCCTTGTACGGGTGAAGTAGATCCCTTTGTTTTATTAGAAAAATGCAAATAGACTCTCAAAATAAAGGAAAATTATTTTTTATTGAAGTTGAGAGTTTGCATCTTTGTTCTTTGCTCATTACGCAGTTGAAGTGTTTATGTGGTTTGAATGTTTATAGACTCAGTAATACAGAGGATTTACAACCACTAAAGATCAAGCTAAAATGATGCTAGCTTGATTTAATAGTGCTCCTTCAATTAGGATAAATGAGTTTACTTTTCTAATGGCATGTATCAGCTTTTTAACAGCCACAGCAACAATAAACAACTGTGAATGCAGAGATATGTCTAATTAGGGGGAGGCCGAAGCAATTAAGATGGGCGAAGTCTACTGATCATAACTGAACTGGATTTGACTAAGATACCTATAGTTGATAGCGGTGCTTTTACAGGGGATGCCCTGAGATGGTCAATGACTGCATGGAGATGGTTAATGACTGCTAATTGATTAAGCAGTACTGATTTTAGCGTTTTGTCGGGGGTGTGTGGGAGGGAGGGCAAACCAAGTTTTACGGGACTTTTCAAAACCATACTGCAAGGACTTAGCTGCTTATTCAACCAGGAGTACCCAAGTGTAGTTCTGTAGATATTAAGCTTGGCGTATCCTTCTTGAGCCTGAATACATCCTCTGACATAGTCCCCCGGTCCTGCTGGCTGAAAGAGAACCTGTAATTTAAATTTTGTCTCCTTCTGACCGGTTTTCTACCTCATTGGCCGTAAAGAACTTTGTTCCTAGACTACAGATTTGTATAGCTTCTTTCATATCTGATGTTTTGGTTCTCTACTACATCGCTTGTCAACAAAGACATTATTTTAGAAAGCTCAGAAAACAAACTGTAAATCATATATGGACATCTGTCATATATTAATCCCAAAGCATTTTTTCAGAGTCCTGAGAAGAAAGCAATTGTGCCAGCTGCACTAGTTTTATAACTTCATATGTTAGGGATCAAGTCTTAGAACAATGTAGAAGTAAACTGTTATTCTGTTCAGCAGTATAGATTGGAAGAATTAAATTTTTCTCCTCGGTCAATGGCACGCGTGTTAAAATCTGTGATTGATGGTGTTATGCTCTTTGGAAAGAGGACTGATTTTTATCGTTTGGAGAAGGATGCAAAGAAAACTGCGTTTAAGACAATGGGAATGATATTGAATTCTTGTGTTTCACAACATTAACTGTTTGCATTTTAAGATCAGATTTTTTTTCCATTTTGTGTAGACTGTTCCTACTAAGGAGTTATTTGCCCTGTTATATATATATTTGTTTGCTTTGATTATTTGCTGTATCTGAAAAAAATTAGATAGCATAGAAAACAAAGATACAAAAGCATATACATTGATAACATTTCTTACTCAAGGAGTTTGAGACTTGGTAATGTGTTTAAATTTAGAAACAAACGTTTGGCTCATCCGACTACAACCCTTGCATTCAGTGTTCATTTGGAATTCCTTTCGGATAATAGTGCGCAAGCTGCATCGCTGCTCAGCATCCTCCATTTTTATTGGATTAATCTCCAGTTGCCTGCCTTTTTCTTTCTCCGCTGCTGCTAGAAAGTAGCCGTTTGTGTTTCTTCACTCTGCTGTGCTTATTCATTTGAAGTGGGTATAGTGAAAAGTATGCCTCACACTTGTGTCAACGCAAGTGCTCCAGGTAGGATACTGGATTTTTTTAAACAATCTTTGAAGTAAATATAAAATGTTATAAAGCCATTTTTTAATCATATATTACACATACATAAACAGTCTTTTCTTCTGCATCGGCCGTCCATGTCACCTTGTTGGAGGAAGCTGTGGTTTTCTGGAACACTTGGTCAGTGAAAAGAAATCCCTCAGAGTTAGATGCTAAGTCTGTCTTACGCCGTTTTCCTGATGCATTGTCAATGCAATAATCGTTAAGCTTATTCCAAATCATTAATCTTATTCCATGTTTGGCTTTTCTCTGTATGCACCATCTTTTCAGGACCGAAATCCCTACTCTTCAAGTCAAGTGAAATTTTGCCATTGACTTAAGTGGGACTAGAAAAATCTCACCATCCTTCCCTAAACGTATGAGTGGTCGGTTCCCCTGCATTGCATAGGTACCCATGCAATAGCGGACACTGATTCCTTTTTACTTTCTTCTATGTGAGTAATTTTAACAAAATCCTAATACATTCTCTGCTTTGTGCGTTCACTTGCATAAATAAAACCAGACGGCACCACCATAATACACTTGTCTGCCCTCCGGGAACTCTCTAAGGCAAGAGAGGACTCCTACCCTTGAGGTTTAAGAATGTGAAGAAGAGTATTTCGTAGCATATAACCCTCATCGATCCGCAAACTTAGTGCCTCCTTCATTCAGCAGAATGAGGGGAATTAAAAAAAAAAAAGGATCTTCATTAAAAAAATAGATCTTCTTTTTTCCAGCCCTGCTTCTCCTGGCTTCCAAGCTGCCTTTGGAACCACACTGAAAAGACGCAACTTCACAGGGCTGTTGCAGCTAGGGTTGGTTTTCTGCCGTATCTCGTATTGTGGGTTTATGTTGCTTCCAGTATTCCTCTGGTTTTAACTAGAAATACCTTATCGGGACTGACAATTACATATGAGCGCAACAAGTTGGGTTTTTTGGTTTGGTGGGGTTTTTTTTGTTTGGGTTTTTTTTTTAAATTTACTTTCACGCAAAACATAGTTTGTTTAGGTTGATACACAGAATTTTAGCCCTGTAGTATGATCCATAATAGTTGTAATGGTGAAGCAGTGTTGCTGTGTTCCTGCTTTTATTTTCTCATGTATATATTTAATCAATAAAAGTACTTCAGAAAGGTATATTTTTATTTAATGTGCTCAGGTTAAAAGAAGTGTGTTCAAAAGCAGGTTTGAGTCTGTTCAGAATAAGTTTTGGCTTTACAAATGTATTTTTTCCTCATTTAAATAATCTCAGTGTTCTTTAGGAGGAAAGAAAGAAAAAGAAGGCTTAAAAAATTGCTGTTATTTGAAGACACCAGTTTACCGGGTTGTAATGGAGTCTCTTCCAGGGTGAAATGTGGCAGAGGCTTCATACCGCACATTATAAACCAGCTTACAAAGGCTGTGAAGCGCGGTGTCTTTACAGTCTGTGCTGCTTGCCTCACTTCTATAATCACTGCAGTCCTCAAATGCAGATGTTTTATAAGCTCCTAACTGATATATCTCAGCTAATGAGAAAAAAATATAGAGGAAATTAACATATTGCAGTAAAACCCCAACTTTCAGGCATTTTGGTGTTCTCTAAGGGAGAGTTTGAAATGCAGCAGGATTTGTGCTGCTTCAACCTCGAATGCAAACCTGTAATTATGGTTTGGGACCTTTTCAAATAAGAATCAAACCACGCATTTCTTTGATAAGTCTTTTTTGTTGTTGTTGTTGTCGTCGTCTTCAGTTTTGGCTCAGCTCAGACCGTGAACACAATTCTTCCTGAGGTTAATGGGAATAGCACACGGGCCGGGGGAGAAAGAACAAGCGATTGGCGGTGCAATGATTTTATTACACCGAGTATTAGGACACTTTGCAGCCTTTTCTAAGCAGCTGTTCTTTAGGTAAATTAATACCTGGGGTCTCTTTACTTCTCCCCAACTTTAACTACCATAAAAGAACTTAATGTTAAGCTGTTCGCAGCTTATCTCACCCGATTGCTATGCGAAACTTCTAACACAAACGCTTTTATAAACTGCAGCCATAACACACTAATCTTCTGAACTTCCTGACCCATAAAACTATGATTATTGCTACATGTAAAATTCATCTGGAAATAGCCCTCTGTATTTAGTGTTATGGGTATTATGTTGCAAAATCCCTCCTCCTTTGCAGTGTAAGGGCTGCCAGGAAAGCGGAGGACAATGGGGCTGTAGATGGGTGTATGGAGAGTAACGCTGTACCTTAATCTGGTGATTTTCGTTTTATTTGGAGCTGGTGATTCAACAGATGGGATGTTCAGATTCCTTTTTTCCCCCTGGGTTACAATTTCAGATTTGATGATTTTTGGAATTAGAATATTTCCGGCTGTTCTTATTTACCGTTAGCTACAGGTCAGCGGCTAATTTCCTATACGACTCTGTGACCAGATAATTAAGAAACATCATGTTTGCGGGAGCTATTTTGATGAAGACAGGAAAGATGTTAGAGATTAGGAGAAGCTTTGCTATTCCGGTTGTGATTCTTTTAAGTATCTGTAATACCTGAGAGATATCTCTAGTAACTATTACACGATTAAAGCGATGAATGAGGAGCAGTTTACAGGATTTGTTAATAAAGAATACCAGTTAAACTCGGCAGAGGCAAAAAAGGATTAATAATAGTCCATGAATATCTTTACCCTCTCTTTCAGTAAGAGTATTGCATACTTTTTTTTAAACAAAGCTGCGTGATTCTTGTCTAATCTTCAACAGAGATAATGGCATCTGCAGCTTTGCATTTACACACATACACAGTGCAAAGGGGGTGCGCTGACTGCACTCTAGGGTGCAGACATACCAAAAAGCAGAAGAGTCATGTTTCTATCTTTTATTCACCACCAGACTAACTTAATATAGGTAATCGTCCAGCTGGGAAAAGGAAAAAAAAAAAAAAAATTAAAATAACAGCCTTTTTTCATTTTAAAACACAAATATTTGTGTTAAATGATGCTTTTCCCAAGCCACTTTTATTATTAGTATTGTTTTAAATTGCAAGTTGTCACATCCACCAGCCTCTAAATTACCAGTCCTCTGTGTTGCTATAGTAACACCGTGGCCACTAAAATATAGACTCCGGCGTAGAAAGGCAAGCTCAGACTGCAACTCATTTATTGGAAGGTTTTGGCAGCAGAATATCTCCACAAAGTCTATTTTATAACCTTGAATACTTGTATTTTAACTCTTTCAGCCAAAAACACAGCATTGTGCTAAAAGTTGTGGTTTATTTAAGTTAGGGTACCCACGCAAAACAGAGTTAATAAATAGATGGGTATAGTTGACTTCTGACTACTCTTTCCCTCTCTTCTTTTGGATTTCGGGACTAATGACTGATGGTTTTCGTGAGGTGAGGCTAAGAGGACAGCATGGTATTGTCTTCTCCACTTCCTCCATCTGAAAGGCTGCCCATCTCCTTTTCATGTCCGGATCCCTCATCTGTTACCTGGACAACGGAAAACTACCCTGGTTGGATTAAAAATGGAGCTTTTTGTTCAGTGAACAACTCTTTCTGTAATAAAGGGAACGGACTTGCGTATTCCCATTTGGCTGGGTTGGTCAATGCTAGTAGCTGGAAGAGTCAGTGTTTTGCGCGTGTCCCCATTTAAATAACAAAACATGATATATAGGCTCTATCTTGAATTTAATCCCTTCTCCTTGTGCATATTGCTGTAGTACACTCTCAGTTTCCCGAGCTCAGACCTTTTTTTCCTAATCTGTTCTCTCCATTTTGCAGTCCAATTCCGGGACTTTCAACTGTTTGTCGAGTTCATCTTATCTCCTCGCCGTGGCTTTACATCTGATAGATGTCTCTTTTCAGCCTCAGACCACCTTCTCAGACCTCACCCCTAACCTCAGTTTCCCTATTCCAACTCCTTGTCCCCGGACTCTTCACACATCTACTTGCAGCCTTTTTCCCAGCGATGTTGTTCCACTCGCAGTGACCTTGAACCAGTCCCGTGGTTCTTCATCTACCCACAGGCTCCCTGACCTCTTGCGATAGTCTTCTACTCCAAGCTCCAGTGCTGCCTTCCATGCCCAACCAGTCATGGCTGTCCATCACCACTGTGTTTTCCATCATCTATGTTGTTATCGCCGTTCCTCTTGTATTTCTAGTATTTCTCTTTTGGGGGGTACATGTATCGTTTCCTTCTCTGTGCCCATTAACGCACAGGAGACTCCATGAGCGGTGAGGCCACGTGGGCTATAAGTGACCAGCTTTCCAGTTCTCACTGTCTTGCAGGTCTTCTAATGTTTACAGGTTATGTTCGTGCAGCATCTAGCATAAGGATAATTAATGCCTCTGAGCACTACTACCCACGGTAAATAGAGCTGGTGTAATTTCCCGTATTAGAATAAAAAAGTCCCACGTATACGGCAGAATGCAGAGATCGGGGAAGAATCCTGTCAGAAAGTATTTATATTAGGCTAAAATAAGAGTTTTGAGTGCTAACCACCGCAAGTTTTTATCAATCAAATACGCGTAAGTACCCATCTCTATTCTACTTGAAATAAAGGGAAGGAATAAGCCCCTGACTTTACAACTGTGAATAAGGATTAGTGTGTTTAATCCCCACTTGGATAAATTTTACATGTCTTGTCCCAGTTTCATAAGGTCTTTGTTGGGGATATCAGTGGCTAAATTGGTATTTTCAGTACCATTTGTCTTGAAAATGTTTTTCTACCCCACCCCAAAAAAAAGAGAATTTTGTGTTTTACCGGTATTCCAAATATTTTATGTTAAAACATTTGGGGTGTGTCTCCTGCTACATTCTCATAAAACTATCGTCGTTTCAGCGATCACATCGTTGGATCCCTCTGTACAAGCAGGGTAGGAAGCACGCGTTTCGAGATTGTGGTCTTTCAGCTGAGATCGAATACTGTCATTTAGCACCTTCAAGTGCGGGGTTGCTGACGTGAGCTTTTACTTCATAGGGTACGGTACGTGATCCGGAGGCACCCAGTCTGCCTGCTTCCCTGCCATCAGGTTACAGCTCTTCACAGATGACCTAGTCCCAGCAGAAAGTCTTGACCTCTCACTTTTTTCAGCACTTCAGAGGTTAATTTTGTTGAGGGATCAGATTTCTTGCTAGGGGAAGTTTCTGATGATCACCTTCCAGCTAGGCTTTACTTTCCAGTGTCTTTCAGAGCTGCTGAATGGTGAGGGCTCGGTTGGAAAACAACCTTGCTCCAACTTTTTTTTTTTCCCCAGTCTCTTCCTAGACAGTCGAGTTCCAAGCTGGTTTCTTTAGGGGGGTGTTGGATGGTAGCCTAATGAAGGTGTCAACCTGCAAAATAAATCTAAGCCCCTTTGCTGGAATTCTTCATGGGCAACAAGGTGGAGAAGTGCTTTGGCCTGGGAATATTGCGAGGTAAGAGATTTTTCGGCACTTTTGAAAGCGTGGAAGTGTGTTGTGTTACACCTTTGTGTAAATTAAGTTGAGCTTTGTAAATGCCGGCGGCAATGGAAACACGTTAGATGACGGAGTAAATCCCCAAAATGTTTCTCCCTGCGCTGTCTATTTCATTTGAATTGCTGTGTGCTACATGAAATCAATATATTTTTGGTAGATGTACAGTATTTGAATGACAGAAGAGGAAATTCCGTATGCGAAGAACTGACAGGTTTGGGTTTTGCTGGCTTTGCTTCAGGATTCTGTGAGATTTATCGACTTATCAGTAGCGTCTCGTAGGTTGCAATCGAACCGGCTATCTTTCCACTAGCGTTACGGGCTTTTAGCCTCAGAAAACTCCGGGGCTTTGTTATATTTTAGCCCTGTAAGTTTGCTTTCTGTGCGAAGGAGGAACCTCTGTGGGAATATGAGCTCACTCTGCAGGGGAACAAAGGCGTGTGTGAGGCTCTTTCAGGCCAGCTCACAGCCCAGAGTGCACTTGCTTTTTTAGGACAGAATAATGCAGTTATTTGCACTCCTGTGCGAATTTCTGTGGGCTTCTTGATTTGTCTGAGTAAGGTTAGAAGAGGGGTTTTTTTTCCCCCCCTTTCGCAGTTTCTTTCACGTAAAGCGAATTTTAAAGGCTGACATAAGCCAGGATTTATTGGTACTGCTCAGGGTGCTGCAGTTCCGCTAGGAAAAAAAAACCTGCTTTCGGGATTGGTAGTAGCTGACATCTTCCCCACATCTCCATATCACCGAGAATAAAGTATCTCACTTGATGATATGTGCGTGTCTGTTCTAGAAATCACTGGCGTGATTTAGCTTCCTGAGGGACAGTGCTGTGCCCCGTGATCAAATTAACACCTTCTATTGCCAAGTTCAGCTTTGTTTTAAGACATACGTCAGCAGGCTGTAAGGCGTGCGGAAAGACAAATTTTGTGGTTTTCTCCTTTTTTTCCCGATGGGGAAAGAGTGTGCAAACGTCCGCATGATCTTTGTCTCCACGTGCTTAGCTGGAGCCGATCCTCCTTGTGCGAGGGGAGCGGTTCTCAAGGTGTGAAATCTGTGGGTTTGCTGGGCACGGGGTTTTTTGCCTTGACCGATTTACGTAGAAGCTTTGCAGCGTATTCCGAGTAATGATGAGCTTCGGCAGTGACCGTGAATTGCGTCAAGTCTTTCATGCCTGTGACTTCTTCATTTTGTGCCTGGTGGGGATTACAGCCTGCAGACCTTACGAGGTTTGCGTTAGTGGAGTCAGAGCATCTGGAGGGGTTAAAACAAGACTGGCAAGCGAAGGAGCCGTATTCAACTTGCCAGCCGCTGGGGGTTTTGGCTCTGTGGGTGCGTTTAGTAGCCACCTTTCCCTGGGTGAGGCTGGCCAGTGGTCCCAGTTGGCCATTCGTGCTGGGGGAGCAGGTGGGTCAGTGGCCCTGTCGGGGGGTGGGGGCTAGGTAATACTGGCCAGGGGGCAAGTGACCCTGGCTGGAGGGCAAGTGGCCGCAGAGGCAGGTGGGTCGAGCCCCGTGAGTCTTCCCACTCAGCAGCGGGGAATTTAAATGCCTCATGCATATTTTTGTTTCCATACTACGCTTTCATTCCTTTCCTTCCACATTTTAGTTATGTCAGTCCCGTAAGAATTTAGCTAATCTGTTCTTTTTCTTTTTGGTGTTTAAGCCCATTTTTATTGTGTTTTGGAGGCTTTGGCGAAGTAGGCTGTCAGGTACCAGTAACTGCTGGTGAGCTGCTGAGCTCTCCCCAGCTCAGTCCAGTGCTGGAGGAGTGTGCAGGTGGGAGATGGGTGTCAGAAACCATGTCAGTGGTTTCAGTGAGTGCCTCCCCTTCTTTATGTCGTAACTTAAAAATAGCGCCTTTGTACAAGGGGGTGATGTGATTCCGAAGGTAGCCGCTTTTGGGGGAGAAGAAAGTAAGGCAGGGGAAAGAAACAGGCACAATCTGGCCTTTGGTGGTCAGAAGAGGTCCAGAGGAGGGCCACGGAAGATGATCAGAGGGCTGATCCTCTCCTGTGAGAACAGGCTGAGATAGTTGGGGTTGTTCAGCCTGGAGATAAGGCTCCAGCTTCAAACTGGAAGAGGGTAGATTTAGATTAGATATCAGGAAGAAATCTCTCACTGTGAGGGTGGTGAGGCACTGGAACAGGCTGCCCAGGGAAGTTGTGGTTGCCCCATCCCTGGAGGTGTTCAAGGCCAGGCTGGATGGGGCTTTGAGCAACCTGGTCTAGTGGGAGGTGTCCTTGCCCATGGCAGGGGGTTGGAACTAGATGATCTTTAAGGTCCCTTTCAACCTAAACCATTCTGTGATTCTATGATTCGATAATTCTCCATCATCCCTTGGCATGGACCCTGTCCCTGGGCAGGGCACATTGTCCCCTGCCTGGAGCAGGGAGGGAGGTGTTTGGGCTGGGGGCCTGGCCGAGAGGGAGGAGAAGGCATATTGCAGTGGTGATCCACACCTCATTCTTTGCCAGGGAACTCCTCCCCATTCCCTCACTCCAGGGGAGCATGAGGAGCTGGGGCCATCCGTAGCATCATCCCCAGCTGGGCCATCCGTTGCAGCATCCCCAGCTGCTTTGGCTTGACCCCCATGGGTGGGTTTGGTCCATCGCTGTTGCATGCAGGCTGTACGATTCACAGGGATTTATTTTCTTGGAGAGCACCAGAGGCTTTGTACATAAACCAGGATTTCTGACTTTCATCAGAAGACTTTTCTCAGCGCTTCGTACTGCCTTGGAAATAAAGGCATAACAAACAAAGCATATTTTTTTTTTATGTAATAACAACTAAGATTTAGCACTGATCTCATTGTGATACGAAGACACTGATTTTTCTTTCCAGCTTTCACTGGTGCAAATCAGTTGGAGTGGCACAGAAAGGATCGGGGAGGAGTATCAATCCCATGGCCTTCAAAGAGGGGGAGGGTGGCGCTGGCCGCAGGGGTGCTCTGTGCACCCAGTGTAGGGCTGGCCTATAAACTGATTTTTAAACACAGTAATCCTCAGCCAGAACTGAGGGGACACACCAAAAATACGATTTAGAGGTCATGAGTCCAGAAAAAAGGTGTTGGTAGCTGGTCGTCGCTTTTTACACTTAATTTTTCAGACCTAGCTGAGAGTTTGTGTTCCTCCAGCACCTGGGTCAAAGGCAGTGCCTTGCCCTGGTTTCTCACCTTCCCCCCAGGCTGTGCGATGCCATTGTTGTGAACAATGGCCAAAAAAAACAAGTTCCACCAGTCACGTATTTTACAACTGAATAGGGTTGTGCTGGCTCCTGCCTTTAGTGACTCCAGACAGCGAAGGACTGAAGAGGCTCTGAGCAAAATGAGTGCAGGTGAAGAAGGTGCCATTGGAATTCCTGCTTTAGAGCAGGAGATGATGAGTTTCGGTAGAAAGTCAGATTGCTTTCATGAAGCTTTAGGGTGTTTGGAATGGTAAACTCCCGGAGATCGGCTGGGTTTAGCAGCTCCTATGTGTGCGCGCTCAGTTGTGTTCACTTGGAGTTGGACAATGCCTTGGTCAAATTCCTGGTCAGATTTTAAGGGACAAAATAAAATCCAGTGTTATTTTTATAAGGTTATTAGCACTGATGTAAAAAGATTAAATGAAAAGAGCACGTGCGGTTTTTCTAGCTTCTACAAATCTTTTCTTACCCAACCTTTTTCTACGCTAATTGATATTTTTCTTCTGTGTGTTATTCTCTTTTACAAATCGGTGTTTTAAATGTAAATCCTGAAACCTTATCTTGGATGAATTCTAAACAGAGCTTGACAGAGCGCTGCATTTCAGCTTGTTGGCGGTAAACCGAATAGTTACTAAACATGAAAACGGTCTGAATAGCTCACAGCACACTTAGAGCAGTTTAACTGGGCAACAAAAAATGTCATTAAAGGGGTTGGATTCGGCTCCAGAAAGAACAGCTGGAAATGGTCTATATTCATTTTGCCTGGTTTACTTTTCACTTTTCACGGGCTGGCCTTCCAAAGTGGTTCAAGGTAACAATCCTGTCCCTGGGCTCCACCTTCGGTTAGAAATAAAGTGGTTGATTTTAAAATACCTATAATGAGATGTAGTGAGAAGGGAGTAACTGAAGGCATGGAGAAGGTGGATGATTAATAACCATGTAAAATATGTTAATTAAATGCACTTCTCTAGAAGTGGATTTCCACCCATTCTTTTGCAAACAGTTACTTGTCACCTTTCATAACATTTTGAAAGGAAAACCATGCCAGGGTCTGTAGATGGTTTTTGGATTTCTGACACCGTGATGTCAGTGTTGTAGGAAATCCCAGAAGAAAACAGTGGAAACTGCAGTATTTAGTATCTCGCTTTATAGCACATTTACATTTTTCTGGCTTTTTTATTTTTCCATTTTATTCTTTGAAGATGCTTTGAAGTTTCAATCATTTTACACCTTGACTTTTTTTTTTT
>VYXH01002579.1:265378-276131 GCA_013397275.1 Burhinus bistriatus | reverse complement strand
TTTTTTTTTTTTTTTTTGCTCCTATCAACTCATAAATAGTTAAATTTTTAGGTAGAAGAGGATAATTACTATGTTTCCACTTGAAATATTGTAAAGCCCCAAGGCCCTGTCTTGGACAAATGTATTTTTCAGCAGCTCATTGTAATTTTGGTTTTGACTGAAGATCCAGCGAAGTTAAAACCCACACCCATCCGTAGAGAAGGGTGCATTTTCAGCCTTTAACAATAGCTTTATTTAGTAGGATTTTAATGACTCCTTTGCTTTGGACTGGCAGAGGGGGAAGATTTCTGCAGTGAGGGGGGCTGTCCTGAGGATCACAGGATGGTTTCCTGTGCCGGCCAAGTTGACAAAGAAGAGCCAATTCCGTGGATGATGATTATGCAAGATGGAAAAGTGCTGATAGACTGTGGAAAAATACAAGTCTGAGCCTAGCCGCATTGCAAACCTGTTTCGAAAAAAGCAGCTTTGAGTAGTTGACCTGGTGGTGTTATGTGGGCGATCTATAGTAGAAGGTTGTTAGTCGCATTAGGGCGAGCAGGCTGAGAAGGGGAGGGAGAGGAGGGTGCTTAGGGTGCTTGGCTTCATAGAGAACAGGAGGCAGCTTTATGGGAGCTTTTAAGGGATGGTGGTGATGGTTTTTAAGTGGGCGGTTGTATAATTTTCTGATATAATATGCTTTTCAGGTTTGGTGGGAGGTTTTTTTTGTAATTTTCAGTAATCAAAGTAAAGTTTCAGGTGATTGATCAAATAGAGAAAGGAAAGCTCAAACATTTCAGCTTCAGGTTATGGTTGAGTAGACTTTTGCTGACATCAGAAATTATTAATTGCACCAGCTAAATTACAAAGATGTTATCGTGGCTCTGGGAGCCAAGAGCGTCGTAATTAGGAGGGCTGTTAGATTCCCTATTCTGCTTCCTTGCTTTTGACTTTAACCATCAAGGCACTGAATCAAGGTAAAAGTGAACTAATTTATGTGGAGAGTTTGGGGTTGTTTCAAGAACAATGTGAAATAGATGCACCTTAATTTGTTAAAGGATGCTGTCCTCTCAAGAAGCTGGAGTCTTCACCCGAGTGCAGATGCTTCCGTGGAGCGGCGTGTCCTACACTGTTACGTTATTACAACAAATAGCGTGTGATGGGCTTCTTGGGGTGAAGAGCTCAATATAATGGGTCATTGACAACTGGCTAAACAGTGTATGTGCCGAATTTGCATTACTTTGTAACAGTATACGCTGTATACTCATGAAGTTGCTTGCATTGGCATCTGATTTGAAGAGTTCAGTGAATGGTACATGCACCCTACTTGCATTAAAACCACCTATAGCATTACTGAAAAAGACAGCATCAATAATTGTTTACCTAGACTTTAAAAATGATTCTAAATTTCTGGAGATGTTGGGTTTTTCTTCTTCTTTCACATCCTGTTGTTCTTCTAGCTAGAGACTGACTCTTCCCACCCCCGACGAAGTGATTTTTTTTTTTTTTTTTTTTTAAATAAACCTAAACCTGAGATGTCTGCTGTCAGCTGATACAGCATCTTCCCTTGTCAGAACAGCCATGTGCATCGGCACCATCGCTTGGTGTCATCACCATGCCTGCAAGGGCTGTGTTGCTTAGCTTCTGGCAGCCAAAATACTAGACATCTATTTGCGGACCTCAGAATGGCTAATCCATTTTAATTTAGTAAACTTGAAAATACAGAGTTTGAGTTGTTCATGGTTTCCATCAGAACATAAAAGACTTAAAGCCCAGGATATACTTAAGAGGAAGCCGCAACCATCAATGTATTCAGGAGCATGTTTCTACCTTTGTCCTTAGGCACATGTCCCAGTTCCGAAGGGCACTTAAATATTTCCATAATGCCTTAGATTGCCCAACTGAAGTCAACAGGGCTGGTTGATGCCAGTAAAACTACTCATAATTAACATTAGACGCATTCTTTAGATGCTGATGAACTGGGGCCTGTGATAGTTTAAGAAAGGCAAATGTTTGGAAATGTAATGTTTCTGTAAATTCAGAAAAACATGATGGTATTCTATGGGGGTTTTTTGGCCATTGCCCTGTCTCCATAAGAAAGAAATTAAGTGGTTAAACATGAAAAACGTTAGCATTGCTGATATTATTTTAGGATTTTATTATAGATTCAGAAATAGAAAAGAAAATGTTAGTTGCAACACAAAACTTTGGAAAATGAGGAACATATTCTTTTATGCAGTTATTTTAATAACTGTTTTGTAACCTTATTTATTGGCTTATAAAATCTAGGAATTGTAATTGCTTTATGTTATAGGTTATGAAATAGAAGTAAATATCAGTTGTAGGGCCTGTTAAAACTGAAATTTAGAAGTAATATAACTTTCAGTGTTTTGCATTATAATAGTTAATTGCCTACTCTAAAAAAAGCGTGCTTCAAAGGAGTCTTTCAATTCTTTTCCAAGTTTTCAATTTTTTCTATACTAGGCACTGGGAGGGGAAATACGAATTTTAATTTTTTTTTTTCCCCCTTTACATTCTGTGGATTTCTTTGTATGGTCAATACATCTTTCATTCATTTATGAGGAGAAAACCTTTTGGAAATAACAACAGCAAATAAAATTGTTTAGAATCTGGCTGGCTGGCTTTCTCAGACTCAATGGGTCTCACATTGTGTATGGAGTTTTATTTTAAGGTGTACTTCTATTTTGTATTACAGCGGATTCCTCTCTAAAAATATTCAGGTGAAGGCAAATGTAGAAAAAAAAGATTATATCTTTCCTTTAAATTGTAGCATCACCAATACTGTAGACTACAGCATATCTTTCCGATCAGGAAGGCTGGGGTGTCTGTGGATTTATCAAATATTGTTTGGAAAAATCTTTCTGCAAAGCCAGGGCCTTGCCTGTAGCCAGGACGCTCCTGGAAGTCAACAGGAACTGTCAGGAGTAGTGTCTTTTTGTAAGTTGAAGGACACCAGATGAAGGGCCACCTCAAGGCTCCGTGCAGGGAAGCCTGAGCGGGGGTCGGCGGTTGGTCCTGGTGCCTGTCCTTCTCCATCCCTGTCCCTCTCCATCCCTGTCCTCTGCCAGCACTCCCAGATTTCCCAAAGGCAAAAATCCGTCTGGCTTGCTGCAGCCATTGATCTGAGCTTCCCAGCTGGCCTTGTCTGCAGTGACAGGGGGAGAACTGGCACAAATGACTGTGCTGGCAGATTGATGAGGACCGTAACTGGGAATGAAGCGGTAGCAAAGAACACCTGGGAGCAATAACCCTTTCTGCCGGCACGCGAAGGAGCGCGTCCCCTCGGCCACTGCTGTTCATGGGGTTCAGCAAATGGTGCTGCACTGCTCAGGTCCCTGAAAGGCCTTATCTAGATGTGGGGGAACAAAATATTCCCAAGTAAGCAAAAACCAATTCAAAAGTATTAAAGCGTCGTTAAAACCTGTACGGCTATCTGTTTTGTAGCGCTAAGTGAGAAAAATGAAACGCTTTTCATTTCAAAGTTGCCAAAGGTTCTATAGTAAGGCTATGTAGTAAGTCAGTGGTGAAAGCTGTGAATAAAATTCAAGAAAGCAGAGATAGATTGCCTTTCTTTCCATAGTTCAATTACGTAACATGCAATTAAATTTTAAATGCATCTATTAAATGCCCAGTATATCAATTTGTGAATGGCTTCCGCTCTACGGTAAAAAAAAAAACTCACTGCAATCTCTTTTGTTACAAGTTTGTAAAGCAAACAGAAATGCAATAGGGAGGAGAGTCTGGAGCTCCCACAGTCTGAGGCTGTGGTGATAAATAGCTGGAGAACTACCAGGAGACGAGCTCGTACCGCTAGCTGTTGCAAATGATCTATGAAATATGTATTTATGCATTTCCCACAGTAGTTATCCATCAGTGGACTGAAATGTCTTCGCAGAGGTACTTAGAGGACAGTGTTTCAATCCCAGCATTATTGTTCTTGGAGATGGAGCACTTGTAAGCCAGTTTATAAATCTCTTCCTTAAGCAGCTTGTTTTTAAGGGCATTTTAGGAGTGGAGCGTCTGGCTTGACTTTTAGATCGTTTTGATTCTGTCTGTTCTAAAATCCAGATTGCTTCAGGCACGGACATTTTTTGTTGGTGCTTTCTCTGGCCTAAACTTCCAGTTAGGTGTTTCTCATTTACTAGAAGATGTTGAAGCTATCACGTGCTGGAAGAAGGCAGTCCTGAATAGTAAGCTGTTAATAGATCTCCTTGAAAAGGACATAAGGTACAGCTCAGGAGGGTTGTGTGCCAGCTGAACAACTAAACTTCCAATTACTGACAATTTTTGATGCTGGTGATGCTGTCAATGGTAGATCCAGGTTGTTGTCCACGTCTACGTAACAACCAGGTACAAAAGATTGCTTCAGGGTAAGTTTTTTCCTTGCGTTTAAATGCCATCTTTGCATTACGGCTTAGCAAGTCCACGCTACGCCTACTTGGAGATGTCTTCTTACCACCACTTTCCCCTGCTCTGGGACTGCAGGCATAAACTTCGGGGATCACTTGAATGTTTGTTTACTCATACAGACTTTCGATTGAGTCAGTAAGAGTTGCATCATTGGTGCTACCGACTTAATGATGTTACACATTAGGCTTTGCGGCAACCAGGTAGTCGGTGAGCTGTGTGACTTTAGACCTGAAGTGCAACGAAGATAGGTTAGGAAAATGAGCAGACCCTTTTCATTTGGCAACCACAAGTAGGATGAGGCTTGTAGAAATAATAATTTTCCTTTTGAATTTTGTCTTTTGACCCTTGTGTTCTATCTTTGTTGTACTTTTTCTCCAGCTGGGATGACAGCAGCTCTGTCAGCAGTGGGATCAGCGACACCATAGATAATCTCAGTACTGATGACATTAACACTAGCTCCTCTATCAGCTCCTATGCCAACACACCTGCCTCCTCCCGCAAAAACTTAGACGCACAGGTAAGATTTCTGGTTTAGACAAGTAACATTGATATTTATTATTTTCTCTGTGCAGTAAGTATAATTGTTTTGAGTTGGATGAACTTGAACACACGGACAGCCCTCAGTACGGACGGTATCACTGAAAAGGCAATGTCAAGCAACAGTAACCACCTTATTGAACGTGGCATTTATGAATATTTCCTCTATGCGTGGAATCCGTGGCATCTCTACTGCGGTGGTGTGGCAACAAAAGGCTTGCTTCTGCCTTCCTAACAGCACTGCTGCACAGAAAACATGCATCAGTAGGGGGGTTTTTTAATTTTTTTTTTTAGTTCTAGGAAAGGTATTATGTTTTTTCTTAACGAATAGAATTTAAATAAGTCAACATGAAAGTTTAAAGATTATTTACACTTCCATTGGAAATGTAAGCATGCTAGGCAAATGAAATAGATTATTTTAAACTGACAGAGCTACGGATTACTGCAGACTTTCTATTTTTGGCACCATTTCATGGGAGGATAAATTTTACATCTGTTGGCAGCTTACGTGTACATTTTGTGCTCAGACACCACACATCCAAAGAAGGTAAAACAAGTGAAGATATCCAACAGGTTTTCATTCATCAATTAGATTGCATAATAGAGAGATGTGCAGTAATATAAACTGCTTTTTTCCTCAATTGTATAGAATTTTGTTTGGAAAAGCACGGGGCTGAGAAGTCCAGCTTTGTTCTTTGTACCCCGACCTGCTCGAGGGACTCGAGTGTTGTGTGTCAAAGCAACCAGGATGCGTTGACTTGGCATTGCAGCAGGTAGAGGAGAAGGATGTAGGTATGACCTTCTCCTCTGTTTGTTTCCTCTCTTATTCTTCTCCAATCCTTTTCATGACTGGCCCCTAAATCTGGTTTTAATATCATTTTTAATGTAGGTGTGTGGTTGCTGTGAAGTGTTACTCTGCCTACAGGACTGGGGTGCAAACATATATTAGTCTTTGTTCCCTTGCCACGAAGTGCGTATCTGAGCCTACGTTAAAGATTTCCAGTTAGCATCTGGTTGTGCATCAGCGGTTGCATGTGCGCTCGAAACTGCTAATAAAAGTCCCATACGGTTGAGAGGAGTTAAGATCCATGAAGTGTGTTTTTCAGTACGTAACAGAGAGGGTAACACAGACGACTAGAAGTATCTTTTGACAATTGTTACTGTCTCAACGTTGTAACACTGTTGGGAAAAAAGGAAGAAAAAGGGAGACGTGACTAAATGTTAACCTAAGGAAAAAAAAAAGAAACTCATTTGAATTCTATCTTCGGATGGATCAGATTCTTGGAAACACCTCTGAGAGATCAAAATCTGTGTTGACAAACTCCTCTTCCTCCTCCACAACTACTAGAGCATCCAATAGAGTGCAGACGTACACCAGAAGAAAAGCAGCTGAAGCTTGTACAGACAGTAGAGTGTAGTCATTAGAAGAGGAGGCTGGGAGCCAGGATGTACAAGTTGTGTTTGCAGTTTTTTGATGTGTAGGTCTGTGACCTACTTCTCTCCTCAGTGTTCATGGCTGACAATATTTATTCTAGGTATTACTATTATCTGCAAATTATTGTCCACAAAATACTTGGTTTTCATTTGAACATCTTGTCAACCGAGGGAATCAAAATAGCTTGGAGTGATGGAACCATGCATAGCTTGCAGGGTTGATTTTTTTACTGCCCAAAGTAGTCTTCGCAGCTCATGACACTCATGACAGCAAGTTTGATGACGGCACCAAGCTGTGTGGTGCGGTTGACACGCTGGAAGGAAGGGATGCCACCCAGAGGGACCTGGACAGACTTGAAACGTGGGCCTGTGCAAAACTCAGGAAGTTCAACCAGGCCAAGTGCAAGGTCCTGCAAGGTCGGGGCAATCCCAAGCACAAATACAGGCTGGGCAGAAAATGGATTGAGAGGACCCCTGAGGAGAAGGATTTGGGGGTGTTGGTTGATGAGAAGCTCAACGTGAGCGGACAATGTGCACTTGCAGCCCAAAAAGCCAACTGCATCCTGGGCTGCATCAAAAGCTGCGAGTCCAGCAGGTTGAAGGAGGTGATTCTGCCCCTCTACTCTGCTCTTGGGAGACCCCACCTGGAGTACTACGTCCAACTTTGGAGTCCTCAGCACAAGAAGGACCTGGACCTGTTGGAATGGGTCCAGAGGAGGGCCACGGAGATAATCAGAGGGCTGGAGCACCTCTCCTATGAGGACAGGCTGAGAGAGTTGGGGTTGTTTAGCCTGGAGAAGGCTCCAGGGACTATCTGAAGGGGGCCTACAAGAAAGGCTGGAGAGGGACTTTTTACAAGGGCATGCAGTGATAGGACGAGGGGTAATGGTTTTAAACTGGAAGAGGGTAGCTTTAGATTAGATCTCAGGAAGAAATTTTTCACTTTGAGGGTGGTGAGACACTGGCCCAGGTTGCCCAGAGAAGCTGTGGCTGCCCCATCCCTGGAGGTGTTCAAGGCCAGGCTGGATGGGGCTTTGAATAACCTGGTCGAGCGGGAGGTGTCCCTGCCCATGGCAGGGGAGTTGGAAGCAGATGATCTTTAAGGTCCCTTCCAACCATTCTGTGATTCTGTGACACAGCGAATGCTGCGTCTGTGCCTATTCTGTCTTACCTGGAGTATTGCACGATGGCCTGTGCCCAGGTGGTGAGCCGCAAAGGACTGGCAGACATCTGCAGAGGGATGTGGACTCTTCTCCTCAGAGTAGCCACTGCTTTGTTTCTGCTAAATAGTAGGCACTTAACTTTTAAGCTGCTGTGATTCTGCCACATCTTTTTAAGGTGGTACAGAAGTTGGATTTCAAATAATTACAGAGGGAGCTTGAAGCTAATACATGTGCAACTGGGAGTCCAGACAAATAATACAGCCACATCAAAGGGAGAGAGTCCTAACATGTCAGTGTCTGCTGATAAAATCAGTAACTTATGCAGAATCATCTCTGCAAAGGAAGAAGACATTGTTGCAGTAGAAAAAAAGTCTCTGCTAAGAAATTGATTTTCAGAGCTGCTGAGTATGGCCTACTCTAGAAGCTGTAGTTTCTCCATCTTTGAGAAGCAGGACTTAAATATGATAGTAACTCCATCTTCATAGGCATTCATAGTTGTAGCAGCTTTTTGTAACAGTGCTATGAAGGTGTTCGCAAGTTGGTTCTGAACAAGCTAGGGATTGGAACCAGAATTTGTTTTACCTTGTTCCCGTATCTTGCTCTCATTGTGCCAAGTACCAAACCACTTTGTGTAGCTATACCACTTTTGGGGACCTAATATTTTTCCCTTAATTGCACAGACTTAGATAAGTTACCTTTTAACACAACACTGCTTATAGTATGCCTTTAAAGTCATGTCATGCACATATTTTAAGGAGAAATTGAGGCCTGGTGGACATTTGAAAATAACTTATTTAACTGAAATAAGATGGAATAGAGGAAGAGATCAAGTAATAAACTTGCTCACATAATGCTAAAAAGATCAGAAGATGGAAAGGAAACAATTCCCTTAAATAGAAAGCACCAGCATCTTTAAGCTGTTGGATCGAGATGACTTCTCAGTTTCGTTGGAGCAGAGATGGGTTTGGTCTGTTCACAGCTGCGTGAATAGGTTTACAAAACTGTAGGAATAAATTGAGAAATCCTGGTGGTTACCGCTTCTCCCAGCTCCTTCGGCTTTGCTCCCTGCTCGTGCTCGCTATGTCTTGCCATGACCTCCAGCAAACAATATTTCCACTTTCACCCACTCCAAGCTGTTCAGGCGGGTGGAGTTTCAGCTGCGATCCCACAGCCAGGTTTCACCGTGTTTTGGGTTTGATTCCTTAGTCATGTTTCTGTGCTGTTCTCAGTGTTTACCATTAAACAGAAACACCTCTGGCCAGAGGGCTTCAAGGGTAGATGTGCAGCAGTTCAAAGGCTACGGAGACGGTTGAGCTGTGGGTGTAGCTGTGGAATGAAATGGAAGAGAGCAAAGATAGAGGACTTCTTGTAATGCCGTTTTCTGTGTTGAGATTTTACTATTCTTACGCATATAAAGGGGGGAAGTAGAAGGTACAGGAACATTTCATAGTCATCCAAAACTAGAATAAGTCCTTTGCCAGCAAGTAGGTGTATTTCTTGTTCTCAAATGCCAACGGTGTAAATAGGCAATTCCAGACAAGATACTTGAAGCAGGATACTAATGACAGCACGTGAGGGATGATGTTGAGGTGGTTTTGTTGGTTGATTATTTTTTGCTTCTTGCCTATGCTCTCTTCCGAGATCTGTAAACTTAGGAGACGTTTACGTGAAATTATGATTTTGGAGAAAAAAAGGAAATAGAAACAGTCACGCTGTGAATTTATTACGCGCATACTGATGGTCTTAAACAGAAAGGTAACCATCCCCGAACCTTGCAGCCATACAAAAGAAAGCAGTGTTTCATTCAAGTCTACGCTGAGTTGCTGTCTTTGAATGGGGAAGCAGGGAAACAACATTTGCATAGCACGAGGAAAATACACCAAGAAAATAGTATCTAAATCCATAATTCAGCAGATGCTTCTTAGTCTAATGGCTCAATATACAGGCAAATAACCGAGGCCCTGACTATTTCACGTGACTGAAGAAAGATCATTGTGATGTGTGGTGTCAGCTTTTACATACTGATCCCTTCGACTAGTTTTTCAGGCTTTTAAAAAAAGAAGTAATTACAGTAAAAAGGAGAGGAAATTAAACCACAACCCCCCTAGATTCTTTAATGTTAATGGTGTGATCTTGTAAGAAAAGAAAAGTCATAAACTTGAAACAAAAGACAGCATTTTGCTGAAAGCGTGGTGAATGGTCATGCCTCCTTTCCTGAGCTGGGCTTTTCTGATGATCAAGAGGGAGTAAAAGGCTGTGGGCTTTATAATACTTGGGGGTATTTTGAATGATTTCCTTTTAAGTCATATTACCATTCGACTACTGCCCAATGCTGAGCACATTCATCTTTTGCTGAGGCTCGGGGAAGAGATGGCACTCAATCTTACCAAAATTGGCCAGCTCTTACTTGGGAGCTTTCATGATCAAGTGTTGAATGGTCAGTCTCTTTCATGGTACTGTGATGGTTGGAGAACACTTTCAACTATGAATTTTTAGTCTGGATCAGGGTTAAATGTGTGGATATTTGTCATTTGTGCCTGATCACAAAACAGTTGGTTGTGGTGTTACAAAATTTGCCCAAATTAATCAACAGCATTTGACAGGAGAAGGAGAATTTGACAAGAGTAATTATAAGCAATAGAAAACGCTAATGTATGGGGAGTGTATTATATATGTGTATAAATAGGGTAATAGATTTAAGCATTTCTGAGAATTTGGCAAAGACTTGCTAATGAGAAAATTCTATATTTGACATGGAGCTTTGCAAAATTCTCCCTAAAAGACTGACGGCACAATCAGTCTGTGCAAAGAATAGGGGGGGAAACAGCTTGTAAGGGTTGAATATAAATTAAAAACTAAGTTAATTTATGTATTTAAGTCAGTCTTGGGGATTGTTAGAAGGTTGTTGGGGATTCATTTTTCTCGAGTTCTTGGGTGTCCTTCTAAGATGTTAGATTAGAATGAACAGCATTCCACATCTTCAAATCTGTTCAAAAAGCTGCCTCCTCATGCTCTGGAGATCAGATTGCCAGACAAGAGATAGGAAAGCAGCAGGAACAAAGGAAAGCTGGCTGCACAGGTTTGAAAGGGTTTTTTGGCATTGCAGTAAAGGGGTTCGTCAGAAATTTGAGATGGAGGATTATAAATGTCATGGAGCTGAATATGTCCTTTATAAATCAAGTGCTTCTTTTTTCCTTTTTTTTTTTTTTTTT
>VYXH01002579.1:232857-265362 GCA_013397275.1 Burhinus bistriatus | reverse complement strand
TTTTCCTTTTTTTTTTTTTTTTCCTTTCTTTATTCTAAGGGGCATGGCTGTTATGTTTTTTGTATTTTTCCTTAGCATATTGAAAAAAAAAGTAATTGCTGGTGTTCATTTCTTGCTGTGACATTTCTTTATCAAAGGCATGTTATGTTTGTTGGTACTTAGAGATGACTGCTGAGTTGATTGATCGGTTTGATGGTTCTCATTTATGAAGCGTCTTAAAAGAAAGGCTTACTCTGACGGTTGTCTTACAATTCCTTATCTGCCCTAGACCGATGCAGAAAAGCATTCCCAGGTTGAGCGGAATTCCTTATGGTCTGGTGATGAAGTCAAGAAATCAGACGGAGGATCCGATAGTGGCATAAAAATGGAGCCAGGATCTAAATGGAGGCGGAATCCCTCTGATGTGTCGGATGAATCTGATAAAAGCACTTCTGGTAGGAAGAACACTGTTATTTCGCAGACGGGCTCCTGGCGACGGGGCATGTCAGCTCAGGTTGGCATTACCACACCAAGGACTAAACCTTCAACCACCTCAGGCACATTAAAGACACCTGGAACAGGTGAGAAAAGGTGTAAGATCTAAACAAGGCAAAAAGTGTGTTCGGTATGAAAACAGTTTAAATACTTTCCAGAGGCAGAACCTGAACTTCAGGTAATCCTGTCTTTATTTTTAGGTATTGTTTTAACCTATGCAGCATCTCGTATGTCCACCTTTCTTTTTCTGTTTGTTGTAAAATGCATATTTTGGATGAGTACACTGTAAAAGTTGTTTTCATGACAACTGTAGCCTTAAGCCAAGCTATTTATTGGGCACAGTATTGCCATATGAAGAATAAATAATTCTAATTTCAGCTTTTGAAGTCACAGTCAACTTTAAGAACATGCAGTTGTGTGGTTGAGATTTCCCCCCCTCCCCCGTACTAAACCAGCATGTTAATTTATACTAAACATTATTTAGTTCTGGATTTTCATATAAATGTATTAGTGATTTTAGCACTTGCAGATGCATGAATGATAATGGGTTGAATTTCCGTAATCAAGTAATATAAGTTAATACCTCTCCTCTTACTTGGTCGTGTACGCGATTGTACATGGAAAAGTTGAAGTGAGATGCTTTCTTGAACAGTGCCTTTTAGGAAAATTAATGCTAATGGCCTAACACTACTTCTGTCTAATGATAAAAAAGGATCAATCGGTGGCAGCTACAGAGGGAAACATTTTTTTTCTTATCTGTCACTATTACAGAAGACTGTTCTGCTTTTCGTATTCTCGAGGGCAAACACACCACATACTTTCTCTGGCAAGTCTGCATGTATAACTCACCAGAGTGGCATGTACGTTCAGTGCAGACTAGATCGTAGTTTTTAACCACACTCTGGTAGCTAACACGCTTTTGCTTTTCATGCTGCTTTGAGTTTCATCATTTGCTTGATGTTTTCAAGTCATTAAATATTAGAATTCTTTTTCTATTTTTGTAGGGAAAACTGATGACGCCAAGGTATCAGAAAAGGGTAGACTATCTCCTAAAGCTGGACATGTTAAACGTTCCCCATCAGATGCAGGACGCAGCAGTGGTGATGAATCCAAAAAGCTTCCCACAAGTAACTCTAGAACAGCTGCTGCTAATGCTAATACATTTGGATTTAAGAAACAGAGCGGGTCAGCCGTAGGCATGACTATAATCACTGCCAGTGGGGCAACTATCACCAGTAGATCGGCTACTCTGGGAAAAATCCCAAAGTCATCTGGACTCATGGGTAGGACCACTGGTCGGAAGACTAGTGTTGATGGCTCACAGAACCAGGATGATGGCTACTTAGCACTTAGTGCCCGAACTAATCTTCAGTATCGTAGTTTACCCCGGCCCAGTAAATCCAGTAGCAGAAGTGGAGCTGGGAATAGATCTAGCACAAGTAGCATAGACTCCAACATAAGCAGCAAGTCAGCTGGGTTGCCTGTCCCTAAAATGAGAGAGCCTGCCAAGGTAATCCTTGGAAACTCTCTGCCAGGATTAGTCAATCAGACTGATAAAGAGAAAGGGATTTCGTCCGACAACGAAAGCGTGGCCTCATGTAATTCTGTTAAAGTGAACCCTGCATCACAGACTGCTTCTAGTGGAGCTCAAAGTACTCACCAGCAAGGAGCCAAGTACCCCGATGTGGCCTCTCCCACTTTGCGCAGGTAGGCAACAAATTCGTTGATTGTGCAATGATGTTAGTCGGAGCTGAATGATCAGGACTCTTCGAGCCAGACCTGGCTGTGTTTTGTGGAGCACTTACTATTTAGTGTCCTACGTCAAGGTCTTTGTTTTTACATTTAATTTCACATAAACAGGTTGGCCAGTGTTGTAAATACTCAGTACGTCGTGTGACAGCAGCAAAAATTTAACATTTGGAAAAAAAAACCAACTATCTAGCAGAAAGTTTGGCAATTGTGATACGAGCCTCTGTTACAAAAATCACACCTGAAGGCTTTATCCATGCAAATGTCGCAGGGATAGGAATTCTCTTATGTGAAGGTTGCTGAAGAGTTCTTGCAGCAATGTGTATGTAACAAGCCTGGGAATGCTCCAATGGTGGATCAAATTATAAGTTGACAACAGGAGCATTATTTCAGATGTTCGTTATGACAACAGCATAATTTGACCTGCCATATGTAGATTCACGTGCCTAACCCAAGCCGATCCTTCAGTTGTGTGGATTAGGCCAGTGTGCTGTGAGACTCGGAACATCAGGTTATTCGACTGCGTAGAAGAACCCTAAGTAAAGTTACTGTCTAAGCTGGGTTGAATTTTCTTATTTTAATAATATTTTTTTAAACAAAAATCTTATCTGTCTTCTATTTCTCCAGCACTACCCCACACATTATTTTAACATTAACGTTGGGTTGGTCAGGAATTAATTTGTTGATGCAGCATGCATCAAAGCCTTGATACTGGTGGAAGGTTCCGTTAATATTCTTTTTCAATTTAATTTGACATTGAGTAGCTTGTCTGTTTCAAGTTGCGGTGTTTTGCATTTCATTTTGTCTTGATGCCCATAATAACCCATACAGTTATGCTACACCATCCTGCTTTCAGTGATGTGAGAAAGCCGCATTCCATCTGAAGCACCAGTGCAAGCATAATGGCTGTGATGGCAGCTTAGGCTAATGCTGTAGAGTTGTAAACTGATTCTTTTGAGATGTGTGGTTTTATTTGAAGAGCCTATGTGAGGATAATTCAAGATATTTCATTTATTTTATTCCTGGTTATCATTAGATAAGCCCTGTCTTTTAGAACATTTAATTTTCATCAATGACTACTTAAAAAGAAAACCTCTAATAGACCTTTCCTTTCTATAGCATGCCCCATGAGGAATGCAGATTTTCAATATTGCAAGCCTCAGGCACATTAATCTTGAAATTTGATTGGAAATTTTTTTATTATTATTATTAATAGAAAACCACGTTGCTAGCCGTGTGATTGAAATACTACATTAACAATACATGACACTTCAAAGAGAAGACACTGAAGCTCAATTTAACTATTCCCTCATTTTGATTTACGATTTTACTCTTGAATTTTCACCAAACTGTCTAAATAGTCATATATTGAAATGCATGAGTTGAATTTGACCTCGTCTGCTTCTTACTGATTTCTAGAATGACAGTTAAGAAGATTTTGAGCTTGATTTTCATAGTCAATTCAGATGAGTCGCACACGTTTTTTGCATATTTCCTCTTGGACCTGTAATTTTTTTAATATTATAGAATAAATTAGAATCCAATTATTGTTATGCAATAAATTAGAAACTTTTGTAATGATATAGATTTACCTGTAGATCTGAGAACGTACGTAACTTCTATGCTGTCATAAACAGTGAAATTCTATAATTCTGTGGTGAGGGCCATCACTGTCTCTGTTCTCTCAGTATTCCCTTTAGCTCCTGTATTACGTATCCGGCATGTCCCTTAAGGGAAGCCATCACTTATCTTGATGCGTTTTATTATTAAATTGGGCCTTCATGCTTTGCAGTATATAATACACTGTTTTTCTGTTAATGGGAGACACGCATGATCCAGAAGCCAGCTCAGATATGTCAGTCCCTTGTCAATAATAGTACGTAGGAGTAAGCAGATGGCCTTCCTTGTAGGGTATGGCCTTCCTTGTAGGGTATGGCCTTCCAGAGTTAATCTCCATATTGATGTGTGTGTCTTGCTGGGTTGGATTTTCTCTGGACTGAAAGGAATGCTCTCCAGACCGCATCCTCTTCTGAAGGCGTTCGTTATAAGCTTGTGGTTGGACCAGACACTGCCTTTGGTAGCAACGTGCTTCTGTTTGTGGTGCAGTGGCGCATCCTTTCAGTTGTATTAGAGGTGCTGTGGAACAGTTTGGGGAAGACCGCGTAGCTTAAAAACAGCTTGCAAAACTGTTGTGTGGGTGGTTAGAGGTTTTTTTAAGTTCTAGGATCCTATCTCTAAAAGTACAGTTCCTCCAGCAGAACTGAGGAGGTGGTATGCAATGGCATAGGAGCAGGAATGCCCTAAGCTGCTATTGCTGCTGAAGACCATGTATCATTGCAGTACCGTTTGCTGTTTTTCTGCATACTCGCTCCAATAACATTAACTCTGAATAAAACCTAGACTCTAAATGTCTCTAAATCCCTTTAGGAATGGGTTTTGTCATTCAGAGTGACTTACCTAAGTGAGTATCTCCCGATCAGTGAGGTGTCATGTCCAGGTGAACCAAGGTTGCCAGATCTGTGCTGGTTTGTGAATGTCTGTCTTCATCAGATGCTGAGAGGATCGTGACACAGAGCAGTGCTGGATTATGAGACAGAAATAGATTGGCATCTTAGCCTGAGCCGGCAGTGTTGTCCGGGTTCTTTGTGGCAAGTATGCCACAGCAACAAGCCAGCTGAGATGTGTTCCAGGCATCTTATACAGGTACACTGGAGCTGCAGGTAGCACCCGTGCAGTACGTGCAGTGCTTCTGGGGCATCGCTGCACTTACTGCACGCGTGCTGTAGGGTGCCCAGCTATATTACACAGCCTGTGTTTCTGGGAAGTGGTGGACAAAGTGGCTTGGTATGCCTGTGGTCTACCGACAACCCGGGCATACTCAAAAGCAGAGAAAGTTCTGCTCGGTGCATACCCACCTGTAAGTCTTTAGGAGCTCTTGTATAGAAGTGCAGTACCCTATTCTGAGGACTACAGTCCGATAGATAACCACTTTGAACGATTTCATCCCCAATACTCCACACTGTTGACAGGAAAAAGGCAAATCCATATAGGTATGTGTGAGGAAAACTAAGGTTCCAAAGGCAGTTACAGGAGCTCAGTGGCAGAAACAGAAGCAATGTTTTGGGATGGATGTTTGAAGCTGGAGTCAAAAGCTACGCTTCCTTCAGAATTTTGAGGGTCAGTTGTAGAATGATTGATAATCTGGTCTTAAGCATGTTTACTTCTAAGACACTTCTGCATTTCTGGCAAAAGTGATGCGAATTGGAGAAGCTGCAGGCATCCTCCTCCAACCGTGCTTTTAGATGCCCTCCTTTGCACAAGTTCTGGCACTCAGCTAGTCTTTTACTGAGCCAGTTCCAGGTGCCAAACCAGGTAAAATCTCATTCTGCACTCCAAAAAAATAGTTTCCAGCCAGCTTGGCTCCTGAAATGAGACAAACCTACGTTTGATACCAGTAAATATTTTTCCTGTTAGATCCCAGCAAATGCTGCTTCTTTGCAGAGCGTTCAGTGATTTGCACAGAATTTACCTGGACAGCAAGCTTTCAACCTGTAATGTTCCATGCTTCAGATTAGTCAGTGCTGTGTTTCTCTGGTATCCTTTTTTCTTAAGGAGCAGAAGACAATATGGCTGTATTTTAGTTCTGTGAAGCTGTATTTCAGCTTTGTGAAAGTAGTATTTGATGATTCAGAGAAGAAACACCTGAGATAGATTTGAAGCTATTGTAATTGTCTCTGGGCTTTATTGAAGGGGCCATGAACACAAGGAGGTTCATAAATTTATAGTTGTGTATGTCCAGTCCAGGATCCTTTACTTAACGTTGGTTTTCTGAAGCTAAGATGATATGTGGTCTAGATATGAAATAACCTTGCATTTAATATTCCATTTTATGTATTTTTCATGTTGTCTTTTTTTACAGACTTTTCGGTGGCAAGCCTAGTAAACAAGTTCCCATCACGACAGCTGAAAATATGAAAAATTCGGTAGTCATCTCCAATCCTCATGCTACTATGAACCAGCAGGGTAATCTTGATTCACCATCTGGCAGTGGTATGCTGAGCAGTGGGGGCAGCAGCCCTCTGTATAGTAAAAACACGGATATGAACCAATCTCCACTAGCTTCTAGTCCCAGTTCAGCTCATTCAGCTCCTTCCAACAGTTTAACATGGGGTACCAACGCAAGTAGCTCTTCTGCTGTCAGCAAGGATGGCATTGGATACCAGTCTGTCAGCAGTCTTCATACCAGCTGTGAATCCATTGATATCTCTCTGAGCAGTGGAGGTGGGCTCAGCCATAACTCTTCCAGTGGCTTGATTCCAGCCTCTAAAGATGATTCTCTGACTCCCTTTGTCCGAACCAACAGTGTTAAGACTACGTTGTCTGAAAGGTTAGTAGGTTTTTCTCTCGTTTCCATTAAGCTTGTATGTATCTCAAGTGTGAATGAAGTCCTGGCAGCAGTAGCCACCACTGCAGATAGAAATCAAGCTGTGCTTCTTCCAAGATAGTACTGAATGGTATTACTAGAGCACACGAAGAAGCCATTCCAGGCAAGGAGCCCAGTTCAGAGCAAGAGGATGGGTTCAAGTGAGGTAACCAACGTGACAGCTTTTCTTGCTACTATATTATACCTAATATTTGAATTTTGCATCATATGTTATTCTTCCAAAGTTGATCTGATAGTGATATTCAAAAAAAACCTCCAGCGTTGTTATCATTTTGATTTGAGAAGCCAACTGTTTCCTGTTAAACTTCTTGTTTGTAACATTTGACAAGCTTTTAAACTGGAGGTCATGCTGGAAAGAGAAGTCCCTGTCTCCCTAGTCACTTGATCCCTCCTCGGCTTCTCCCTGCTGCCCTGTCCCATCTCCAGCTGCTCCCTACAGTGTTTCGGTACGGGCATTTGTGTGAATGCGTAGTGAACCCGACTGGGAGATGGATCCAACTGGAAAATGACGGCCTGAATTGTATTTCAGACTGATCAGTTCCCCAGCTCCTTACACGATGAGATTCATCGATGTCTGTGTGGACGCAGAGTAGGAGCTGGGAACAGACTGGCCAGGGAGGAGGGAACGGGACTGCTTTTTAGCATCAGAGCGGTATTAACAGCACATAGACCTAACATCGGGATACATCAGACAGTGACTTGCAGTGCACGCTCTCTGAGTGGCCTTTTGTAGAAGGCGGTAGTGCCCCTGCAAGCATTGGAAATCGGCTATATCCTGCTGGGTAACTACGTAGTCAGGCAGCAAAATTTTTGTAGTTGCATCTCAATGGAGAAAATAACCGCTGAATATAATGTTCTGAGAGTTTGGGTTTCTGTTTGTGTTTTATTATAACTCCTTTCTGGTCTCTCCTCTTTTCATTCTAATATCCCTTCTTTTATTTTCTGTCTTGTTGGACTGATTCTTCTAGCCCTCTTTCTTCCCCTGCTGCTAGCCCCAAATTCTGCCGCAATACTTTGCCCAGGAGACAGGACAGGTAATGCTGTCTCAGGACAAGGCTGTAGGTTTTGTTGCCCATCTCGGTGAAGCAAATTGTTTTGTGCCGGGCTGTGCTCAGTTGAGTCCTCTGCTGTGTTCATCGTTCGGGTGTGAACTGACACAAAGACATGCCAGTGAGAGTCCCCTCAAACACCCCGTCTATCTGCCGAAATCAATCTGGAGAATGGCATACGGCAGAGTTGGCATGTTTTTGGTGTTGCTCTTGTTACTGGGAACATCTTTTGGTTTACGGGGGTATTTCGCACCCCCCCTCCTCCTTTCTTTACCAAAGGCAATTTTGAAAATCTTGCCCTTTTTTTTTCTACCAATCTAAACTCTCACTAGCATTTCAGCATTCCTCCGGCATGCTGCTTTTCCCACTGCCTTTCAGGCCTGTCCTTTTTGTCGTGAAGTCCCCGTGTCATTCAGTGTCGTCAGTCTTTTATTGCAGTTTGGCTCGTGAGTGTTTTGCAGGGACTTGGGTACATCCATCCTTGTAAAGACAAATGCTCAAGTTGGGAAAAGATTACCCCAATCTAAACATTCTAGCTCACTGCTGCAATGTTAGTCACTCCCACGCTGTAATTTAGCTATGAGGTTTGTCATTAAATTAATTCATTTAAGCACATGGATATTTTCTTTAAAAACAGATTAACGGACTCTAGTCAGTTACAAGTTCATCAGTTGTAAAAACATAAACCTAAATATTTGGGGTTTGGATGGCTAATAGATTCATTTTACTTTGCTAATGGAATTTAAGCTAGATTTGGAAATTTAAACAGTCTGGGTTCTCAGTACTTTTACTGCTATACATTGCAGCTGCATAACAGTAATTAGCTGCATTCCCTAAATAGTGTCTGCTGAAAGGGATGACGGGAAGGTGGTTTGGACGTGAAGATTCTCATCAGTGTTCACAAACAGTCTGCCTCACGCCTGCTGAAAAGCATATTTTTAAGCATCCATTTGACATTTAAAGAGCTATTTTTGTTCATTGTGGGTAGGAGAAATAGCCAAACCATGTCGTGAACAGATGAGATTCGTTGGCATGGTACCAGATGCATGTTTGTGCAAATCCACACCTGGGTAAGGAGGTTTTTGCATGTTTCTGTAGGAAGGCCCCAGCACCTTTTCCTCTGAAAAGGCGATGCAGATGTTTGTACGTCCTTCTTCGTCCTGATCTTATTCCTTCCCTTTTGTTCTTCTCTGAAGTTCTTTTCTTTTAACTTTTCTGCAGCGACCCACATCTTGATAGGAACACTTTGCCTAAGAAGGGACTCAGGTATTGGTGTTTCCACACGGTTTAACAGCTTTTGTTGTGGCTTTGGAGTTTGCTTTGTGTCTCTGTTGTGGCTGGTGGTGATGGTCGCAGTTTGCAAGAGGTGGCAACAATTTTCCTTCCTTCCCTCCTTCCCTCCTTCCCTCCTTCCCTCCTTCCCTCCTTCCCTCCTTCCCTCCTTCCCTCCTTCCCTCCTTCCCTCCTTCCCTCCTTCCCTCCTTCCCTCCTTCCCTCCCTCCTTCCCTCCTCAAAGACGACCATTGACCACTGTGCTTTTTTCCATCCAGTGGCTTCTCCGCTTGAGCAAGAACTGTGGCTTTTGCTGGCTGAATTGCTGAAAAGCATCTCATAAACTGTCACTGGGCTTGACTTGAAAACAATGATTTTGCAGCTTCTGTGGCTATTACATGGAATGATTTGAGATCATTTCCACCCCTGAGAACCTTGGTGTTGATAGAAAAGATTTTCAATATCATGCCAAACCTTTTAGGATGAGATTGGACATATTAATTTAAAAAAAATGTTCGCTTCAGAATACCTAAATATATAAGGCTCTTAGAGATAACTTCTACTCTTCTAGAAAACAACAAAAAAAATTCCCCAAGCAAACTTCTGTCAATTGTCTTCTCATACATTTTGTGTATTTGTAAGGTCGTGATTTTTATAACATAAAAAAACTGCACCGAAAAAGATTTTGCCATTGATACAAGCAATTCTAGCAAGACAGTCAACCTTAGTTGTATTAATTAAATGCTTTAATGTGGAATTTACAGAAGGTATCTTAGACAATTTAGAAAATTGCAGCTTCAGAATTGCTTCATGCAACTTCTAGGATCACTGAGTTGATGCCTTGAAATTGCAGCGGCAATTTTTCTGTCCAGTGCACGTTGTTCTTCCCAGCAGCTTTGTCCCGTGAAGTGCTAAAAGCCTTTCTTAAAACGGCGTTTTGTTTAAAATGTTTCTGTGGTTCTCACGTATGTCTCTAATACCTAAAGAGTCTCTTTTAAGACCAAAACGTTTGTGTGCTGAAGAGGTAGGTATTAATGCTGAAAAAAAAAATAAAAATCCCTAGATGTTAAAGTAAAGTGACTTAATAAACTGATAATGAGCAAAGTTGAAGAGATGCAGATAGTCAGGGACTGTTGCTTAAGTCTTGAGGCGTAAGCAGAAGAATGAACGTATTTTTTGAGAGTGGCTTGAGTTTTTGCAATGTTAATTATTGTAGCACTCATATAGATTTAAAATAGTCTTAATAAGTGGTATCTTACTGTAAAGTATTTAGTTGGAGGGAATCTAATTAATTAAACAGATAATATCGACTAATTAACAGGCTCCAAGTATTTAGTTTTTGGGAGGAGAGCTCGTAACTCATAACTATTTCTCAAAAGCAGATGGCATAGCATAAGACAAACATTGAAATCCATCAGTTTCCATGATGCTCTTTCTGTTGATACCTGTACCCTATCACGTATTTCACATAACATCTGTGGTAACATACCTATTTTTTAGGCGTATACAGAAGCAGGTTTAAAACTTTGCTTAAGCTGAAGCCGGCGGGTGTTTTGCCATTGATGTTGGCATAGACAATGTTTCCGCTATTTTCTTTGCCTTCGGAAAAGGCTAAACGTGGTCTCCTTTATGATGATTTAATTCTATTAGTTTTGAACTAAATGGGATACACCTCCACAGACCTTTATATTAATGTCTCTGGAATATGAAATATTGGGTCACAACTTGTTTAAAAATCTGATAATGGCTTTGCTGACTTGAATTTGGTTGTAATATGGCAAAAAGCCAGCTAAGCTGAGCGATGCACCAAAATATAAAATAATGATAGAATTTTGGCATAACCTAAGGAAAGGAAAGGATAGGGTTTCGAAATTATGGTCTTACTTTTCAATCATACATATGTAACGCATACTGTATTTTACTCTACGGTACGCAACTTCCGTCTGTAGCTTTTTGTTTGCTGCTAGTATGATTACTACTGAAGCTGTAGGAAAGGAGGTTTGGGGTGTTTTTTTCCCAAACAGCAGTGGAATGAATTAGGAACAACTTAGAACAGCTTGGAACAGCTCCTTAATTCAGAATTGTGTTGAGTTTATATCATTTTAATCCTTAAATTTCATATGAGAGTTCTTCCATCTTCCTTTCCCTCTCTCCCTTCCCAAGTCTTGTGACGTTTCATGGTTGGATTTTTTTTTAATTTTAAATAAATGTCAAAGTTCATTTTGGAAAAACTGTTTGTTTTCACAGGTATACTCCATCCTCCCAGCTCCGTAATCAAGAAGATGCAAAAGAATGGCTACGATCCCATTCAGCAGGAGGACTTCAGGATACTGCTGGCAATTCCCCATTTTCATCTGGATCCAGCATAACATCACCCTCTGGAACTAGATTTAACTTCTCACAGCTTGGTGAATAATTATCTGTTTGGATAATCGTAGCAATACATTGTGTGTCTTGAAAGTAGCGTATTACACAGTACAATTTTCTTTCAGCAGCTCCAAGTCCCAGTTTCGACCTCAGGAAGCACTTTCATTGAAATGAGTGGGACTAATTAGCATTATTATCTCATGTGCCCAAAGGTGGCATACTTGCAGTAACTCTTTGAAAATACTTCTCTGGGAGTAATCAGATGCCTTAATATAAATTGTGAGCTATTCAGGAGAGCTATTTGTTAATATCACACATTGGCGTGTTTAAAGCACTTAAGACATTGTCTACCAGTTTAGTAATATTGCTTTAAAATCCAAACATATTACTAGATGTGCCGGTCTCATCAGACTAAGATATTTTATCTTTGTATGTATTTTTCAAGTGGTTTGCTGGAAAATTGCACAAAGCTCAGTCTGAAATAATGTATAAAAGTCAGAAGAATTTTAAGTCAGAAAAAAGGCCGTTCCTTCACTTAATTACGTTGACAAAAGTAAAGACTTTTTGAATGAAGGAAACAATAAAAGTTGATTGACCGGACACAAAGCATTAGAGATTTTAGTTGACCATATCAGCAGTTGAAGTAACCTAATTTAAAGTGCTGATAGTGCTTGTCTCTGGTGCGAAGATTAAATATTACTTAGTTGCTTTTGCAATTTGTTTAGGTATGTAAATCAATCCTAAGAGTACATATATTGTCTTTTAAGTTTAGTGACATTTGGAAAGTACTACGTCGAACAGACGCTTTCCGTTTCTTTTTGACTTTCAGAAGCCCCTTCATCTTTTCTAGAACAATGAAGAAGTAATATGCAAAATAGTTATGTCAATACTTGTGGACTTCTGGTGTTGTGTGAATTTTCAGCAGCTTACGCGGTCACTTATTTCTAGTGCGGTTTTGAGTTGCAGCAGTGACATTTTAGAGCCTCTCTTTGTTCTGAAAAGAAACAGATTAAATAAACAGCTTTAAATAAACCAACGCTTAACAACATTTCAACTGAATATACACACAGTGTAATTACATTGCCAACAGCTAACGAACTGTCATGAAAGTTCATGAAAGTACCTTAATAGTCAAAAAAAAAAAGAAAAAGTGTAGTCATAGGCCCAGAAAGTTAACTCTTTGTGGAGAATATTGAAGATTATTTACACTAGTAAGCTTCAAAAGCCATTCGGCCACAAGCAATTAACAACAAAAAAATAGAAGCTATTTTCTTGTGTTCTTAAGAAAAGAGCTTAGAGATAGCGGAGTCAAGAGAGACCACTGCGTTTAATTTAATGGCAAATGTTGGTATGAAAGTTGAGCACCTTTAAACTGAATTATTTTATCTCCTACGATAGTCTGCATCAGTTGATGGTCTATATAGAAACAGGCAATGGCAGCACACCAAGAGGAACGGCAGTTTTGTTGTTCTCCTTTTTCCGCAAAGCAACTAGTTCTTGGTAAATAGCAGGTATAATTTTAGCACAAAAGTTATTTTAAAAAAAAAAAGTGAAACTGGAGTAGACATTTTGTACTCTAAACGTTTGCTGGGAGACTATTGGCTTTTGAGGCAAAATTGGTATTTTGTAATTCTTAGGACCTCATAATGGAAAGAAACAATTCTGAAATCTACAACTCTTAGGAAATGAAAGCTTTTAAAATCTGTGACTTAAATACATAGCAAAATCTCATTTTCTGAGGACTCGGAGGCTTTGAAGGAAATAGTTCATAAGGTCTGTTCTGTACGGGCAAAATAGTAGTTTAAATTCCTTTTTGTCCTTTTTGAGGAAGGACTGTTCCAAGTTAAATGATGGTTAATTAGTTCACGCCTACAAAGTGTTAGTGAGTTGACTGAGCTTGTCTGTAGAAGTATAGACATATCACGCAGTGTTCGAAATGACCTTATTTACCTGAGTTTTGTTATTCGTTACCTTGCTTTGCTTACATTGTATTTGAATTCATTGAATTTAGAAAAATAACAAAGCCTGGAGAAGATGACATCAAAAATTTGTGTCTTAAAGAAAAAAAAAAAAGTTTTTTGGTAGTTGCACAAAAATTAGGTATGCAAATTTGTGGTCACGCAAGTAAATTGGTGTTTATTCTTCACTTTATAGCAAGTCCAACCACTGCAGCCCAGATGAGCCTGTCAAATCCAACCATGCTACGGACCCACAGCCTTTCCAATGCGGATGGTCCTTATGACCCCTATAGTGATACGCGCTTCAGGAACAGCTCCATGTCCCTGGACGAGAAAAGCAGAACAATGAGCCGGTCTGGCTCATTCCGTGATGGCTTTGAAGAAGGTCAGTAAAGTAGGTGATGGATGCTGGAAATGATTAGAAGATGGCATTCTCACATAAATGAAGTATAAATTGGGTGCTTTTCAGTTCAGTATAGGGGTCCTTTCAGAGCACAGTTCTCTCTGTGTGGAGCCCTCAGTGTTAGATAAAACTTTAGTCCCAGTCATCATTGTTCTGATGATATTAGGTAAAATTTCTTCACAGAAAGCATTGGAACAGGCTGCCCAGGGAAGTGGTGGAATTGCCATCCCTGGAGGTATTTAAAAGATGGATAAACGTGGTGCTGAGGGACATGGTTTAGTCGTGGTTTTGGCAGTGTTAGGCTGATGGTTGGACTCAATGATCTTCAAGGTCTCTTCCAACCTAGGTGATTCTACAATTCTGTTCATTCAGTGATCCTTCTGGCTGGATGTAGGAAAGCATGTAAGTGTTGTACCTAGACCGTCACTGTTCAAGAAATTACTTAAACACACCCTGTGCTTCATTTTTAGTGATCTCAGAATGACTCTAGTTCATGCTTAGGGTTAGCATATTAAAGTGTTTCCTTGAACAGGACTGTTTTCCTGAACCTGGGCCTCCACAGTTCTGTTTGTAGTATAAATAATAGATATCAGCCAGACTGTTGTTTCTACCCTAGTTAGTTATTCCAGTATTTAATCTGTATTCAAATCGTCTTTACTTTTTATTTCTGCTCAATGTGCTGGGTTGATAGCACACAGCTTCCACAGGAGGAACCTGAGTAGTTCTTCAAAACATCTAGGCTCTTCTTTTTAATTCCTCATCATCTTTTAAAATACGTAATTATACGTGATAAAAGAAACCCGTGTAAATATAAGAAGAAAAAGTAATTTACCTGTAAATAAATATTTAGTTTGGTTGCTACTGATCAAGCAACCTTATGGCTGTAGCAGGAGTAGCTATGAGCACACACTAAAACTCTCAAGTGTTGCACTTTGAGAAGTCAAGCGTGGGGTGAGCTCTGGGAGTGGTTCATAGGAAGGTCATAGGAAGCTCTTTCAGCATTAGCTCTTTGAGTCTTAAATCTCCTTTCTGGCTATGAAGTACTTTATCACTACAGGTCACACAGGCCTTTGCTGGCTTGCTTCCTCCACTGCTGAAGACGTGGACTTACTCAGGGGCGTTAGTCCCAGTGGCCCACTGTTGCTGCTCCCCTAGAGCCAGGCACGCATGGGAGCCACGCTTAAGTGCTTGTAGGGGCCTTTAGGAGCCACAAGGTGCCTTCCTGGAGATACTGGTTATCCCATCAGTTTTCTGCCGTTGGAAAGGGTGGAAAATGCCTATTGGATATGGCTCCGGAAAGATTCAGGGCTGATTCGTTATTGAATTTAGCCAATCTAACTCCATTGCATTAATTGTATTTTAGAAGCCTGTGGCTGAGGATCTTCATTAGGGGTTGAAAATTATTAGAATAACACTGTAGGGCTGAAAACTGTGTCGTTGCAGGAATTAAGCTTGCTTTGTGCCATGCTCTCAGAAAGCTAGATGGTCATGAACAGTCAAAGGTTGCCAGATACTTTGGCAGTTGAATTCCGTTCTGTGATGAACAGTCCTGCTCTTACTAAAGAGTTCTTTAATATACTCTGTGAAGGAATTTAAATCACTGCATCTGTGGTATACTTAGGTGATTTATTAAAAGAGCTACTACAGCAAAACTTACTCAGGTTTTATTGAAGACATCCTCAAAAAAATCGTAACCTTAGTTGTCTAAGTGTGCTTAAGATTGCAGCAAATCCATTTTGGCACGCTGGAGTTAAACTGTCTCTTACAATTCAGAAACTCTTGCCCAGGAGAGAAGCTAGTTTGAAAGAATATTTAGTAAGTATTACGTGTTTGAGGACAAACCATTTAAAAAAAAGAAAAAGAAAAGGGACAATGAAATGTTCTACAAAGTGCTTTTCATTTATTTAGAAAAAAGTAATAAAAATGAAGTCCAAGAAAACTCTACCAAGTTATCGACTTGAAAGCAGTGGGAACAGATCACTTTTGTATACAAGGAAGGAATTTGACCCTACAGCGGACACATTGAAAAAGTCCCTTTCAGATCTTCCTAAGTTTTTGGCACCTAAAAGAATAATAATATTTTACCAGATGGGATGAACGGTTAGGTGCAGTCTCCGTATTTTTGTGTTCAGGTTAAAGGTCTTCTGTCACTTCTCTGGCCATACAGAAGGCAGGGATAGCCTGCTTATTAGCTCCTGCTTATTTCTCCAGGAATCACAAGTTAGAAGTGAGCAAGTGGTTCTGAATATGGCATATATGTTGTCCTGTGCTTTCAAACCTGTGGATCTAATTGCCCTTCACCTTGAGAGAATAGATCAAAAAGTATTAGAGAAATTAAATCTGTGGTTAATGAACAAATTGATTTTATACAATCAGCCAGCGTCAATGAAGCATAAATCCAGGTCTTAAATCAAGCTTACCAACCTACTTCTTAATTATTTATTAGCACATGAGATTACAAGACATTTGTTTCTTATCAACTTCAGCAGGGCCAGGATCTATTCTCAAAAGCCTTTTTTTCTTTTGTCTCCTTAGTGTGAAGTACAGTCATGTTCCCTCACAGCACAGCATCTGGGTTGAAATGTTAGTCAGCCTTGCAATACGTAATTCTTTTGATAGGAAGGGCTTCAGGGCTGGGGAGATGCCAGCAGGAACAGCCTCCAAACTATCCAGAACTTCAGGGAAAAAACACAGCCTAAACCTTAAGTGGTCTCTTGGCTATCCAGTTTCCTCACTTTCCTGGCCATAAGTCTTCTCCAGGACCTGTGCTGCCTAGAGAGAAAGGAATTAAATGTGTTGTCGTCGGGATATAAATTTTTATGCCTTTTTGTACTACTGACTGCAATACCTGTTGTTCTTTCTGCTCCTTGGACAGTTGATCACGGCTAGACCGTTTCTTTTCTAACATTAAAAGTGATACATGCTTGCATATGCATTTATAGTGCTTTAAAATAATAGCTCCCAAACAATTTGGGTTTGTAGCCTGCGTGCAGATGCATGTTAACTGCAAAAAACCAGGAATCACATCAAGAGCATAACTGCCTTCAGGCTCCTAATTAAATAGCCTTAAAGTAGCCATCTGCAGATACTTTAAAAAGAAATTGCGCAAAAACTATTAACTCCTTAGTTGTCCTTGAAACTAGAATTATATCAATTATATATATAATAATAGTCTCAAATTATATACACATTCAAATGATGCAGTGGTGATGTTTTACATGGCAGGAGCATGATTCCCAGAGTTTAATGTTCTTTTCCTTTTTTCATTTTGAGTCTTCTTTCCTCCTTTAAAGTCCCAATGTGATCTTAAAACTTCCAGTTGATGCTAACTCAGAAATGCATGTGTCCCAATCCATTGTAAGGACATCTCTTTCTTCTCTGGCCAGTTGGAATGGTTGCGTTGTTGAATCCATCTCTATCAGTAAAAACTGCACAAAGCAAGAGTATAGAGAGGCAAACTAGAAAATATTATTATATTCTCTGTATGAGTCCATTGGTAGCCAGCGCTTTGGACTTTCCATCTTGAAAAGGGCAGCCCTAAGGGTAAAATGTAGGTAAAAAGAAAAGCGACAAGGCGATCTTAAGTGTATAGTCTCTATGATACCAAGAAAGTTAAAATAGATTAGGAATCTTCCGCTTGGAAAAATGATGACTGAGGGCAGGTGTCGGTATATAATTTAGTGTATTATAAAAAGGTTGGTTATCCATTACTTCTCATATCGCAGGGGTGTGGAGACACTCAAGGAAGTTACTGACTGATTCAGCAGCAGGTCTAAGACAACTGCAAAGAATTATATTTCTAAACACAAGAAGCGGTTTTTGTTACAAAATGTGTCCATGGATTCTGAAGCAGTTAAGCGAGTTAAGGGTAGAGAGGTCACAGCAACTATGAAAAACAATGGGCTGACTGCAGTTTCCATCTCAGGAATTTCCATCTCTGCTGATTCCCAGAAGATGCAAAGGTGTACCTGGGGAAGAATCACCGGCTATCTGCCTCCTTCTTGCATTCTTTTCCCTAAACATGCGCTGCCGTTGCAGCCAGAGATGGAGCACACGATTAGCCAGACCTTGGACCTGACTCACACTAGTTATTTTTATGTTCTTAATGCAGTACAGTCCTTAACGTCTATCTATAGAGATCTTAAAAATATGATTAACTAGGAAAAGCAAATGGGTGTGAGCTTTTATTTACTTTCTTGTGGGTTTTTTAGATTGTCTTAAATTCCTCCAGAAGCCAGCTTAGACTTTGTTTACTTCTCTTTCCAGCCTTGCCTTAGGATATAATGTCAATGGGAAAGCAGAACTCATTTATTATGAATGTAGGAGAATTGCAGTAGGTAATTAGACCAAAATGGCAGCTTTTCTAAACTTTTTTCTCTGGAGGATTTAGATGAAAGAAAAAGTGATTTAACAGGATTTCATATGATTTGTATGAAGTTACCTGAAGCTTGAATGAAAGTTTCAGTTAAATGTATTTTGTTTCTAAAAATAAAACTAAAGGAAAGTTAATTTTGCATGCTTCAGTGGCAGAAAGCATAGCTTCAGGTAGTTTTTTTTAATAACATAATCAAAATGAAAATGATGTTATATGTAAATCCTAACACTAGGGTGATGGCAACAACATTGAGAATCAATGTATATGTGTATCTTTTCCTGAGTGTATATTTAAATGCAAAAACTGCTTGAAATGGATTCTTTTCCAGAAGAGGTTTTGTAGCCATGTGTTCACTCTGGTAATTCTTCTATGAGAGAACAAACTTTGCCTTGCTAAAGAAAGGTCATTGCTTTAAAGAAAGACCAGACAATCCTGCAGGGATAGGGAATGTTCAGCTCATCGATGCCCGTGATCGATGTAGTCAGCAGAAGGGAGGTACAGCTGCACGCAGAGGACAGTTCAGAGCCCCAAAATTAGACAATGGTTTCTGCCCTGGGTGCTCCACATCTTCTCCTGGAGCATCAGGTTATGACCGGAGCTGGGTATTGTGTCCTTCTCAGGACATCTCCAGCTTGGTCTGCTGCTTAAAGAAAACAACCCACCCCCTCAATCTCATCTAAAGCTGAAGCTGAAGTACTTAGATTTACTTTTGTAATCTCTTCTGCATTTCAGTTAATTCATTGATTTTTTTTTTTTATCTTGAGTAAGCCCTTTTGCAAGAGTCTTAAGATAAGCTGTCCGTAGAAATATTTATTTCTGAACAAATCTTCATCAAAACTTTTCTTTTTCTTCTTCTTGACCACACCTCGTTTTCCTGAAAAACAAGTATTATTAAATTGTTAAAACAGCTTTACCAAATCAAAGTTTATGGATTGTATTATCTGGCCATGCATTCTTCAAACTGTATGTTATTGGTGCAATAATATAATTAAGTTTATGACAGATGATGAAATTTGTGAAAGTGTTTCTTCAGTAGGCTGATCGTTGGCAGTGGATGATCTATGATCATTCCACTGTGTGGTTACTGTATTTATATTCATCGTGTTTATTTTCTTTCCTTTAGTGCATGGCTCTTCTCTCTCTTTGGTATCCAGTACATCATCGATTTATTCAACAGTGAGTATAATGAAATGAACAATTCGGGTTTCCTAATCAAAATTGTTGAATTGACAGGTCTTATTGTGCTACTTATTTTTGCCATTCAAGAAGGAAGGGGAAAAGGCGGTTTTCATTTGATTGTGTTGTGAATGCTAGCTATGAAAGAAATGTTTACGTTCAAAAAGATGTCTGTGAATGTTTAGCAGTATCCTCATTAAACACAGATGTTAATGGCCTAAAAGCAGCAATTTACTTTTTGAGTTGGTATTGTACAACTACTCTAAATAAGTTTTGCTACCAAGGATATCAGTAGATCTGAGAAAGTTTGAACTTCGTTACCTAAAGCACCCCAAAATGTGCTGAATAAAGTCATTCCAGCCTTGTATTAATGATTTGCTACTAAAGAAGTTTGAGTAAGTTTTTTAATGCACAGGTTTTAATAATTCCAAAGAAGCTATTTGTTTACTGTGCCAGTAATATTTTCTCCAAACGTATGTATTCATTTAGGTTATCTGATCCTAAAATAAGGCTTACTGGAGTTTGAAAATATAGTGTGGGAATTTTTTCAAACGTGTGTTGCGTTTGCTTATTTTCTTCTAATAGTCTCACAAAGGATTTTCCATTTAAACATATACTATGGAAGACCTTGTAGGTTAAGACTATATACCTGTGCTGTAAGGGGGAGGTGTGGCGGCAGCGTGCAGACCTTCTCTTGCCTGGCTCTTCTCTAGCTGGTTGGGGTGTTAACTGCAGTGACCCAGGAGCACAGCAGGTTCCAGCCCACGCAAGACTCTCCAGAAATGTTTGGCACCGATGGTTAAATCCCAGTGGCTTCACTGCTGTTAATATCCAAGCTAGCCAGATTAAAGGTGGATCATGTATTCCTGGCATGCTGCGATCACGGTTTTAGGGGGTTCTTTAAGCACAACCCTTCAAAAAAAATAGTGGATAATAATTACTTCAGTAAGAATTGAACAAGACCTTTAATTTCAAATTGTTATGCAAGTACGATGCAGCTTCACGCTTACCACGCATCCACAGCGGAAACAAGCGCATGTGATACAAGAGTACATGGAAGAACTTGCTCTTGGCAGGTCATGTATAACTGTCTATGAAGTCTACCAAGCCAGCACGGTGTTATTTAGCATTATTTCACATGCATGTTTCACTGTTAGGAAGCTATGTGTGTTACATGGCCTTAAGACCTTGATAATAAATTGAAAATATGACCTTTCATGATTGACCTTGCCTCAAGCAAGGTCCATATGAAGCCACAACAGATAACGTGTTGGAAGGATGGAAAACAGACCTTTTTCTGTAGGCTGTTGTTTATAACCATGAGAGCCACAAGGAGAGCACTCGGGAGCCGCTGTCTACGCTTCGGGTTTATGTGCTTGCTGCCCAAGCACCAGTGGCTCTTAATAGTATGGTTTGATGGGTATAATTTTCATGGTGGCTTGTAGTGGACATGTTTACGTAAGGACAGTGGAGCATGTAACTTCCTGCCATATATTTCTCTTTAGCTGATACCTTTGGTTAGAAACAAGCCATAGTAGCCACATTTTTATGATGCAGACCACAACGGGTGGCCACTACATCCACTTTGCATCCTCAGATAGCTAGTTGTGTGTCCTCAGTTTTTCCTCACCACAGTGCTTAGGCACTCCCAAATGGGAGCAATTTATTTTTTTTCACCTCATTTTGGAGTGGAAAAAGTTTATTTCCATCCCATGGAGAGCTGGGCGTGGGAGGAAGGGAATTGCCTAGGATCAGCCTTGGTCTGTGGCAGTCCTGGTTCTTCAGAGGCTCGTGCAGTCCCTTATGCATGGAACCAGGACATCACCCTTCCCACAGTTCAGACTCAGAGGTGCACTGGTTGGCAGGCTGGGAAGCAGAGCCCAGATTCCTTCCCGCTGGAAGAAGTACTGTACAAGCAGCCTGTTTTCTTTTTCCCGAAGAGCAAATAAATTAGGAGATGATCTTAGATTGAATATGGATATGGGAATCCAAAATAAGGAATTCGCATTAGAGGTTTTGAAACGCAAAGAAAAAAAATTGAAAAATTTGATAAATTTCTCAGGCTGGTTCTGTTGTAATATCCTCATGTATTTTCCTCCGTTTTTATTTTACAGCCTGAAGAGAAGTGCCAATCAGAGGTAAGAGCACATTGTGTTTGACAGGCATGAATGTTCTGTCAAGACACTCTGCATTTCGTGTCTTGCTATTTTATATCTCCATGTTACAGTGCAGTAAAGTGCTCTCTTAAAATAACACAGATTCGCAAGCTACGAAGGGAATTGGATGCATCCCAAGAAAAAGTGTCAGCTCTGACAACTCAGTTGACTGCGAATGTGAGTACAACTCTGAGAACAAACACTAACAGGGAATGCATTTAATGCGCCAGCTACCACCTCGGTTTTTCTAGGTGACCAAAAGATTTGACGTGTCTAATATTCAGCTCACATTGCCTATGTGTTTAAAAAAATAACTACATGCATGTGGGACCTTTCCAAAAATAACATCCTCTGTCCTACTGAACTGTCTTCTGCCTTTCTTTAAATTCTGAATTATAATATTCATTAGGCTTTAAATATATGTAAACCGTCTTCAGATCTTGAGAAAATCATTGTAGACGGTGCCTTTCTTATAGTGTCTTGCTTTGTTATTTGAGTGGGATGAGATACAGATGAAGGTTGTAATTGGTAGGAATAAAAATTGGTGGAAACATGGATTGAAATGCATTATACTTTGCTATTGCATAAAGATGCGGACTAATGGCGTGATAGGTAGCAGTGGCATAAGGGGCTTTGGGAACTAATTTACAGCGGATAGACCTGATTTTTACCAGTGTGGGCAATACTTCTGCTTGTTTCCTCTGAGGAAGCTGATGAGTAAGTAATGTAAAACACTTGAGGGGAAAAAAAAAAAAGATTTGGAAGCCAGGAGGTGTTGAGGCAACACTGTGTATGACCCTGAGCAAGATTATTTGTGTGTTCTGTGCTGTAGTCACTCATAGCAGAAATCTGCAAAACAGAAGCTTGCTAAAAAAATAAGCATTCTAGAGTAAATAAGCTGCAGATCAAGTCGGATCATACTGACATCCTGGTTTGTGGGAATGAATAAACATCAGAACACATGCTACTGAAGAGGACATTCCTGTCCGTCAGCTCTCTGAATAGGTGGAATACGAAACTTGGCGCAGTAAAGGACAGCTTTCCTCTGAGCAGTAACACCTATCCCAGGGCAGATCTGCTGTGGTGTTCTCTGCAGGCATGGCAGTGCTTCGTCCAGCTCACAAAATGGAACAGGAAAAACCAAGAACGCGGTTAATAGGGAAGTCAAGTAAAAGGGCTTTAACTGCCTATAGCCACGCAGTCACTTTCCCAAGAGGAAAAGAAAAAATTTTTAAAATCTTGCAAAAATTAAGTCTTACATTTGCCTTGCAAATACAAAGGGGACCGGATACGTGAGTTGGTTTTCATCCAGAAGCTTCTTTTACGTGTGAGAAAGTAAGAACCGGATTCTCTCGCATACCATTTTTTTTATCCTGTTGTTAAATAACGCAGCTTGTGTCCTTCAAACAAAGAACCTGTCAGCTGTGCAACTCATCTAGCTCTGCCTCAGCTTGGTCGCGTTCTTCTCCCTACGGTGTTCGGATTCAGTAGGCCGATACTCAACACGGGACTCAGCGGCCTGTCCCCAAGAGCAGTTCATTCGCCCAAGAATTTGTGCATGGGTACTACGACTCTCTTTGCAGAGAACAGTTTTTAACATAGTTTGGTTTTAATAGTTTGTTTGGGGATCATTTGGTTGGGGGGGGTGGGGGTGGGGTGTTGGTTTCCTCCCCGTCCCCCCGCCAAAATAGCATCATTTGTTTTTTTGATAATATTCCATTTTTGCTTCATTCACTTTGCTAAAGTTTTGGTGGTTTTTATTTGCGCTATTTAAACTTCTTAGACTTCGACCTACCCCTTGTTTGTCCATAAATCAGCTACAGGGTGCTGCAGAAATGTTGCTATAACTGTCTTAGGAATAGATTCCAGTCTTTAGCCACCTCTTTCCAGAGGACATACGCTTTTTTTCGTGTCTAAGACCGGGTCTGTTCCCAAAAAAGTTAAGACTAATAAGTACTGTTTGTTAAGATACCGCTTTATGGACATTTCCTTTACACAAGATTTTTTAAAAAAAAAAAAATGCTTTTAACTTAGGCAATTTGAATTCATCTATTTATTTAACTTATTAATTTTTTCCTGAATTTTCCTGTACAGACACTGCAGCTTTTGATGCTTCTCAGGTCGTCAGGGGCAAGAATTTTGAAAAGGTTTCGCTCCAGCTGGGAAGTGAAGATAACTCTTTTCCATAGCTCACTGAACAGTTTCCAGACAGGAATAATTTAAAGGTGCCTGATCTGGTTTTGAAAGAGCAACTTTTTCTTAAGGTTCAGGTCAAAGCACTAAGGGTTTCTATCCCATAATTAATCCATGTGGTCCCGCTTGCGCATTTATTTTTTGCTTTTGCAAAGTATTGCTGAGGATTCCTGGATATCAGTTTTGTTGTTCCCTGTACGTCCTCTCCAACAGAAACTTTGCAGCAGGTTTTAAAATAAATATTTAGATTTTTGAACATGTGTAGTGTGAGGGTTTAAATTACTTTTTGCCATTTTCTCACAGTCTCAACTCTGCTTATTTTCATAGGGGCTGATGGGAATGAGAGATGCACATCCCGGTGTTATTGTACCGTTCGTGTTTGTTTTCATTGCGAATGTGAGAACAGTTATTTAGGATAAGTCAGCTGTGTACTGATGAGGAATAAGTCTGGATTAGCTCTGTGAAAGGTTTTGCTATTCTGTATATATTTGGGTGAGAGAATGTCCTTTTCCACTTGGAAAGATTTTGCACAATTTTACTGGTCGTTGTGTGTATAGAATTATTTTTACCAGACAAAATATTATTTGCTCTGGTTATTGTAGATGGTTATAGCTAATGGGACAAATATATATTGAACTATGCCTTTGTTCAGTTGCATATGGGACTGCATATAGATGTGTGTGTATATATATAGATACACATGGATAGATAGATATACATGTATATCTATAAAACAATGCCATATCATGGCACTAGAAACATAGTACCCTTTTATCACGTTTCTTTCCATCTTTTCAATCTACTTTCCCTTCCTTTTACTTCTCAGTCATTTTCAATTCTTAGCTTATGTCTTTAATATAATCAACATTGGTTCTCAGTACTTCGTGGGAAAAGAAGAAAGGGTAACTGGCCAAGCACCAGGAAGTTTTGGGTGATATTTAGCGTGTGGACGTTGGTTGCAAGCAAGGTACACTCAGATGTTGGAGAAGTCGTTGGGTTAGATGCAGGTATATCAGCTGATAAAGCATCTGACAGACTGGCCACAGTGCTGCAGTAGCCCTGTCTCCATCCTTACCCCTCTCTGCAGAGAAGGTATCCCTGGACTCAACTGACTGACTTGGCTTTCAGCGTTCTTCCGTTGGGTGGCACAGTGAGAATCTCTAGCTCTGTGACTTCCAGCGTCTTTTTACCTTAAATATCCACAAGGAAAATAGTGATCTACTTGGAGGGAAGTTTCTGCCTAGCTTTCCTCTATCTAAAAACTTGTTTTACATTTTATTTGCTGTTTTCTGTTTTATTTTACTTTTTGGGGTATCCTTCTAAAACTTAGGGGTGATGTTTTGGGGTTTTTTTATATTCTTTGGAAAAAGGTTTAAACTTTTTATAAGAAGCTTTGTGGCAAGAGTTACCTCAACTGTATGAGGGTACCTGAAAACTATCACTAAGTACCCTTATACATGCTAATGATGGCCCACATAAGTTAAAGATTAAGTTTGATTTCAAAAATGAACAGCAGGAGATATTTAGAAATATGGATGGATTTTTCTCTTTTTCCTCTCTACATTTTGTGATAGGAGGTCTTTTCATGTCATTGCTTGCAGTAGACTGGGGATGTGGCTGGGTAACCAAGGTCATCCTTCCATGCCTTTTTGGTATGAGGAATACTTTCAAGGGACAAGGTGTATTCCCTAAAGTGTCTCTTAAAAGCTTCAGTCACTTAACCTGTAAGACGTTTCCAAAAAAAAAAAAAATTGTATCTAATATGTCTTTCTGTTTCAACAAAGTGGCAAAACGTCTTTTCCATTTATCTTTAAACAACTGAGAAAAGTACATGGACTGCATTAGTTTGAGATGTGGCTCTTCAAAGGACCCTAACTCCTAGGAACTCACAAGGTGGTTTTGTTCTCAGATGTATTCTGGATGTAGGATTGCACATTTTACAGAATAAATGAGAATTCCGAACTAGAAAAAAAAAATCCCACTTTGCTGCTCCATTAGAGTATGTCTGAGATAACTGTCGTGGCTATTGAAGTCATGGTATCAAAGAAGTGGATGTAGCAGCTGTCTGAGGACCCACCTCCAGGAAATTTCCTACTCATGTGCCAGGTCGCGACGTTACTCCTACATCTGGGTTTTCTAAAGTGTTTGGTAGCAACCGCTGCCGAGCAGGGCAAGGTTTATAGCCTAAAACTGCATCATTTCATAGTGTGCTGCTAGCAGTAGTTGTACATGAAAGGGCTGTCATTTTCTAAAATGCTGAAATTGGTCTGTTACCTTTGGCATTTCTAATTTTCCACAGTTAAATTGTTCCTGGTACTTTGTTTGCAAACATTTCCACAACGTACGCTCTGTTCATTTGACCTTTTCAAATCAGTGTTATTTTTCTCCGTATCATTTACACGACAAACAATGCAATGCGGGAGGTGGGCCATTTAAACACCTACAGAAATATTCGTGTTTTGAGGGGGGAGAACAAACTGCTTGTGTGTGGTTGAACTTTCAGGCTCACCTGGTGGCAGCATTTGAGCAGAGCCTGGGGAACATGACGATCAGACTGCAGAGCCTGACCATGACGGCGGAACAAAAGGCAAGCTTGAAAAGTATTTGGGGAAGTCTTAACTTCTGTTTCTAGCATTGTTGCTCGTGCTCCTTTGGCAGTTGGGGGGTGGGGGCGGAAATCACATACACCATTTGCCTCAGTTTCCTCAGATGTGGTGTTGGAGTAAAATGTATTAAACATTATGTATAAAAATACTTGTTTTCTTCACTGGGATGTTGTGACAACTGATCAAGTTATTACTATAAATTGTTGCTTTGGACACAAGTCTTCATTATTGCATATTTTTGTAATAAGTTTCTTCCCAATGTGCATACACATGTGCATATTCAAGAAAAATCCTTGCAAGACTGTCAACATTGGGGTTTTGGACACTATACTTGAATATGCATTATTTCTGTATTACACAATATGTATGGGGTTTTTGTCTCGTAATAACCAGGCTATTTTGCAGCCGATTCAGGGTCTGCTTCCCCAGGTATACTAAACCTCATTTTCATCTCGTATATTTTCCATAAATTCTCTATCAACTAACAATGCTCAGATTGGAACGTGGCTTCTTTGGAGCCATTAGATACCATCTGCGTTTTCCAACATATCGCCGTATTATTTTTTTTTTTCTTATTCAAGGACTCGGAACTGAACGAGTTAAGGAAGACTATTGAACTACTGAAGAAGCAAAATGCTGCTGCCCAGGCTGCCATCAATGGAGTCATCAACACACCTGAGCTCAACTGCAAAGGTGAGAAGCAAGCACCACGTATCGCGACTGTGCAGTGCTGGTGGGACTTCAGACCTCTTGGTAGTAGCTGATGTAACCATCAGAGATCAGCCTTGTCTCGTGACCATGCTCTAGTTACTTGGTTTGGTATCACGTGGGGATTTGAAATGGGTATCTGTGTAAACAGTGCGGTCAGATCTACAGAAGTAAATGGATGTGTTAGGCACACCCGAAGGCATTTTAACAAATTTAGTAATTCACCCATCTAGACACCGATGTGAAGCAGCAGGGAGCGGAGGTCCCCATTTCAGCGCTGTCAGGCACTTGGCTTTATTATCTTTGATGTTTTCAGTAATATCCAACGTAAAATCTGCATGTAGTCCTGTCTTTTCTCACTTCTCTTACTTATCCCAGTAATTTACATGTATATCAGATTTCATACGTAATTTTGACACCCCCTCCGTTCGTATTCAGGACCTGGAGCTGCTCAACCCACTGACCTGCGGATCCGAAGGCAGCACTCTTCGGATAGTGTCTCCAGTATTAACAGTGCTACCAGTCACTCCAGTGTGGGAAGCAACATCGAGAGTGATTCAAAGAAAAAGAAGAGGAAGAACTGGGTGAGTGCATTTGAGCAGATTGCGTGAGGTTTATGTAAAATTGTCAGAACATGCACGGTGAAATCTAGCCGCTCAGCTCCGCCTTCCTCCCCTCATGCAACAGGTCAGCGCAAGGACTATGCACTGTTTAAATCCTGTGTAAACTCTCTTTTGAAGGCTTAATTGAGTCCTAAGTGATGTATATGCTTGTGTTGACTCTGCCTAGGATTGAATTTTAGCTTAACAGCCAAAAGGCCAGTCTTAAATTAGAAATAGCTGTCAAAGATCAATTCTGGCTAAAAGTAATACGGTGTCCAGCGCCTTAGGGAAAACTCGACGTCTGTCATTAAAGTAAAACAAATCCACAATGAGAGATCATTCTTACTTTTTTTTTTTTTCTTTTTGGCTCCTAAGTGAACATGTTAAACACTTTAAGAACTCTGTTTTGAACCTTACTGTGGAGTACTACAACAAAAAAATACCAGTCTTTAAAAATTTATTGCGATGGACGTTTGTTTTGCAAGATTTTGCAATGCTTACCTTTCATTTCCCGTTTTTCCTTCTTTGCTCATCATGTACTGTGTACAAGGTACCCTGTACTGGAGGAAAGGTACATTATATTAAACTCCATTTTGAATTAGACCATAACTGCCTTAGTGACCTAGTCTGATTGTAGTTTGGACTAAAGTCTCTAGATCCTTTATTGTAGCCAGTAAAGCAATCCACCCCTTCCTTCCCACTGAATTTAAATTTCCTTGGATCATTTGGATGTACCGGTAAATCCGTCTAGCTACAAAATGTGATTTGAGCTGGTAAAAGGCTGATTTGTATTTGCACAATATCCTCTCAGAGAAATGTTTATGAAACTCCTGAACTGTAAGAAACAGCTTCCTGAGCAGGTTCTTGGTTTTATTTCTCTCTTATCCCGGTGGTTTCATTTGGATATCTTGCCAGCTCCTTTGTAACAGCAGTATTTCCACTCTGCCCCTTAAATAATTGGTGGAATGGAAACAATGTCGTCTCCAAATCCTTCTTGTGCTGGGTTATACATTAGTTACAGACAAAGTAAGTTGCTGTAACTTTTAAATTGCTAGCGACTCTTAATTCGCGACACAAACCTTTTGTAATCATTAAGCCTTAGTTAAGATAAACACTTTTAAAATTTTTCCTTCAGCTTCTATTCTTTGTTATTGTAACCTAGTAGACATTATCCTACATCAGCCTACACTTCTTATTCGTCAGATGACTATTTTTAAAGAAGGTTGAGAAAACATCTCCTTATTTTAAAGAGAAATAAATAAAGTTTTCATGAGGTAGAAGAAACAGGACAGTGTTTTTACGTTGTTTTAAAAATTAGTACATCATTGCTGTAAAATCAAAAGTAAAAATTAAATCAGTAGCTTACTGAGAAAATATGTAAGTTGACTCTGATTCACACATTGTTTATTCCACAAATACTGAGGAAGTTCTCAGTCAAGATCTTTTTGTTATTTATAGAAACAATGCAGCTGTCCATTCAGGGCTGAAACACCAGATTTTCAACATTTCTCACTGTAGGAGTCTTTGTCTAGTTTGAAAATAATTTTCAGCTCGTATTAAGCCAACCTGTTTACAACGTGTAATTTGTGATAGCGTTAAAACAAGGTTCATAGAGCATCCTGAGTTGGAAGGGACCCATGAGGACCATCAAGTCCAAACCCTGACTCCACACAGCGCAACCTAAAAGTTAAACCATATATCTAAAGTGTTGTCCAAACGCTGCTTGAACACTAACTGTTGAACTGTAACTTCGGGATAACATCAGTTTAATCACATGAATATTCATTCTTTTTGTTGTTTGGAAAATGGCCATCACATTAAAAAAGGTTATTTTAGTTGCAGGTAGGTAGAGAAGATTCAGGGTTTTTTCACCTGGTGAAATACCTGTTCCTGCGAGGAAAAACACAGTATTAAATTGGCTGTTAGTCAAAACATTCTGTCTGAGCTAAGGAGAAAATATAATTTGAATAGTTAAGAGATTTGGGTCCCGTGTCTCCCTCAAGTTATGCAAAAAATGACCGTATGTTGTTTGAAACACCTGGTTTTGGAAAATACAGGGTTCCAGTTTTAAAGTAACTGTTGGTCTTTGTTGATTATTGGTCACGTTTGTCTTAGAAATCCAAAGCTTTCCTTATCACTGGCTTTATCTGTTAAAACGTGTCTTTTTTCCTTCCCCCACTTCCTTTTGCTTGTGCTTCTTCCGGCAGGTCAATGAGGTAAGGAAGACCTACTTTAAACTATGAGATACAAAGCTAACCCATCCATTCACATCACTAACCGTTCCAGCATCATTAACCTTGGCTGAGCCTCGTTACCTTATAGCTGCAAGTTGCTACACCATCGCTGTGAAGCTTGTTGCACTGAACGGAATTTGCTATAAAATCCTTATCTTAGGAAGCATTGATATCCAGTCCTCTTGACCTTATTAATCTCATAAAACAGTTAAGGAAAAAAAAAGCTTTTTTTATTCTTTTTTACCCATATTAAAGTATAGGTGTATGGCTGTATCTTTTGGAGTATTTGCATGCTAGAGTTTTTACTCTGTGGCTTTTTTTGCCTGGTTTCATTCTTAATGTTGTGCCTACTGTTGTCATCTTGTTTTTTCAGTTACGCAGCTCCTTCAAGCAAGCTTTTGGTAAAAAGAAATCTCCCAAGTCAGCATCTTCTCATTCAGATATTGAGGAGATGACTGATTCTTCGTTACCTTCTTCACCAAAGCTACCACACCATAACTCCACTGTTTCAACACCATTGCTGAGAGCTTCCCATTCCAATTCTCTGTAAGTGATTTTTAAATTGTTAAACAGAAAAGAGAGTGGAAGGCATCTTGCTGCATTGGTGGAGGGAAAGAGAACTATCATGCTTTGGAGACACCCAATGTTTTTCATGCTAGCTTTACAGGGCATCTCTAGGCCACTTGACAGAAACAAGCAGAGGCAAAACGTACCCTACGCCATCCTGTCCACTTTGGTTCCTCTAAGAATCTGCACGTCTGCGTAAGCACCACAAGAGTCTGAGAGCTGTTCAGCTACGTGCACTGCTAAAACCAGCTGTTCACCATGAGGCCACAGAAGAAGACACGGTGGGCCAGACAGGACTGTCCTTTAGCTCAGGGATGGTCCATTGCCACTGACGAGTCCTACTCCCAAGCATCACTTACATGGTCTCCCAGCGGGGGGCTGTGTTTTGGGTAAAATCCTTAACCCTGTCATAATGGCAAAAGCATGGGCAAGGATCACACTTTCAGCTAGTGCCTATTTTGAATGTTCTGTAGTCGAAGGAGATCACAGGCAGAGGACAGAAAAATTGGATTTATGTATTCAGGGAATTAAAGATATGTAAGCTGACTCTCAACCCGGTACCTTTGCGTTAGTGTCCAGGAAGCCAAAAATCATTGCATCATTACTGTAGTATAATGTAATATTTCATTGGGGTGCTCCCTCAGGAGAACATATTGAGTATGAAGGGTATTTATAGCCAGGGTGACCTTGGAGTGCAGAATTAATTGGATCTGTTGCTGTTAATGAAACAAGCCAGGCCGAGGCTGGGATTTTGGTTTCTCTGTTGGCTAAAGACAGCACATATTGTACTAATCTGCAATGATGAGTTCCCAATTAAGTTGACAAATTCAGATAAAGGTAAGGATTTACCGGAAATCAAACAGCATGGTTGAGTGATACAGCTGAACTCATCTGATGGCTTGTGCCTGATGAATGGAGATGATCCACTCCTCATTTTCTTCTGTACCTCCCCAGGCACCTGTGCCTGGTCCTTCCCTTGCACTGGCTCTCCTCCTTCTCAGGCAACTCCATTGAGCCGATGCAACATGCTAAATTCTGTGAAAAAATAATTTGACAGAAACATGCTGTTTTTTCGCTAGGTTGCTGGGTTGGATCAGCTCGGGGGGCTGAGCAGGCTCTGATGAGTGCCGGAGCTGGCATAAGCGCCAGGGCGTGACAGCAGCTTAGCCGGGAGCAGGCTGGGGAAGAAGAGCGAGAAACAAATGCGCTCCTTTGGGTAGTAGCAAGCTATTGTATAGCCTCATCTGTAGGACCAAACCATACCCTTCTGCTTGTGTTTGTATGAGAATGAAGTGTAGACTTCAAAGTCAGGACTTCTGCTCTGCTGCTTAACTCGCTTTACACTCATGAGAAGGTCACAGGCAATCTTCAGGCTTCATTTTGGCCACCTATGAAATAAAATTAAATAATTGCCTTACCGCACTGTTTTGAGTCTGAACTCATATTTCAGAATGTGCTTGGAAAACTTTGTAAAACCATTTTTCCATTAATTCTGTCGGTAGCTTCATCACTTGAGTGTAGGATAAATAAATACAGAAAGTTGTAAGAGGCAGTACTGTGAAACATATCGTTACCAGACAGCCTTATGACCTTGTAGATGTCATGCAAAGCCTCCAGCCTGATTTCGGCTCAAATGCATTTGAGTAAGTACCCAAACGTGAAGTTTTGCCCATCACTTGTTTTCACATGAAGAGGTGAAAACAATAGCAATAGTTTCCAGCCATATAATAGTGATGAAATGTTCGTAGCAGAGGATAATCCCCCATGAATTTTTTTTTAAAGCTTCTCCAGTCTCTTGAGCCTTAACTCGGTGAGTTTCTGGTGACTACAGCAAATTGTGCTTTAGAAATCTAAGGCCAGAAAATTGTGAAATGATCATCCCGTCTATCGTCAGTCAAAATGCTGTGTGCATATGTCTCATCTTGACATGAAAGCCAAAAGGCTAAACAAGAAAAGAGTAAATATGCAAACTGAGGGAAGGCTAGAGCACAAGTCAAACTTGTGTATTTTGGCCTGTTGGCTTTTTGGTGGGGAAAACATCTCTTATTAACCTGATTTAGGGAGAGACATTTTAAATGAAATCTCCCTCAAAGCATGCAGCTGTGTAGTTGATCTTTATATAGATACACTTACGAATGTGCTGAAATGTTACTCACCCAGAATCTTTTTTTT